>JBBDGP010000240.1:2890000-2892500 GCA_037952835.1 Lithobates septentrionalis
TGGTTATCACGTTCGCCTAACACGCGGAAGGTCCCCTGTTCGAAACCGCGCAGAAACACTGTGCAGACGCTAGTGCTTTTTGCCACAATGTCGCTTTCAGCAGCCCTTTTCACGCATTCTACTTTAGCGTAGACTTTCAGTTTGCAAGGCACAAAATAGTAGCAAGAATGGGTTTCTGTAGTGTAGTGGTTATCACGTTCGCCTCACACGCGAAAGGTCCCTGGTTCAAAACCGGGCAGAAATAGTGCTTACCTTTAACTTTTTCATATCCATGACTCAGTCTATCTTGCCAGTACTGGGTGTTTTGAGGATGATATTTGTATCAAGCTAGGCATCTGAGATGGGCTTTCTTCCTTGTTTTCTTCATTACCCAAGAGTATCATTTGCAAGGATGGTAAACTGAACTCAGGTTATCAAATAACCGGAAACAAATAATAGCTAATACGGTGACCCCAACCTCCGACCACCCAACCAGAAAAGGACTGTCGTGGTGGGTTTCTGTAGTGTAGTGGTTATCACGTTCGCCTAACACGCGAAAGGTCCCCTGTTCGAAACCGCGCAGAAACACTGTGCATACGCTAGTGCTTTTTGCCACAATGTCGCTTTCAGCAGCCCTTTTCATGCATTCTACTTTAGCGTAGACTTTCAGTTTGCAAGGCACAAAATAGCGGCAAGAATGGGTTTCTGTAGTGTAGTGGTTATCACGTTCGCCTTACACGCGAAAGGTCCCCGGTTCGAAACCGGGCAGAAACAGTGCTTACCTTTAACTTTTTCATATCCATGACTCAGTCTATCTTGCCAGTACTGGGTGTTTTGAGGATGATATTTGTATCAAGCTAGGCATCTGAGATGGGCTTTCTTCCTTGTTTTCTTTATTACCCAAGAGTATCATTTGCAGGGATGGTAAACTGAACTCAGGTTATCAAATAACCGGAAACAAATAATAGCTAATACGGTGACCCCAACCTCCGACCACCCAACCAGAAAAGGCCTGTCGTGGTGGGTTTCTGTAGTGTAGTGGTTATCACGTTCGCCTAACACGCGAAAGGTCCCCGGTTCGAAACCGGGCAGAAACACTGTGCATATGCTAGTGCTTTTTGTCGCTTTCAGCAGCCCTTTTCACGCATTCTACTTTAGCGTAGACTTTCAGTTTGCAAGGCACAAATAGCGGCAAGAATGGGTTTCTGTAGTGTAGTGGTTATCATGTTCGCCTTACATGCGAAAGGTCCCCGGTTCGAAACCGGGCAGAAACAGTGCTTACCTTTAACTTTTTCATATCCATGACTCAGTCTATTTTGCCAGTACTGGGTGTTTTGAGGACGATATTTGTATCAAGCTAGGCATCTGAGATGGGCTTTCTTCCTTGTTTTCTTCATTACCCAAGAGGTATCATTTGCAAGGATGGTAAACTGAACTCAGGTTATCAAATAACCGGAAACAAATAATAGCTAATACGGTGACCCCAACCTCCGACCACCCAACCAGAAAAGGCCTGTCGTGGTGGGTTTCTGTAGTGTAGTGGTTATCACGTTCGCCTAACACGCGAAAGGTCCCCGGTTCGAAACCGGGCAGAAACACTGTGCATATGCTAGTGCTTTTTGTCGCTTTCAGCAGCCCTTTTCACGCATTCTACTTTAGCGTAGACTTTCAGTTTGCAAGGCACAAATAGCGGCAAGAATGGGTTTCTGTAGTGTAGTGGTTATCATGTTCGCCTTACATGCGAAAGGTCCCCGGTTCGAAACCGGGCAGAAACAGTGCTTACTTTTAACTTTTTCATATCCATGACTCAGTCTATCTTGCCAGTACTGGGTGTTTTGAGGATGATATTTGTATCAAGCTAGGCATCTGAGATGGGCTTTCTTCCTTGTTTTCTTCATTACCCAAGAGTATCATTTGCAAGGATGGTAAACTGAACTCAGGTTATCAAATAACCGGAAACAAATAATAGCTAATACGGTGACCCCAACCTCCGACCACCCAACCAGAAAAGGACTGTCGTGGTGGGTTTCTGTAGTGTAGTGGTTATCACGTTCGCCTAACACGCGGAAGGTCCCCTGTTCGAAACCGCGCAGAAACACTGTGCGGACGCTAGTGCTTTTTGCCACAATGTCGCTTTCAGCAGCCCTTTTCACGCATTCTACTTTAGCGTAGACTTTCAGTTTGCAAGGCACAAAATAGTAGCAAGAATGGGTTTCTGTAGTGTAGTGGTTATCACGTTCGCCTCACACGCGAAAGGTCCCTGGTTCAAAACCGGGCAGAAATAGTGCTTACCTTTAACTTTTTCATATCCATGACTCAGTCTATCTTGCCAGTACTGGGTGTTTTGAGGATGATATTTGTATCAAGCTAGGCATCTGAGATGGGCTTTCTTCCTTGTTTTCTTCATTACCCAAGAGTATCATTTGCAAGGATGGTAAACTGAACTCAGGTTATCAAATAACCGGAAACAAATAATAGCTAATACGGTGACCCCAACCTCCGACCACCCAACCAGAAAAGG
>JBBDGP010000240.1:2897500-2930000 GCA_037952835.1 Lithobates septentrionalis
ACGGTGACCCCAACCTCCGACCACCCAACCAGAAAAGGCCTGTCGTGGTGGGTTTCTGTAGTGTAGTGGTTATCACGTTCGCCTAACACGCGAAAGATCCCCGGTTCGAAACCGGGCAGAAACAATGTGCGTACGCTAGTGCTTTTTGCCACAATGTCGCTTTCAGCAACCCTTTTCACGCATTCTACTTTAGCGTAGACTTTCAGTTTGCAAGGCACAAAATAGCAGCAAGAATGGGTTTCTGTAGTGTAGTGGTTATCACGTTCGCCTCACACGCGAAAGGTCCCCGGTTCGAAACCGGGCAGAAACAGTGCTTACCTTTAACTTTTTCATATCCATGACTCAGTCTATCTTGCCAGTACTGGGTGTTTTGAGGATGATATTTGTATCAAGCTAGGCATCTGAGATGGGCTTTCTTCCTTGTTTTCTTCATTACCCAAGAGGTATCATTTGCAAGGATGGTAAACTGAACTCAGGTTATCAAATAACCGGAAACAAATAATAGCTAATACGGTGACCCCAACCTCCGACCACCCAACCAGAAAAGGCCTGTCGTGGCGGGTTTCTGTAGTGTAGTGGTTATCACGTTCGCCTAACACGCGAAAGGTCCCCGGTTCGAAACCGGGCAGAAACAGTGCTTACCTTTAACTTTTTCATATCCATGACTCAGTCTATCTTGCCAGTACTGGGTGTTTTGAGGATGATATTTGTATCAAGCTAGGCATCTGAGATGGGCTTTCTTCCTTGTTTTCTTCATTACCCAAGAGGTATCATTTGCAAGGATGGTAAACTGAACTCAGGTTATCAAATAACCGGAAACAAATAATAGCTAATACGGTGACCCCAACCTCCGACCACCCAACCAGAAAAGGCCTGTCGTGGTGGGTTTCTGTAGTGTAGTGGTTATCACGTTCGCCTAACACGCGAAAGATCCCCGGTTCGAAACCGGGCAGAAACAATGTGCGTACGCTAGTGCTTTTTGCCACAATGTCGCTTTCAGCAACCCTTTTCACGCATTCTACTTTAGCGTAGACTTTCAGTTTGCAAGGCACAAAATAGCAGCAAGAATGGGTTTCTGTAGTGTAGTGGTTATCACGTTCGCCTCACACGCGAAAGGTCCCCGGTTCGAAACCGGGCAGAAACAGTGCTTACCTTTAACTTTTTCATATCCATGACTCAGTCTATCTTGCCAGTACTGGGTGTTTTGAGGATGATATTTGTATCAAGCTAGGCATCTGAGATGGGCTTTCTTCCTTGTTTTCTTCATTACCCAAGAGTATCATTTGCAAAGATGGTAAACTGAACTCAGGTTATCAAATAACCGGAAACAAATAATAGCTAATACGGTGACCCCAACCTCCGACCACCCAACCAGAAAAGGCCTGTCGTGGCGGGTTTCTGTAGTGTAGTGGTTATCACGTTCGCCTAACACGCGAAAGGTCCCCGGTTAGAAACCGGGCAGAAACAGTGCTTACCTTTAACTTTTTCATATCCATGACTCAGTCTATCTTGCCAGTACTGGGTGTTTTGAGGATGATATTTGTATCAAGCTAGGCATCTGAGATGGGCTTTCTTCCTTGTTTTCTTCATTACCCAAGAGGTATCATTTGCAAGGATGGTAAACTGAACTCAGGTTATCAAATAACCGGAAACAAATAATAGCTAATACGGTGACCCCAACCTCCGACCACCCAACCAGAAAAGGCCTGTCGTGGTGGGTTTCTGTAGTGTAGTGGTTATCACGTTCGCCTAACACGCGAAAGATCCCCGGTTCGAAACCGGGCAGAAACAATGTGCGTACGCTAGTGCTTTTTGCCACAATGTCGCTTTCAGCAACCCTTTTCACGCATTCTACTTTAGCGTAGACTTTCAGTTTGCAAGGCACAAAATAGCAGCAAGAATGGGTTTCTGTAGTGTAGTGGTTATCACGTTCGCCTCACACGCGAAAGGTCCCCGGTTCGAAACCGGGCAGAAACAGTGCTTACCTTTAACTTTTTCATATCCATGACTCAGTCTATCTTGCCAGTACTGGGTGTTTTGAGGATGATATTTGTATCAAGCTAGGCATCTGAGATGGGCTTTCTTCCTTGTTTTCTTCATTACCCAAGAGTATCATTTGCAAAGATGGTAAACTGAACTCAGGTTATCAAATAACCGGAAACAAATAATAGCTAATACGGTGACCCCAACCTCCGACCACCCAACCAGAAAAGGCCTGTCGTGGCGGGTTTCTGTAGTGTAGTGGTTATCACGTTCGCCTAACACGCGAAAGGTCCCCGGTTCGAAACCGGGCAGAAACAGTGCTTACCTTTAACTTTTTCATATCCATGACTCAGTCTATCTTGCCAGTACTGGGTGTTTTGAGGATGATATTTGTATCAAGCTAGGCATCTGAGATGGGCTTTCTTCCTTGTTTTCTTCATTACCCAAGAGGTATCATTTGCAAGGATGGTAAACTGAACTCAGGTTATCAAATAACCGGAAACAAATAATAGCTAATACGGTGACCCCAACCTCCGACCACCCAACCAGAAAAGGCCTGTCGTGGTGGGTTTCTGTAGTGTAGTGGTTATCACGTTCGCCTAACACGCGAAAGATCCCCGGTTCGAAACCGGGCAGAAACAATGTGCGTACGCTAGTGCTTTTTGCCACAATGTCGCTTTCAGCAACCCTTTTCACGCATTCTACTTTAGCGTAGACTTTCAGTTTGCAAGGCACAAAATAGCAGCAAGAATGGGTTTCTGTAGTGTAGTGGTTATCACGTTCGCCTCACACGCGAAAGGTCCCCGGTTCGAAACCGGGCAGAAACAGTGCTTACCTTTAACTTTTTCATATCCATGACTCAGTCTATCTTGCCAGTACTGGGTGTTTTGAGGATGATATTTGTATCAAGCTAGGCATCTGAGATGGGCTTTCTTCCTTGTTTTCTTCATTACCCAAGAGTATCATTTGCAAAGATGGTAAACTGAACTCAGGTTATCAAATAACCGGAAACAAATAATAGCTAATACGGTGACCCCAACCTCCGACCACCCAACCAGAAAAGGCCTGTCGTGGCGGGTTTCTGTAGTGTAGTGGTTATCACGTTCGCCTAACACGCGAAAGGTCCCCGGTTAGAAACCGGGCAGAAACAGTGCTTACCTTTAACTTTTTCATATCCATGACTCAGTCTATCTTGCCAGTACTGGGTGTTTTGAGGATGATATTTGTATCAAGCTAGGCATCTGAGATGGGCTTTCTTCCTTGTTTTCTTCATTACCCAAGAGGTATCATTTGCAAGGATGGTAAACTGAACTCAGGTTATCAAATAACCGGAAACAAATAATAGCTAATACGGTGACCCCAACCTCCGACCACCCAACCAGAAAAGGCCTGTCGTGGTGGGTTTCTGTAGTGTAGTGGTTATCACGTTCGCCTAACACGCGAAAGATCCCCGGTTCGAAACCGGGCAGAAACAATGTGCGTACGCTAGTGCTTTTTGCCACAATGTCGCTTTCAGCAACCCTTTTCACGCATTCTACTTTAGCGTAGACTTTCAGTTTGCAAGGCACAAAATAGCAGCAAGAATGGGTTTCTGTAGTGTAGTGGTTATCACGTTCGCCTCACACGCGAAAGGTCCCCGGTTCGAAACCGGGCAGAAACAGTGCTTACCTTTAACTTTTTCATATCCATGACTCAGTCTATCTTGCCAGTACTGGGTGTTTTGAGGATGATATTTGTATCAAGCTAGGCATCTGAGATGGGCTTTCTTCCTTGTTTTCTTCATTACCCAAGAGTATCATTTGCAAAGATGGTAAACTGAACTCAGGTTATCAAATAACCGGAAACAAATAATAGCTAATACGGTGACCCCAACCTCCGACCACCCAACCAGAAAAGGCCTGTCGTGGCGGGTTTCTGTAGTGTAGTGGTTATCACGTTCGCCTAACACGCAAAAGGTCCCCGGTTAGAAACCGGGCAGAAACAGTGCTTACCTTTAACTTTTTCATATCCATGACTCAGTCTATCTTGCCAGTACTGGGTGTTTTGAGGATGATATTTGTATCAAGCTAGGCATCTGAGATGGGCTTTCTTCCTTGTTTTCTTCATTACCCAAGAGGTATCATTTGCAAGGATGGTAAACTGAACTCAGGTTATCAAATAACCGGAAACAAATAATAGCTAATACGGTGACCCCAACCTCCGACCACCCAACCAGAAAAGGCCTGTCGTGGTGGGTTTCTGTAGTGTAGTGGTTATCACGTTCGCCTAACACGCGAAAGATCCCCGGTTCGAAACCGGGCAGAAACAATGTGCGTACGCTAGTGCTTTTTGCCACAATGTCGCTTTCAGCAACCCTTTTCACGCATTCTACTTTAGCGTAGACTTTCAGTTTGCAAGGCACAAAATAGCAGCAAGAATGGGTTTCTGTAGTGTAGTGGTTATCACGTTCGCCTCACACGCGAAAGGTCCCCGGTTCGAAACCGGGCAGAAACAGTGCTTACCTTTAACTTTTTCATATCCATGACTCAGTCTATCTTGCCAGTACTGGGTGTTTTGAGGATGATATTTGTATCAAGCTAGGCATCTGAGATGGGCTTTCTTCCTTGTTTTCTTCATTACCCAAGAGTATCATTTGCAAAGATGGTAAACTGAACTCAGGTTATCAAATAACCGGAAACAAATAATAGCTAATACGGTGACCCCAACCTCCGACCACCCAACCAGAAAAGGCCTGTCGTGGCGGGTTTCTGTAGTGTAGTGGTTATCACGTTCGCCTAACACGCGAAAGGTCCCCGGTTCGAAACCGGGCAGAAACAGTGCTTACCTTTAACTTTTTCATATCCATGACTCAGTCTATCTTGCCAGTACTGGGTGTTTTGAGGATGATATTTGTATCAAGCTAGGCATCTGAGATGGGCTTTCTTCCTTGTTTTCTTCATTACCCAAGAGGTATCATTTGCAAGGATGGTAAACTGAACTCAGGTTATCAAATAACCGGAAACAAATAATAGCTAATACGGTGACCCCAACCTCCGACCACCCAACCAGAAAAGGCCTGTCGTGGTGGGTTTCTGTAGTGTAGTGGTTATCACGTTCGCCTAACACGCGAAAGATCCCCGGTTCGAAACCGGGCAGAAACAATGTGCGTACGCTAGTGCTTTTTGCCACAATGTCGCTTTCAGCAACCCTTTTCACGCATTCTACTTTAGCGTAGACTTTCAGTTTGCAAGGCACAAAATAGCAGCAAGAATGGGTTTCTGTAGTGTAGTGGTTATCACGTTCGCCTCACACGCGAAAGGTCCCCGGTTCGAAACCGGGCAGAAACAGTGCTTACCTTTAACTTTTTCATATCCATGACTCAGTCTATCTTGCCAGTACTGGGTGTTTTGAGGATGATATTTGTATCAAGCTAGGCATCTGAGATGGGCTTTCTTCCTTGTTTTCTTCATTACCCAAGAGTATCATTTGCAAAGATGGTAAACTGAACTCAGGTTATCAAATAACCGGAAACAAATAATAGCTAATACGGTGACCCCAACCTCCGACCACCCAACCAGAAAAGGCCTGTCGTGGCGGGTTTCTGTAGTGTAGTGGTTATCACGTTCGCCTAACACGCGAAAGGTCCCCGGTTAGAAACCGGGCAGAAACAGTGCTTACCTTTAACTTTTTCATATCCATGACTCAGTCTATCTTGCCAGTACTGGGTGTTTTGAGGATGATATTTGTATCAAGCTAGGCATCTGAGATGGGCTTTCTTCCTTGTTTTCTTCATTACCCAAGAGGTATCATTTGCAAGGATGGTAAACTGAACTCAGGTTATCAAATAACCGGAAACAAATAATAGCTAATACGGTGACCCCAACCTCCGACCACCCAACCAGAAAAGGCCTGTCGTGGTGGGTTTCTGTAGTGTAGTGGTTATCACGTTCGCCTAACACGCGAAAGATCCCCGGTTCGAAACCGGGCAGAAACAATGTGCGTACGCTAGTGCTTTTTGCCACAATGTCGCTTTCAGCAACCCTTTTCACGCATTCTACTTTAGCGTAGACTTTCAGTTTGCAAGGCACAAAATAGCAGCAAGAATGGGTTTCTGTAGTGTAGTGGTTATCACGTTCGCCTCACACGCGAAAGGTCCCCGGTTCGAAACCGGGCAGAAACAGTGCTTACCTTTAACTTTTTCATATCCATGACTCAGTCTATCTTGCCAGTACTGGGTGTTTTGAGGATGATATTTGTATCAAGCTAGGCATCTGAGATGGGCTTTCTTCCTTGTTTTCTTCATTACCCAAGAGTATCATTTGCAAAGATGGTAAACTGAACTCAGGTTATCAAATAACCGGAAACAAATAATAGCTAATACGGTGACCCCAACCTCCGACCACCCAACCAGAAAAGGCCTGTCGTGGCGGGTTTCTGTAGTGTAGTGGTTATCACGTTCGCCTAACACGCGAAAGGTCCCCGGTTAGAAACCGGGCAGAAACAGTGCTTACCTTTAACTTTTTCATATCCATGACTCAGTCTATCTTGCCAGTACTGGGTGTTTTGAGGATGATATTTGTATCAAGCTAGGCATCTGAGATGGGCTTTCTTCCTTGTTTTCTTCATTACCCAAGAGGTATCATTTGCAAGGATGGTAAACTGAACTCAGGTTATCAAATAACCGGAAACAAATAATAGCTAATACGGTGACCCCAACCTCCGACCACCCAACCAGAAAAGGCCTGTCGTGGTGGGTTTCTGTAGTGTAGTGGTTATCACGTTCGCCTAACACGCGAAAGATCCCCGGTTCGAAACCGGGCAGAAACAATGTGCGTACGCTAGTGCTTTTTGCCACAATGTCGCTTTCAGCAACCCTTTTCACGCATTCTACTTTAGCGTAGACTTTCAGTTTGCAAGGCACAAAATAGCAGCAAGAATGGGTTTCTGTAGTGTAGTGGTTATCACGTTCGCCTCACACGCGAAAGGTCCCCGGTTCGAAACCGGGCAGAAACAGTGCTTACCTTTAACTTTTTCATATCCATGACTCAGTCTATCTTGCCAGTACTGGGTGTTTTGAGGATGATATTTGTATCAAGCTAGGCATCTGAGATGGGCTTTCTTCCTTGTTTTCTTCATTACCCAAGAGTATCATTTGCAAAGATGGTAAACTGAACTCAGGTTATCAAATAACCGGAAACAAATAATAGCTAATACGGTGACCCCAACCTCCGACCACCCAACCAGAAAAGGCCTGTCGTGGCGGGTTTCTGTAGTGTAGTGGTTATCACGTTCGCCTAACACGCGAAAGGTCCCCGGTTCGAAACCGGGCAGAAACAGTGCTTACCTTTAACTTTTTCATATCCATGACTCAGTCTATCTTGCCAGTACTGGGTGTTTTGAGGATGATATTTGTATCAAGCTAGGCATCTGAGATGGGCTTTCTTCCTTGTTTTCTTCATTACCCAAGAGGTATCATTTGCAAGGATGGTAAACTGAACTCAGGTTATCAAATAACCGGAAACAAATAATAGCTAATACGGTGACCCCAACCTCCGACCACCCAACCAGAAAAGGCCTGTCGTGGTGGGTTTCTGTAGTGTAGTGGTTATCACGTTCGCCTAACACGCGAAAGATCCCCGGTTCGAAACCGGGCAGAAACAATGTGCGTACGCTAGTGCTTTTTGCCACAATGTCGCTTTCAGCAACCCTTTTCACGCATTCTACTTTAGCGTAGACTTTCAGTTTGCAAGGCACAAAATAGCAGCAAGAATGGGTTTCTGTAGTGTAGTGGTTATCACGTTCGCCTCACACGCGAAAGGTCCCCGGTTCGAAACCGGGCAGAAACAGTGCTTACCTTTAACTTTTTCATATCCATGACTCAGTCTATCTTGCCAGTACTGGGTGTTTTGAGGATGATATTTGTATCAAGCTAGGCATCTGAGATGGGCTTTCTTCCTTGTTTTCTTCATTACCCAAGAGGTATCATTTGCAAGGATGGTAAACTGAACTCAGGTTATCAAATAACCGGAAACAAATAATAGCTAATACGGTGACCCCAACCTCCGACCACCCAACCAGAAAAGGCCTGTCGTGGTGGGTTTCTGTAGTGTAGTGGTTATCACGTTCGCCTAACACGCGAAAGATCCCCGGTTCGAAACCGGGCAGAAACAATGTGCGTACGCTAGTGCTTTTTGCCACAATGTCGCTTTCAGCAACCCTTTTCACGCATTCTACTTTAGCGTAGACTTTCAGTTTGCAAGGCACAAAATAGCAGCAAGAATGGGTTTCTGTAGTGTAGTGGTTATCACGTTCGCCTCACACGCGAAAGGTCCCCGGTTCGAAACCGGGCAGAAACAGTGCTTACCTTTAACTTTTTCATATCCATGACTCAGTCTATCTTGCCAGTACTGGGTGTTTTGAGGATGATATTTGTATCAAGCTAGGCATCTGAGATGGGCTTTCTTCCTTGTTTTCTTCATTACCCAAGAGTATCATTTGCAAGGATGGTAAACTGAACTCAGGTTATCAAATAACCGGAAACAAATAATAGCTAATACGGTGACCCCAACCTCCGACCACCCAACCAGAAAAGGCCTGTCGTGGCGGGTTTCTGTAGTGTAGTGGTTATCACGTTCGCCTAACACGCGAAAGGTCCCCGGTTCGAAACCGGGCAGAAACAATGTGCGTACGCTAGTGCTTTTTGCCACAATGTCGCTTTCAGCAACCCTTTTCACGCATTCTACTTTAGCGTAGACTTTCAGTTTGCACGGCACAAAATAGCAGCAAGAATGGGTTTCTGTAGTGTAGTGGTTATCACGTTCGCCTCACACGCGAAAGGTTCCCGGTTCGAAACCGGGCAGAAACAGTGCTTACCTTTAACTTTTTCATATCCATGACTCAGTCTATCTTGCCAGTACTGGGTGTTTTGAGGATGATATTTGTATCAAGCTAGGCATCTGAGATGGGCTTTCTTCCTTGTTTTCTTCATTACCCAAGAGTATCATTTGCAAAGATGGTAAACTGAACTCAGGTTATCAAATAACCGGAAACAAATAATAGCTAATACGGTGACCCCAACCTCCGACCACCCAACCAGAAAAGGCCTGTCGTGGCGGGTTTCTGTAGTGTAGTGGTTATCACGTTCGCCTAACACGCGAAAGGTCCCCTGTTCGAAACCGGGCAGAAACAGTGCTTACCTTTAACTTTTTCATATCCATGACTCAGTCTATCTTGCCAGTACTGGGTGTTTTGAGGATGATATTTGTATCAAGCTAGGCATCTGAGATGGGCTTTCTTTCTTGTTTTCTTCATTACCCAAGAGTATCATTTGCAAGGATGGTAAACTGAACTCAGGTTATCAAATAACCGGAAACAAATAATAGCTAATACGGTGACCCCAACCTCCGACCACCCAACCAGAAAAGGCCTGTCGTGGTGGGTTTCTGTAGTGTAGTGGTTATCACGTTCGCCTAACACGCGAAAGGTCCCCGGTTCGAAACCGGGCAGAAACAATGTGTGTACGCTAGTGATTTTTGCCACAATGTCGCTTTCAGCAACCCTTTTCACGCATTCTACTTTAGCGTAGACTTTCAGTTTGCAAGGCACAAAATAGCAGCAAGAAAGGGTTTCTGTAGTGTAGTGGTTATCACGTTCGCCTCACACGCGAAAGGTCCCCGGTTCGAAACCGGGCAGAAACAGTGCTTACCTTTAACTTTTTCATATCCATGACTCAGTCTATCTTGCCAGTACTGGGTGTTTTGAGGATGATATTTGTATCAAGCTAGGCATCTGAGATGGGCTTTCTTCCTTGTTTTCTTCATTACCCAAGAGGTATCATTTGCAAGGATGGTAAACTGAACTCAGGTTATCAAATAACCGGAAACAAATAATAGCTAATACGGTGACCCCAACCTCCGACCACCCAACCAGAAAAGGCCTGTCGTGGTGGGTTTCTGTAGTGTAGTGGTTATCACGTTCGCCTAACACGCGAAAGATCCCCGGTTCGAAACCGGGCAGAAACAATGTGCGTA
Organism: Lithobates septentrionalis; assembly: GCA_037952835.1. Taxonomy (NCBI): domain Eukaryota; kingdom Metazoa; phylum Chordata; class Amphibia; order Anura; family Ranidae; genus Lithobates; species Lithobates septentrionalis. The sequence goes on from JBBDGP010000240.1 coordinate 2,907,493, forward strand.
CGCTAGTGCTTTTTGCCACAATGTCGCTTTCAGCAACCCTTTTCACGCATTCTACTTTAGCGTAGACTTTCAGTTTGCAAGGCACAAAATAGCAGCAAGAATGGGTTTCTGTAGTGTAGTGGTTATCACGTTCGCCTCACACGCGAAAGGTCCCCGGTTCGAAACCGGGCAGAAACAGTGCTTACCTTTAACTTTTTCATATCCATGACTCAGTCTATCTTGCCAGTACTGGGTGTTTTGAGGATGATATTTGTATCAAGCTAGGCATCTGAGATGGGCTTTCTTCCTTGTTTTCTTCATTACCCAAGAGTATCATTTGCAAAGATGGTAAACTGAACTCAGGTTATCAAATAACCGGAAACAAATAATAGCTAATACGGTGACCCCAACCTCCGACCACCCAACCAGAAAAGGCCTGTCGTGGCGGGTTTCTGTAGTGTAGTGGTTATCACGTTCGCCTAACATGCGAAAGGTCCCCGGTTCGAAACCGGGCAGAAACAGTGCTTACCTTTAACTTTTTCATATCCATGACTCAGTCTATCTTGCCAGTACTGGGTGTTTTGAGGATGATATTTGTATCAAGCTAGGCATCTGAGATGGGCTTTCTTCCTTGTTTTCTTCATTACCCAAGAGGTATCATTTGCAAGGATGGTAAACTGAACTCAGGTTATCAAATAACCGGAAACAAATAATAGCTAATACGGTGACCCCAACCTCCGACCACCCAACCAGAAAAGGCCTGTCGTGGTGGGTTTCTGTAGTGTAGTGGTTATCACGTTCGCCTAACACGCGAAAGATCCCCGGTTCGAAACCGGGCAGAAACAATGTGCGTACGCTAGTGCTTTTTGCCACAATGTCGCTTTCAGCAACCCTTTTCACGCATTCTACTTTAGCGTAGACTTTCAGTTTGCAAGGCACAAAATAGCAGCAAGAATGGGTTTCTGTAGTGTAGTGGTTATCACGTTCGCCTCACACGCGAAAGGTCCCCGGTTCGAAACCGGGCAGAAACAGTGCTTACCTTTAACTTTTTCATATCCATGACTCAGTCTATCTTGCCAGTACTGGGTGTTTTGAGGATGATATTTGTATCAAGCTAGGCATCTGAGATGGGCTTTCTTCCTTGTTTTCTTCATTACCCAAGAGGTATCATTTGCAAGGATGGTAAACTGAACTCAGGTTATCAAATAACCGGAAACAAATAATAGCTAATACGGTGACCCCAACCTCCGACCACCCAACCAGAAAAGGCCTGTCGTGGTGGGTTTCTGTAGTGTAGTGGTTATCACGTTCGCCTAACACGCGAAAGATCCCCGGTTCGAAACCGGGCAGAAACAATGTGCGTACGCTAGTGCTTTTTGCCACAATGTCGCTTTCAGCAACCCTTTTCACGCATTCTACTTTAGCGTAGACTTTCAGTTTGCAAGGCACAAAATAGCAGCAAGAATGGGTTTCTGTAGTGTAGTGGTTATCACGTTCGCCTCACACGCGAAAGGTCCCCGGTTCGAAACCGGGCAGAAACAGTGCTTACCTTTAACTTTTTCATATCCATGACTCAGTCTATCTTGCCAGTACTGGGTGTTTTGAGGATGATATTTGTATCAAGCTAGGCATCTGAGATGGGCTTTCTTCCTTGTTTTCTTCATTACCCAAGAGTATCATTTGCAAGGATGGTAAACTGAACTCAGGTTATCAAATAACCGGAAACAAATAATAGCTAATACGGTGACCCCAACCTCCGACCACCCAACCAGAAAAGGCCTGTCGTGGTGGGTTTCTGTAGTGTAGTGGTTATCACGTTCGCCTAACACGCGAAAGGTCCCCGGTTCGAAACCGGGCAGAAACAATGTGTGTACGCTAGTGCTTTTTGCCACAATGTCGCTTTCAGCAACCCTTTTCACGCATTCTACTTTAGCGTAGACTTTCAGTTTGCAAGGCACAAAATAGCAGCAAGAAAGGGTTTCTGTAGTGTAGTGGTTATCACGTTCGCCTCACACGCGAAAGGTCCCCGGTTCGAAACCGAGCAGAAACAGTGCTTACCTTTAACTTTTTCATATCCATGACTCAGTCTATCTTGCCAGTACTGGGTGTTTTGAGGATGATATTTGTATCAAGCTAGGCATCTGAGATGGCTTTCTTCCTTGTTTTCTTCATTACCCAAGAGGTATCATTTGCAAGGATGGTAAACTGAACTCAGGTTATCAAATAACCGGAAACAAATAATAGCTAATACGGTGACCCCAACCTCCGACCACCCAACCAGAAAAGGCCTGTCGTGGTGGGTTTCTGTAGTGTAGTGGTTATCACGTTCGCCTAACACGCGAAAGATCCCCGGTTCGAAACCGGGCAGAAACAATGTGCGTACGCTAGTGCTTTTTGCCACAATGTCGCTTTCAGCAACCCTTTTCACGCATTCTACTTTAGCGTAGACTTTCAGTTTGCAAGGCACAAAATAGCAGCAAGAATGGGTTTCTGTAGTGTAGTGGTTATCACGTTCGCCTCACACGCGAAAGGTCCCCGGTTCGAAACCGGGCAGAAACAGTGCTTACCTTTAACTTTTTCATATCCATGACTCAGTCTATCTTGCCAGTACTGGGTGTTTTGAGGATGATATTTGTATCAAGCTAGGCATCTGAGATGGGCTTTCTTCCTTGTTTTCTTCATTACCCAAGAGTATCATTTGCAAGGATGGTAAACTGAACTCAGGTTATCAAATAACCGGAAACAAATAATAGCTAATACGGTGACCCCAACCTCCGACCACCCAACCAGAAAAGGCCTGTCGTGGCGGGTTTCTGTAGTGTAGTGGTTATCACGTTCGCCTAACACGCGAAAGGTCCCCGGTTCGAAACCGGGCAGAAACAATGTGCGTACGCTAGTGCTTTTTGCCACAATGTCGCTTTCAGCAACCCTTTTCACGCATTCTACTTTAGCGTAGACTTTCAGTTTGCACGGCACAAAATAGCAGCAAGAATGGGTTTCTGTAGTGTAGTGGTTATCACGTTCGCCTCACACGCGAAAGGTTCCCGGTTCGAAACCGGGCAGAAACAGTGCTTACCTTTAACTTTTTCATATCCATGACTCAGTCTATCTTGCCAGTACTGGGTGTTTTGAGGATGATATTTGTATCAAGCTAGGCATCTGAGATGGGCTTTCTTCCTTGTTTTCTTCATTACCCAAGAGTATCATTTGCAAAGATGGTAAACTGAACTCAGGTTATCAAATAACCGGAAACAAATAATAGCTAATACGGTGACCCCAACCTCCGACCACCCAACCAGAAAAGGCCTGTCGTGGCGGGTTTCTGTAGTGTAGTGGTTATCACGTTCGCCTAACACGCGAAAGGTCCCCTGTTCGAAACCGGGCAGAAACAGTGCTTACCTTTAACTTTTTCATATCCATGACTCAGTCTATCTTGCCAGTACTGGGTGTTTTGAGGATGATATTTGTATCAAGCTAGGCATCTGAGATGGGCTTTCTTTCTTGTTTTCTTCATTACCCAAGAGTATCATTTGCAAGGATGGTAAACTGAACTCAGGTTATCAAATAACCGGAAACAAATAATAGCTAATACGGTGACCCCAACCTCCGACCACCCAACCAGAAAAGGCCTGTCGTGGTGGGTTTCTGTAGTGTAGTGGTTATCACGTTCGCCTAACACGCGAAAGGTCCCCGGTTCGAAACCGGGCAGAAACAATGTGTGTACGCTAGTGCTTTTTGCCACAATGTCGCTTTCAGCAACCCTTTTCACGCATTCTACTTTAGCGTAGACTTTCAGTTTGCAAGGCACAAAATAGCAGCAAGAAAGGGTTTCTGTAGTGTAGTGGTTATCACGTTCGCCTCACACGCGAAAGGTCCCCGGTTCGAAACCGGGCAGAAACAGTGCTTACCTTTAACTTTTTCATATCCATGACTCAGTCTATCTTGCCAGTACTGGGTGTTTTGAGGATGATATTTGTATCAAGCTAGGCATCTGAGATGGGCTTTCTTCCTTGTTTTCTTCATTACCCAAGAGTATCATTTGCAAAGATGGTAAACTGAACTCAGGTTATCAAATAACCGGAAACAAATAATAGCTAATACGGTGACCCCAACCTCCGACCACCCAACCAGAAAAGGCCTGTCGTGGCGGGTTTCTGTAGTGTAGTGGTTATCACGTTCGCCTAACATGCGAAAGGTCCCCGGTTCGAAACCGGGCAGAAACAGTGCTTACCTTTAACTTTTTCATATCCATGACTCAGTCTATCTTGCCAGTACTGGGTGTTTTGAGGATGATATTTGTATCAAGCTAGGCATCTGAGATGGGCTTTCTTCCTTGTTTTCTTCATTACCCAAGAGTATCATTTGCAAGGATGGTAAACTGAACTCAGGTTATCAAATAACCGGAAACAAATAATAGCTAATACGGTGACCCCAACCTCCGACCACCCAACCAGAAAAGCCCTGTCGTGGCGGGTTTCTGTAGTGTAGTGGTTATCACGTTCGCCTAACACGCGAAAGGTCCCCGGTTCGAAACCGGGCAGAAACAATGTGCGTACGCTAGTGCTTTTTGCCACAATGTCGCTTTCAGCAACCCTTTTCACGCATTCTACTTTAGCGTAGACTTTCAGTTTGCACGGCACAAAATAGCAGCAAGAATGGGTTTCTGTAGTGTAGTGGTTATCACGTTCGCCTCACACGCGAAAGGTTCCCGGTTCGAAACCGGGCAGAAACAGTGCTTACCTTTAACTTTTTCATATCCATGACTCAGTCTATCTTGCCAGTACTGGGTGTTTTGAGGATGATATTTGTATCAAGCTAGGCATCTGAGATGGGCTTTCTTCCTTGTTTTCTTCATTACCCAAGAGTATCATTTGCAAAGATGGTAAACTGAACTCAGGTTATCAAATAACCGGAAACAAATAATAGCTAATACGGTGACCCCAACCTCCGACCACCCAACCAGAAAAGGCCTGTCGTGGCGGGTTTCTGTAGTGTAGTGGTTATCACGTTCGCCTAACACGCGAAAGGTCCCCTGTTCGAAACCGGGCAGAAACAGTGCTTACCTTTAACTTTTTCATATCCATGACTCAGTCTATCTTGCCAGTACTGGGTGTTTTGAGGATGATATTTGTATCAAGCTAGGCATCTGAGATGGGCTTTCTTTCTTGTTTTCTTCATTACCCAAGAGTATCATTTGCAAGGATGGTAAACTGAACTCAGGTTATCAAATAACCGGAAACAAATAATAGCTAATACGGTGACCCCAACCTCCGACCACCCAACCAGAAAAGGCCTGTCGTGGTGGGTTTCTGTAGTGTAGTGGTTATCACGTTCGCCTAACACGCGAAAGGTCCCCGGTTCGAAACCGGGCAGAAACAATGTGTGTACGCTAGTGCTTTTTGCCACAATGTCGCTTTCAGCAACCCTTTTCACGCATTCTACTTTAGCGTAGACTTTCAGTTTGCAAGGCACAAAATAGCAGCAAGAAAGGGTTTCTGTAGTGTAGTGGTTATCACGTTCGCCTCACACGCGAAAGGTCCCCGGTTCGAAACCGGGCAGAAACAGTGCTTACCTTTAACTTTTTCATATCCATGACTCAGTCTATCTTGCCAGTACTGGGTGTTTTGAGGATGATATTTGTATCAAGCTAGGCATCTGAGATGGGCTTTCTTCCTTGTTTTCTTCATTACCCAAGAGGTATCATTTGCAAGGATGGTAAACTGAACTCAGGTTATCAAATAACCGGAAACAAATAATAGCTAATACGGTGACCCCAACCTCCGACCACCCAACCAGAAAAGGCCTGTCGTGGTGGGTTTCTGTAGTGTAGTGGTTATCACGTTCGCCTAACACGCGAAAGATCCCCGGTTCGAAACCGGGCAGAAACAATGTGCGTACGCTAGTGCTTTTTGCCACAATGTCGCTTTCAGCAACCCTTTTCACGCATTCTACTTTAGCGTAGACTTTCAGTTTGCAAGGCACAAAATAGCAGCAAGAATGGGTTTCTGTAGTGTAGTGGTTATCACGTTCGCCTCACACGCGAAAGGTCCCCGGTTCGAAACCGGGCAGAAACAGTGCTTACCTTTAACTTTTTCATATCCATGACTCAGTCTATCTTGCCAGTACTGGGTGTTTTGAGGATGATATTTGTATCAAGCTAGGCATCTGAGATGGGCTTTCTTCCTTGTTTTCTTCATTACCCAAGAGTATCATTTGCAAAGATGGTAAACTGAACTCAGGTTATCAAATAACCGGAAACAAATAATAGCTAATACGGTGACCCCAACCTCCGACCACCCAACCAGAAAAGGCCTGTCGTGGCGGGTTTCTGTAGTGTAGTGGTTATCACGTTCGCCTAACATGCGAAAGGTCCCCGGTTCGAAACCGGGCAGAAACAGTGCTTACCTTTAACTTTTTCATATCCATGACTCAGTCTATCTTGCCAGTACTGGGTGTTTTGAGGATGATATTTGTATCAAGCTAGGCATCTGAGATGGGCTTTCTTCCTTGTTTTCTTCATTACCCAAGAGGTATCATTTGCAAGGATGGTAAACTGAACTCAGGTTATCAAATAACCGGAAACAAATAATAGCTAATACGGTGACCCCAACCTCCGACCACCCAACCAGAAAAGGCCTGTCGTGGTGGGTTTCTGTAGTGTAGTGGTTATCACGTTCGCCTAACACGCGAAAGATCCCCGGTTCGAAACCGGGCAGAAACAATGTGCGTACGCTAGTGCTTTTTGCCACAATGTCGCTTTCAGCAACCCTTTTCACGCATTCTACTTTAGCGTAGACTTTCAGTTTGCAAGGCACAAAATAGCAGCAAGAATGGGTTTCTGTAGTGTAGTGGTTATCACGTTAGCCTCACACGCGAAAGGTCCCCGGTTCGAAACCGGGCAGAAACAGTGCTTACCTTTAACTTTTTCATATCCATGACTCAGTCTATCTTGCCAGTACTGGGTGTTTTGAGGATGATATTTGTATCAAGCTAGGCATCTGAGATGGGCTTTCTTCCTTGTTTTCTTCATTACCCAAGAGGTATCATTTGCAAGGATGATAAACTGAACTCAGGTTATCAAATAACCGGAAACAAATAATAGCTAATACGGTGACCCCAACCTCCGACCACCCAACCAGAAAAGGCCTGTCGTGGTGGGTTTCTGTAGTGTAGTGGTTATCACGTTCGCCTAACACGCGAAAGATCCCCGGTTCGAAACCGGGCAGAAACAATGTGCGTACGCTAGTGCTTTTTGCCACAATGTCGCTTTCAGCAACCCTTTTCACGCATTCTACTTTAGCGTAGACTTTCAGTTTGCAAGGCACAAAATAGCAGCAAGAATGGGTTTCTGTAGTGTAGTGGTTATCACGTTCGCCTCACACGCGAAAGGTCCCCGGTTCGAAACCGGGCAGAAACAGTGCTTACCTTTAACTTTTTCATATCCATGACTCAGTCTATCTTGCCAGTACTGGGTGTTTTGAGGATGATATTTGTATCAAGCTAGGCATCTGAGATGGGCTTTCTTCCTTGTTTTCTTCATTACCCAAGAGTATCATTTGCAAGGATGGTAAACTGAACTCAGGTTATCAAATAACCGGAAACAAATAATAGCTAATACGGTGACCCCAACCTCCGACCACCCAACCAGAAAAGGCCTGTCGTGGCGGGTTTCTGTAGTGTAGTGGTTATCACGTTCGCCTAACACGCGAAAGGTCCCCGGTTCGAAACCGGGCAGAAACAATGTGCGTACGCTAGTGCTTTTTGCCACAATGTCGCTTTCAGCAACCCTTTTCACGCATTCTACTTTAGCGTAGACTTTCAGTTTGCACGGCACAAAATAGCAGCAAGAATGGGTTTCTGTAGTGTAGTGGTTATCACGTTCGCCTCACACGCGAAAGGTTCCCGGTTCGAAACCGGGCAGAAACAGTGCTTACCTTTAACTTTTTCATATCCATGACTCAGTCTATCTTGCCAGTACTGGGTGTTTTGAGGATGATATTTGTATCAAGCTAGGCATCTGAGATGGGCTTTCTTCCTTGTTTTCTTCATTACCCAAGAGTATCATTTGCAAAGATGGTAAACTGAACTCAGGTTATCAAATAACCGGAAACAAATAATAGCTAATACGGTGACCCCAACCTCCGACCACCCAACCAGAAAAGGCCTGTCGTGGCGGGTTTCTGTAGTGTAGTGGTTATCACGTTCGCCTAACACGCGAAAGGTCCCCTGTTCGAAACCGGGCAGAAACAGTGCTTACCTTTAACTTTTTCATATCCATGACTCAGTCTATCTTGCCAGTACTGGGTGTTTTGAGGATGATATTTGTATCAAGCTAGGCATCTGAGATGGGCTTTCTTTCTTGTTTTCTTCATTACCCAAGAGTATCATTTGCAAGGATGGTAAACTGAACTCAGGTTATCAAATAACCGGAAACAAATAATAGCTAATACGGTGACCCCAACCTCCGACCACCCAACCAGAAAAGGCCTGTCGTGGTGGGTTTCTGTAGTGTAGTGGTTATCACGTTCGCCTAACACGCGAAAGGTCCCCGGTTCGAAACCGGGCAGAAACAATGTGTGTACGCTAGTGCTTTTTGCCACAATGTCGCTTTCAGCAACCCTTTTCACGCATTCTACTTTAGCGTAGACTTTCAGTTTGCAAGGCACAAAATAGCAGCAAGAAAGGGTTTCTGTAGTGTAGTGGTTATCACGTTCGCCTCACACGCGAAAGGTCCCCGGTTCGAAACCGGGCAGAAACAGTGCTTACCTTTAACTTTTTCATATCCATGACTCAGTCTATCTTGCCAGTACTGGGTGTTTTGAGGATGATATTTGTATCAAGCTAGGCATCTGAGATGGGCTTTCTTCCTTGTTTTCTTCATTACCCAAGAGGTATCATTTGCAAGGATGGTAAACTGAACTCAGGTTATCAAATAACCGGAAACAAATAATAGCTAATACGGTGACCCCAACCTCCGACCACCCAACCAGAAAAGGCCTGTCGTGGTGGGTTTCTGTAGTGTAGTGGTTATCACGTTCGCCTAACACGCGAAAGATCCCCGGTTCGAAACCGGGCAGAAACAATGTGCGTACGCTAGTGCTTTTTGCCACAATGTCGCTTTCAGCAACCCTTTTCACGCATTCTACTTTAGCGTAGACTTTCAGTTTGCAAGGCACAAAATAGCAGCAAGAATGGGTTTCTGTAGTGTAGTGGTTATCACGTTCGCCTCACACGCGAAAGGTCCCCGGTTCGAAACCGGGCAGAAACAGTGCTTACCTTTAACTTTTTCATATCCATGACTCAGTCTATCTTGCCAGTACTGGGTGTTTTGAGGATGATATTTGTATCAAGCTAGGCATCTGAGATGGGCTTTCTTCCTTGTTTTCTTCATTACCCAAGAGTATCATTTGCAAAGATGGTAAACTGAACTCAGGTTATCAAATAACCGGAAACAAATAATAGCTAATACGGTGACCCCAACCTCCGACCACCCAACCAGAAAAGGCCTGTCGTGGCGGGTTTCTGTAGTGTAGTGGTTATCACGTTCGCCTAACATGCGAAAGGTCCCCGGTTCGAAACCGGGCAGAAACAGTGCTTACCTTTAACTTTTTCATATCCATGACTCAGTCTATCTTGCCAGTACTGGGTGTTTTGAGGATGATATTTGTATCAAGCTAGGCATCTGAGATGGGCTTTCTTCCTTGTTTTCTTCATTACCCAAGAGGTATCATTTGCAAGGATGGTAAACTGAACTCAGGTTATCAAATAACCGGAAACAAATAATAGCTAATACGGTGACCCCAACCTCCGACCACCCAACCAGAAAAGGCCTGTCGTGGTGGGTTTCTGTAGTGTAGTGGTTATCACGTTCGCCTAACACGCGAAAGATCCCCGGTTTCGAAACCGGGCAGAAACAATGTGCGTACGCTAGTGCTTTTTGCCACAATGTCGCTTTCAGCAACCCTTTTCACGCATTCTACTTTAGCGTAGACTTTCAGTTTGCAAGGCACAAAATAGCAGCAAGAATGGGTTTCTGTAGTGTAGTGGTTATCACGTTCGCCTCACACGCGAAAGGTCCCCGGTTCGAAACCGGGCAGAAACAGTGCTTACCTTTAACTTTTTCATATCCATGACTCAGTCTATCTTGCCAGTACTGGGTGTTTTGAGGATGATATTTGTATCAAGCTAGGCATCTGAGATGGGCTTTCTTCCTTGTTTTCTTCATTACCCAAGAGGTATCATTTGCAAGGATGGTAAACTGAACTCAGGTTATCAAATAACCGGAAACAAATAATAGCTAATACGGTGACCCCAACCTCCGACCACCCAACCAGAAAAGGCCTGTCGTGGTGGGTTTCTGTAGTGTAGTGGTTATCACGTTCGCCTAACACGCGAAAGATCCCCGGTTCGAAACCGGGCAGAAACAATGTGCGTACGCTAGTGCTTTTTGCCACAATGTCGCTTTCAGCAACCCTTTTCACGCATTCTACTTTAGCGTAGACTTTCAGTTTGCAAGGCACAAAATAGCAGCAAGAATGGGTTTCTGTAGTGTAGTGGTTATCACGTTCGCCTCACACGCGAAAGGTCCCCGGTTCGAAACCGGGCAGAAACAGTGCTTACCTTTAACTTTTTCATATCCATGACTCAGTCTATCTTGCCAGTACTGGGTGTTTTGAGGATGATATTTGTATCAAGCTAGGCATCTGAGATGGGCTTTCTTCCTTGTTTTCTTCATTACCCAAGAGGTATCATTTGCAAGGATGGTAAACTGAACTCAGGTTATCAAATAACCGGAAACAAATAATAGCTAATACGGTGACCCCAACCTCCGACCACCCAACCAGAAAAGGCCTGTCGTGGTGGGTTTCTGTAGTGTAGTGGTTATCACGTTCGCCTAACACGCGAAAGATCCCCGGTTCGAAACCGGGCAGAAACAATGTGCGTACGCTAGTGCTTTTTGCCACAATGTCGCTTTCAGCAACCCTTTTCACGCATTCTACTTTAGCGTAGACTTTCAGTTTGCAAGGCACAAAATAGCAGCAAGAATGGGTTTCTGTAGTGTAGTGGTTATCACGTTCGCCTCACACGCGAAAGGTCCCCGGTTCGAAACCGGCAGAAACAGTGCTTACCTTTAACTTTTTCATATCCATGACTCAGTCTATCTTGCCAGTACTGGGTGTTTTGAGGATGATATTTGTATCAAGCTAGGCATCTGAGATGGGCTTTCTTCCTTGTTTTCTTCATTACCCAAGAGTATCATTTGCAAAGATGGTAAACTGAACTCAGGTTATCAAATAACCGGAAACAAATAATAGCTAATACGGTGACCCCAACCTCCGACCACCCAACCAGAAAAGGCCTGTCGTGGCGGGTTTCTGTAGTGTAGTGGTTATCACGTTCGCCTAACATGCGAAAGGTCCCCGGTTCGAAACCGGGCAGAAACAGTGCTTACCTTTAACTTTTTCATATCCATGACTCAGTCTATCTTGCCAGTACTGGGTGTTTTGAGGATGATATTTGTATCAAGCTAGGCATCTGAGATGGGCTTTCTTCCTTGTTTTCTTCATTACCCAAGAGGTATCATTTGCAAGGATGGTAAACTGAACTCAGGTTATCAAATAACCGGAAACAAATAATAGCTAATACGGTGACCCCAACCTCCGACCACCCAACCAGAAAAGGCCTGTCGTGGTGGGTTTCTGTAGTGTAGTGGTTATCACGTTCGCCTAACACGCGAAAGATCCCCGGTTCGAAACCGGGCAGAAACAATGTGCGTACGCTAGTGCTTTTTGCCACAATGTCGCTTTCAGCAACCCTTTTCACGCATTCTACTTTAGCGTAGACTTTCAGTTTGCAAGGCACAAAATAGCAGCAAGAATGGGTTTCTGTAGTGTAGTGGTTATCACGTTCGCCTCACACGCGAAAGGTCCCCGGTTCGAAACCGGGCAGAAACAGTGCTTACCTTTAACTTTTTCATATCCATGACTCAGTCTATCTTGCCAGTACTGGGTGTTTTGAGGATGATATTTGTATCAAGCTAGGCATCTGAGATGGGCTTTCTTCCTTGTTTTCTTCATTACCCAAGAGGTATCATTTGCAAGGATGGTAAACTGAACTCAGGTTATCAAATAACCGGAAACAAATAATAGCTAATACGGTGACCCCAACCTCCGACCACCCAACCAGAAAAGGCCTGTCGTGGTGGGTTTCTGTAGTGTAGTGGTTATCACGTTCGCCTAACACGCGAAAGATCCCCGGTTCGAAACCGGGCAGAAACAATGTGCGTACGCTAGTGCTTTTTGCCACAATGTCGCTTTCAGCAACCCTTTTCACGCATTCTACTTTAGCGTAGACTTTCAGTTTGCAAGGCACAAAATAGCAGCAAGAATGGGTTTCTGTAGTGTAGTGGTTATCACGTTCGCCTCACACGCGAAAGGTCCCCGGTTCGAAACCGGGCAGAAACAGTGCTTACCTTTAACTTTTTCATATCCATGACTCAGTCTATCTTGCCAGTACTGGGTGTTTTGAGGATGATATTTGTATCAAGCTAGGCATCTGAGATGGGCTTTCTTCCTTGTTTTCTTCATTACCCAAGAGTATCATTTGCAAGGATGGTAAACTGAACTCAGGTTATCAAATAACCGGAAACAAATAATAGCTAATACGGTGACCCCAACCTCCGACCACCCAACCAGAAAAGGCCTGTCGTGGTGGGTTTCTGTAGTGTAGTGGTTATCACGTTCGCCTAACACGCGAAAGGTCCCCGGTTCGAAACCGGGCAGAAACAATGTGTGTACGCTAGTGCTTTTTGCCACAATGTCGCTTTCAGCAACCCTTTTCACGCATTCTACTTTAGCGTAGACTTTCAGTTTGCAAGGCACAAAATAGCAGCAAGAAAGGGTTTCTGTAGTGTAGTGGTTATCACGTTCGCCTCACACGCGAAAGGTCCCCGGTTCGAAACCGAGCAGAAACAGTGCTTACCTTTAACTTTTTCATATCCATGACTCAGTCTATCTTGCCAGTACTGGGTGTTTTGAGGATGATATTTGTATCAAGCTAGGCATCTGAGATGGCTTTCTTCCTTGTTTTCTTCATTACCCAAGAGGTATCATTTGCAAGGATGGTAAACTGAACTCAGGTTATCAAATAACCGGAAACAAATAATAGCTAATACGGTGACCCCAACCTCCGACCACCCAACCAGAAAAGGCCTGTCGTGGTGGGTTTCTGTAGTGTAGTGGTTATCACGTTCGCCTAACACGCGAAAGATCCCCGGTTCGAAACCGGGCAGAAACAATGTGCGTACGCTAGTGCTTTTTGCCACAATGTCGCTTTCAGCAACCCTTTTCACGCATTCTACTTTAGCGTAGACTTTCAGTTTGCAAGGCACAAAATAGCAGCAAGAATGGGTTTCTGTAGTGTAGTGGTTATCATGTTCGCCTCACACGCGAAAGGTCCCCGGTTCGAAACCGGGCAGAAACAGTGCTTACCTTTAACTTTTTCATATCCATGACTCAGTCTATCTTGCCAGTACTGGGTGTTTTGAGGATGATATTTGTATCAAGCTAGGCATCTGAGATGGGCTTTCTTCCTTGTTTTCTTCATTACCCAAGAGTATCATTTGCAAAGATGGTAAACTGAACTCAGGTTATCAAATAACCGGAAACAAATAATAGCTAATACGGTGACCCCAACCTCCGACCACCCAACCAGAAAAGGCCTGTCGTGGCGGGTTTCTGTAGTGTAGTGGTTATCACGTTCGCCTAACATGCGAAAGGTCCCCGGTTCGAAACCGGGCAGAAACAGTGCTTACCTTTAACTTTTTCATATCCATGACTCAGTCTATCTTGCCAGTACTGGGTGTTTTGAGGATGATATTTGTATCAAGCTAGGCATCTGAGATGGGCTTTCTTCCTTGTTTTCTTCATTACCCAAGAGGTATCATTTGCAAGGATGGTAAACTGAACTCAGGTTATCAAATAACCGGAAACAAATAATAGCTAATACGGTGACCCCAACCTCCGACCACCCAACCAGAAAAGGCCTGTCGTGGTGGGTTTCTGTAGTGTAGTGGTTATCACGTTCGCCTAACACGCGAAAGATCCCCGGTTCGAAACCGGGCAGAAACAATGTGCGTACGCTAGTGCTTTTTGCCACAATGTCGCTTTCAGCAACCCTTTTCACGCATTCTACTTTAGCGTAGACTTTCAGTTTGCAAGGCACAAAATAGCAGCAAGAATGGGTTTCTGTAGTGTAGTGGTTATCACGTTCGCCTCACACGCGAAAGGTCCCCGGTTCGAAACCGGGCAGAAACAGTGCTTACCTTTAACTTTTTCATATCCATGACTCAGTCTATCTTGCCAGTACTGGGTGTTTTGAGGATGATATTTGTATCAAGCTAGGCATCTGAGATGGGCTTTCTTCCTTGTTTTCTTCATTACCCAAGAGGTATCATTTGCAAGGATGGTAAACTGAACTCAGGTTATCAAATAACCGGAAACAAATAATAGCTAATACGGTGACCCCAACCTCCGACCACCCAACCAGAAAAGGCCTGTCGTGGTGGGTTTCTGTAGTGTAGTGGTTATCACGTTCGCCTAACACGCGAAAGATCCCCGGTTCGAAACCGGGCAGAAACAATGTGCGTACGCTAGTGCTTTTTGCCACAATGTCGCTTTCAGCAACCCTTTTCACGCATTCTACTTTAGCGTAGACTTTCAGTTTGCAAGGCACAAAATAGCAGCAAGAATGGGTTTCTGTAGTGTAGTGGTTATCACGTTCGCCTCACACGCGAAAGGTCCCCGGTTCAAAACCGGGCAGAAACAGTGCTTACCTTTAACTTTTTCATATCCATGACTCAGTCTATCTTGCCAGTACTGGGTGTTTTGAGGATGATATTTGTATCAAGCTAGGCATCTGAGATGGGCTTTCTTCCTTGTTTTCTTCATTACCCAAGAGTATCATTTGCAAAGATGGTAAACTGAACTCAGGTTATCAAATAACCGGAAACAAATAATAGCTAATACGGTGACCCCAACCTCCGACCACCCAACCAGAAAAGGCCTGTCGTGGCGGGTTTCTGTAGTGTAGTGGTTATCACGTTCGCCTAACATGCGAAAGGTCCCCGGTTCGAAACCGGGCAGAAACAGTGCTTACCTTTAACTTTTTCATATCCATGACTCAGTCTATCTTGCCAGTACTGGGTGTTTTGAGGATGATATTTGTATCAAGCTAGGCATCTGAGATGGGCTTTCTTCCTTGTTTTCTTCATTACCCAAGAGGTATCATTTGCAAGGATGGTAAACTGAACTCAGGTTATCAAATAACCGGAAACAAATAATAGCTAATACGGTGACCCCAACCTCCGACCACCCAACCAGAAAAGGCCTGTCGTGGTGGGTTTCTGTAGTGTAGTGGTTATCACGTTCGCCTAACACGCGAAAGATCCCCGGTTCGAAACCGGGCAGAAACAATGTGCGTACGCTAGTGCTTTTTGCCACAATGTCGCTTTCAGCAACCCTTTTCACGCATTCTACTTTAGCGTAGACTTTCAGTTTGCAAGGCACAAAATAGCAGCAAGAATGGGTTTCTGTAGTGTAGTGGTTATCACGTTCGCCTCACACGCGAAAGGTCCCCGGTTTGAAACCGGGCAGAAACAGTGCTTACCTTTAACTTTTTCATATCCATGACTCAGTCTATCTTGCCAGTACTGGGTGTTTTGAGGATGATATTTGTATCAAGCTAGGCATCTGAGATGGGCTTTCTTCCTTGTTTTCTTCATTACCCAAGAGGTATCATTTGCAAGGATGGTAAACTGAACTCAGGTTATCAAATAACCGGAAACAAATAATAGCTAATACGGTGACCCCAACCTCCGACCACCCAACCAGAAAAGGCCTGTCGTGGTGGGTTTCTGTAGTGTAGTGGTTATCACGTTCGCCTAACACGCGAAAGATCCCCGGTTCGAAACCGGGCAGAAACAATGTGCGTACGCTAGTGCTTTTTGCCACAATGTCGCTTTCAGCAACCCTTTTCACGCATTCTACTTTAGCGTAGACTTTCAGTTTGCAAGGCACAAAATAGCAGCAAGAATGGGTTTCTGTAGTGTAGTGGTTATCACGTTCGCCTCACACGCGAAAGGTCCCCGGTTCGAAACCGGGCAGAAACAGTGCTTACCTTTAACTTTTTCATATCCATGACTCAGTCTATCTTGCCAGTACTGGGTGTTTTGAGGATGATATTTGTATCAAGCTAGGCATCTGAGATGGGCTTTCTTCCTTGTTTTCTTCATTACCCAAGAGGTATCATTTGCAAGGATGGTAAACTGAACTCAGGTTATCAAATAACCGGAAACAAATAATAGCTAATACGGTGACCCCAACCTCCGACCACCCAACCAGAAAAGGCCTGTCGTGGTGGGTTTCTGTAGTGTAGTGGTTATCACGTTCGCCTAACACGCGAAAGATCCCCGGTTCGAAACCGGGCAGAAACAATGTGCGTACGCTAGTGCTTTTTGCCACAATGTCGCTTTCAGCAACCCTTTTCACGCATTCTACTTTAGCGTAGACTTTCAGTTTGCAAGGCACAAAATAGCAGCAAGAATGGGTTTCTGTAGTGTAGTGGTTATCACGTTCGCCTCACACGCGAAAGGTCCCCGGTTCGAAACCGGGCAGAAACAGTGCTTACCTTTAACTTTTTCATATCCATGACTCAGTCTATCTTGCCAGTACTGGGTGTTTTGAGGATGATATTTGTATCAAGCTAGGCATCTGAGATGGGCTTTCTTCCTTGTTTTCTTCATTACCCAAGAGTATCATTTGCAAGGATGGTAAACTGAACTCAGGTTATCAAATAACCGGAAACAAATAATAGCTAATACGGTGACCCCAACCTCCGACCACCCAACCAGAAAAGGCCTGTCGTGGTGGGTTTCTGTAGTGTAGTGGTTATCACGTTCGCCTAACACGCGAAAGGTCCCCGGTTCGAAACCGGGCAGAAACAATGTGTGTACGCTAGTGCTTTTTGCCACAATGTCGCTTTCAGCAACCCTTTTCACGCATTCTACTTTAGCGTAGACTTTCAGTTTGCAAGGCACAAAATAGCAGCAAGAAAGGGTTTCTGTAGTGTAGTGGTTATCACGTTCGCCTCACACGCGAAAGGTCCCCGGTTCGAAACCGAGCAGAAACAGTGCTTACCTTTAACTTTTTCATATCCATGACTCAGTCTATCTTGCCAGTACTGGGTGTTTTGAGGATGATATTTGTATCAAGCTAGGCATCTGAGATGGCTTTCTTCCTTGTTTTCTTCATTACCCAAGAGGTATCATTTGCAAGGATGGTAAACTGAACTCAGGTTATCAAATAACCGGAAACAAATAATAGCTAATACGGTGACCCCAACCTCCGACCACCCAACCAGAAAAGGCCTGTCGTGGTGGGTTTCTGTAGTGTAGTGGTTATCACGTTCGCCTAACACGCGAAAGATCCCCGGTTCGAAACCGGGCAGAAACAATGTGCGTACGCTAGTGCTTTTTGCCACAATGTCGCTTTCAGCAACCCTTTTCACGCATTCTACTTTAGCGTAGACTTTCAGTTTGCAAGGCACAAAATAGCAGCAAGAATGGGTTTCTGTAGTGTAGTGGTTATCATGTTCGCCTCACACGCGAAAGGTCCCCGGTTCGAAACCGGGCAGAAACAGTGCTTACCTTTAACTTTTTCATATCCATGACTCAGTCTATCTTGCCAGTACTGGGTGTTTTGAGGATGATATTTGTATCAAGCTAGGCATCTGAGATGGGCTTTCTTCCTTGTTTTCTTCATTACCCAAGAGTATCATTTGCAAAGATGGTAAACTGAACTCAGGTTATCAAATAACCGGAAACAAATAATAGCTAATACGGTGACCCCAACCTCCGACCACCCAACCAGAAAAGGCCTGTCGTGGCGGGTTTCTGTAGTGTAGTGGTTATCACGTTCGCCTAACATGCGAAAGGTCCCCGGTTCGAAACCGGGCAGAAACAGTGCTTACCTTTAACTTTTTCATATCCATGACTCAGTCTATCTTGCCAGTACTGGGTGTTTTGAGGATGATATTTGTATCAAGCTAGGCATCTGAGATGGGCTTTCTTCCTTGTTTTCTTCATTACCCAAGAGGTATCATTTGCAAGGATGGTAAACTGAACTCAGGTTATCAAATAACCGGAAACAAATAATAGCTAATACGGTGACCCCAACCTCCGACCACCCAACCAGAAAAGGCCTGTCGTGGTGGGTTTCTGTAGTGTAGTGGTTATCACGTTCGCCTAACACGCGAAAGATCCCCGGTTCGAAACCGGGCAGAAACAATGTGCGTACGCTAGTGCTTTTTGCCACAATGTCGCTTTCAGCAACCCTTTTCACGCATTCTACTTTAGCGTAGACTTTCAGTTTGCAAGGCACAAAATAGCAGCAAGAATGGGTTTCTGTAGTGTAGTGGTTATCACGTTCGCCTCACACGCGAAAGGTCCCCGGTTCGAAACCGGGCAGAAACAGTGCTTACCTTTAACTTTTTCATATCCATGACTCAGTCTATCTTGCCAGTACTGGGTGTTTTGAGGATGATATTTGTATCAAGCTAGGCATCTGAGATGGGCTTTCTTCCTTGTTTTCTTCATTACCCAAGAGGTATCATTTGCAAGGATGGTAAACTGAACTCAGGTTATCAAATAACCGGAAACAAATAATAGCTAATACGGTGACCCCAACCTCCGACCACCCAACCAGAAAAGGCCTGTCGTGGTGGGTTTCTGTAGTGTAGTGGTTATCACGTTCGCCTAACACGCGAAAGATCCCCGGTTCGAAACCGGGCAGAAACAATGTGCGTACGCTAGTGCTTTTTGCCACAATGTCGCTTTCAGCAACCCTTTTCACGCATTCTACTTTAGCGTAGACTTTCAGTTTGCAAGGCACAAAATAGCAGCAAGAATGGGTTTCTGTAGTGTAGTGGTTATCACGTTCGCCTCACACGCGAAAGGTCCCCGGTTCAAAACCGGGCAGAAACAGTGCTTACCTTTAACTTTTTCATATCCATGACTCAGTCTATCTTGCCAGTACTGGGTGTTTTGAGGATGATATTTGTATCAAGCTAGGCATCTGAGATGGGCTTTCTTCCTTGTTTTCTTCATTACCCAAGAGTATCATTTGCAAAGATGGTAAACTGAACTCAGGTTATCAAATAACCGGAAACAAATAATAGCTAATACGGTGACCCCAACCTCCGACCACCCAACCAGAAAAGGCCTGTCGTGGCGGGTTTCTGTAGTGTAGTGGTTATCACGTTCGCCTAACATGCGAAAGGTCCCCGGTTCGAAACCGGGCAGAAACAGTGCTTACCTTTAACTTTTTCATATCCATGACTCAGTCTATCTTGCCAGTACTGGGTGTTTTGAGGATGATATTTGTATCAAGCTAGGCATCTGAGATGGGCTTTCTTCCTTGTTTTCTTCATTACCCAAGAGGTATCATTTGCAAGGATGGTAAACTGAACTCAGGTTATCAAATAACCGGAAACAAATAATAGCTAATACGGTGACCCCAACCTCCGACCACCCAACCAGAAAAGGCCTGTCGTGGTGGGTTTCTGTAGTGTAGTGGTTATCACGTTCGCCTAACACGCGAAAGATCCCCGGTTCGAAACCGGGCAGAAACAATGTGCGTACGCTAGTGCTTTTTGCCACAATGTCGCTTTCAGCAACCCTTTTCACGCATTCTACTTTAGCGTAGACTTTCAGTTTGCAAGGCACAAAATAGCAGCAAGAATGGGTTTCTGTAGTGTAGTGGTTATCACGTTCGCCTCACACGCGAAAGGTCCCCGGTTTGAAACCGGGCAGAAACAGTGCTTACCTTTAACTTTTTCATATCCATGACTCAGTCTATCTTGCCAGTACTGGGTGTTTTGAGGATGATATTTGTATCAAGCTAGGCATCTGAGATGGGCTTTCTTCCTTGTTTTCTTCATTACCCAAGAGGTATCATTTGCAAGGATGGTAAACTGAACTCAGGTTATCAAATAACCGGAAACAAATAATAGCTAATACGGTGACCCCAACCTCCGACCACCCAACCAGAAAAGGCCTGTCGTGGTGGGTTTCTGTAGTGTAGTGGTTATCACGTTCGCCTAACACGCGAAAGATCCCCGGTTCGAAACCGGGCAGAAACAATGTGCGTACGCTAGTGCTTTTTGCCACAATGTCGCTTTCAGCAACCCTTTTCACGCATTCTACTTTAGCGTAGACTTTCAGTTTGCAAGGCACAAAATAGCAGCAAGAACGGGTTTCTGTAGTGTAGTGGTTATCACGTTCGCCTCACACGCGAAAGGTCCCCGGTTCGAAACCGGGCAGAAACAGTGCTTACCTTTAACTTTTTCATATCCATGACTCAGTCTATCTTGCCAGTACTGGGTGTTTTGAGGATGATATTTGTATCAAGCTAGGCATCTGAGATGGGCTTTCTTCCTTGTTTTCTTCATTACCCAAGAGTATCATTTGCAAAGATGGTAAACTGAACTCAGGTTATCAAATAACCGGAAACAAATAATAGCTAATACGGTGACCCCAACCTCCGACCACCCAACCAGAAAAGGCCTGTCGTGGCGGGTTTCTGTAGTGTAGTGGTTATCACGTTCGCCTAACATGCGAAAGGTCCCCGGTTCGAAACCGGGGAGAAACAGTGCTTACCTTTAACTTTTTCATATCCATGACTCAGTCTATCTTGCCAGTACTGGGTGTTTTGAGGATGATATTTGTATCAAGCTAGGCATCTGAGATGGGCTTTCTTCCTTGTTTTCTTCATTACCCAAGAGGTATCATTTGCAAGGATGGTAAACTGAACTCAGGTTATCAAATAACCGGAAACAAATAATAGCTAATACGGTGACCCCAACCTCCGACCACCCAACCAGAAAAGGCCTGTCGTGGTGGGTTTCTGTAGTGTAGTGGTTATCACGTTCGCCTAACACGCGAAAGATCCCCGGTTCGAAACCGGGCAGAAACAATGTGCGTACGCTAGTGCTTTTTGCCACAATGTCGCTTTCAGCAACCCTTTTCACGCATTCTACTTTAGCGTAGACTTTCAGTTTGCAAGGCACAAAATAGCAGCAAGAATGGGTTTCTGTAGTGTAGTGGTTATCACGTTCGCCTCACACGCGAAAGGTCCCCGGTTCGAAACCGGGCAGAAACAGTGCTTACCTTTAACTTTTTCATATCCATGACTCAGTCTATCTTGCCAGTACTGGGTGTTTTGAGGATGATATTTGTATCAAGCTAGGCATCTGAGATGGGCTTTCTTCCTTGTTTTCTTCATTACCCAAGAGTTATCATTTGCAAGGATGGTAAACTGAACTCAGGTTATCAAATAACCGGAAACAAATAATAGCTAATACGGTGACCCCAACCTCCGACCACCCAACCAGAAAAGGCCTGTCGTGGTGGGTTTCTGTAGTGTAGTGGTTATCACGTTCGCCTAACACGCGAAAGATCCCCGGTTCGAAACCGGGCAGAAACAATGTGCGTACGCTAGTGCTTTTTGCCACAATGTCGCTTTCAGCAACCCTTTTCACGCATTCTACTTTAGCGTAGACTTTCAGTTTGCAAGGCACAAAATAGCAGCAAGAATGGGTTTCTGTAGTGTAGTGGTTATCATGTTCGCCTTACATGCAAAAGGTCCCCGGTTCGAAACCGGGCAGAAACAGTGCTTACCTTTAACTTTTTCATATCCATGACTCAGTCTATTTTGCCAGTACTGGGTGTTTTGAGGATGATATTTGTATCAAGCTAGGCATCTGAGATGGGCTTTCTTCCTTGTTTTCTTCATTACCCAAGAGGTATCATTTGCAAGGATGGTAAACTGAACTCAGGTTATCAAATAACCGGAAACAAATAATAGCTAATACGGTGACCCCAACCTCCGACCACCCAACCAGAAAAGGCCTGTCGTGGTGGGTTTCTGTAGTGTAGTGGTTATCACGTTCGCCTAACACGCGAAAGGTCCCCGGTTCAAAACCGGGCAGAAACAATGTGTGTACGCTAGTGCTTTTTGCCACAATGTCGCTTTCAGCAACCCTTTTCACGCATTCTACTTTAGCGTAGACTTTCAGTTTGCAAGGCACAAAATAGCAGCAAGAATGGGTTTCTGTAGTGTAGTGGTTATCACGTTCGCCTCACACGCGAAAGGTCCCCGGTTCGAAACCGGGCAGAAACAGTGCTTACCTTTAACTTTTTCATATCCATGACTCAGTCTATCTTGCCAGTACTGGGTGTTTTGAGGATGATATTTGTATCAAGCTAGGCATCTGAGATGGGCTTTCTTCCTTGTTTTCTTCATTACCCAAGAGGTATCATTTGCAAGGATGGTAAACTGAACTCAGGTTATCAAATAACCGGAAACAAATAATAGCTAATACGGTGACCCCAACCTCCGACCACCCAACCAGAAAAGGCCTGTCGTGGTGGGTTTCTGTAGTGTAGTGGTTATCACGTTCGCCTAACACGCGAA
>JBBDGP010000240.1:2935000-2942500 GCA_037952835.1 Lithobates septentrionalis
CGGGTTTCTGTAGTGTAGTGGTTATCACGTTCGCCTAACACGCGAAAGGTCCCCGGTTCGAAACCGGGCAGAAACAGTGCTTACCTTTAACTTTTTCATATCCATGACTCAGTCTATCTTGCCAGTACTGGGTGTTTTGAGGATGATATTTGTATCAAGCTAGGCATCTGAGATGGGCTTTCTTCCTTGTTTTCTTCATTACCCAAGAGGTATCATTTGCAAGGATGGTAAACTGAACTCAGGTTATCAAATAACCGGAAACAAATAATAGCTAATACGGTGACCCCAACCTCCGACCACCCAACCAGAAAAGGCCTGTCGTGGTGGGTTTCTGTAGTGTAGTGGTTATCACGTTCGCCTAACACGCGAAAGATCCCCGGTTCGAAACCGGGCAGAAACAATGTGCGTACGCTAGTGCTTTTTGCCACAATGTCGCTTTCAGCAACCCTTTTCACGCATTCTACTTTAGCGTAGACTTTCAGTTTGCAAGGCACAAAATAGCAGCAAGAATGGGTTTCTGTAGTGTAGTGGTTATCACGTTCGCCTCACACGCGAAAGGTCCCCGGTTCGAAACCGGGCAGAAACAGTGCTTACCTTTAACTTTTTCATATCCATGACTCAGTCTATCTTGCCAGTACTGGGTGTTTTGAGGATGATATTTGTATCAAGCTAGGCATCTGAGATGGGCTTTCTTCCTTGTTTTCTTCATTACCCAAGAGTATCATTTGCAGGGATGGTAAACTGAACTCAGGTTATCAAATAACCGGAAACAAATAATAGCTAATACGGTGACCCCAACCTCCGACCACCCAACCAGAAAAGGCCTGTTGTGGTGGGTTTCTGTAGTGTAGTGGTTATCACGTTCGCCTAACACGCGAAAGGTCCCCGGTTCGAAACCGGGCAGAAACAATGTGCGTACGCTAGTGCTTTTTGCCACAATGTCGCTTTCAGCAACCCTTTTCACGCATTCTACTTTAGCGTAGACTTTCAGTTTGCAAGGCACAAAATAGCAGCAAGAATGGGTTTCTGTAGTGTAGTGGTTATCACGTTCGCCTCACACGCGAAAGGTCCCCGGTTCGAAACCGGGCAGAAACAGTGCTTACCTTTAACTTTTTCATATCCATGACTCAGTCTATCTTGCCAGTACTGGGTGTTTTGAGGATGATATTTGTATCAAGCTAGGCATCTTTGATGGGCTTTCTTCCTTGTTTTCTTCATTACCCAAGAGTATCATTTGCAAAGATGGTAAACTGAACTCAGGTTATCAAATAACCGGAAACAAATAATAGCTAATACGGTGACCCCAACCTCCGACCACCCAACCAGAAAAAGCCTGTCGTGGCGGGTTTCTGTAGTGTAGTGGTTATCACGTTCGCCTAACACGCGAAAGGTCCCCGGTTCGAAACCGGGCAGAAACAGTGCTTACCTTTAACTTTTTCATATCCATGACTCAGTCTATCTTGCCAGTACTGGGTGTTTTGAGGATGATATTTGTATCAAGCTAGGCATCTGAGATGGGCTTTCTTCCTTGTTTTCTTCATTACCCAAGAGGTATCATTTGCAAGGATGGTAAACTGAACTCAGGTTATCAAATAACCGGAAACAAATAATAGCTAATACGGTGACCCCAACCTCCGACCACCCAACCAGAAAAGGCCTGTCGTGGTGGGTTTCTGTAGTGTAGTGGTTATCACGTTCGCCTAACACGCGAAAGATCCCCGGTTCGAAACCGGGCAGAAACAATGTGCGTACGCTAGTGCTTTTTGCCACAATGTCGCTTTCAGCAACCCTTTTCACGCATTCTACTTTAGCGTAGACTTTCAGTTTGCAAGGCACAAAATAGCAGCAAGAATGGGTTTCTGTAGTGTAGTGGTTATCACGTTCGCCTCACACGCGAAAGGTCCCCGGTTCGAAACCGGGCAGAAACAGTGCTTACCTTTAACTTTTTCATATCCATGACTCAGTCTATCTTGCCAGTACTGGGTGTTTTGAGGATGATATTTGTATCAAGCTAGGCATCTGAGATGGGCTTTCTTCCTTGTTTTCTTCATTACCCAAGAGTATCATTTGCAAAGATGGTAAACTGAACTCAGGTTATCAAATAACCGGAAACAAATAATAGCTAATACGGTGACCCCAACCTCCGACCACCCAACCAGAAAAAGCCTGTCGTGGCGGGTTTCTGTAGTGTAGTGGTTATCACGTTCGCCTAACACGCGAAAGGTCCCCGGTTCGAAACCGGGCAGAAACAGTGCTTACCTTTAACTTTTTCATATCCATGACTCAGTCTATCTTGCCAGTACTGGGTGTTTTGAGGATGATATTTGTATCAAGCTAGGCATCTGAGATGGGCTTTCTTCCTTGTTTTCTTCATTACCCAAGAGGTATCATTTGCAAGGATGGTAAACTGAACTCAGGTTATCAAATAACCGGAAACAAATAATAGCTAATACGGTGACCCCAACCTCCGACCACCCAACCAGAAAAGGCCTGTCGTGGTGGGTTTCTGTAGTGTAGTGGTTATCACGTTCGCCTAACACGCGAAAGATCCCCGGTTCGAAACCGGGCAGAAACAATGTGCGTACGCTAGTGCTTTTTGCCACAATGTCGCTTTCAGCAACCCTTTTCACGCATTCTACTTTAGCGTAGACTTTCAGTTTGCAAGGCACAAAATAGCAGCAAGAATGGGTTTCTGTAGTGTAGTGGTTATCACGTTCGCCTCACACGCGAAAGGTCCCCGGTTCGAAACCGGGCAGAAACAGTGCTTACCTTTAACTTTTTCATATCCATGACTCAGTCTATCTTGCCAGTACTGGGTGTTTTGAGGATGATATTTGTATCAAGCTAGGCATCTGAGATGGGCTTTCTTCCTTGTTTTCTTCATTACCCAAGAGTATCATTTGCAGGGATGGTAAACTGAACTCAGGTTATCAAATAACCGGAAACAAATAATAGCTAATACGGTGACCCCAACCTCCGACCACCCAACCAGAAAAGGCCTGTTGTGGTGGGTTTCTGTAGTGTAGTGGTTATCACGTTCGCCTAACACGCGAAAGGTCCCCGGTTCGAAACTGGGCAGAAACAATGTGCGTACGCTAGTGCTTTTTGCCACAATGTCGCTTTCAGCAACCCTTTTCACGCATTCTACTTTAGCGTAGACTTTCAGTTTGCAAGGCACAAAATAGCAGCAAGAATGGGTTTCTGTAGTGTAGTGGTTATCACGTTCGCCTCACACGCGAAAGGTCCCCGGTTCGAAACCGGGCAGAAACAGTGCTTACCTTTAACTTTTTCATATCCATGACTCAGTCTATCTTGCCAGTACTGGGTGTTTTGAGGATGATATTTGTATCAAGCTAGGCATCTTTGATGGGCTTTCTTCCTTGTTTTCTTCATTACCCAAGAGTATCATTTGCAAGGATGGTAAACTGAACTCAGGTTATCAAATAACCGGAAACAAATAATAGCTAATACGGTGACCCCAACCTCCGACCACCCAACCAGAAAAGGCCTGTCGTGGTGGGTTTCTGTAGTGTAGTGGTTATCACGTTCGCCTAACACGCGAAAGATCCCCGGTTCGAAACCGGGCAGAAACAATGTGCGTACGCTAGTGCTTTTTGCCACAATGTCGCTTTCAGCAACCCTTTTCACGCATTCTACTTTAGCGTAGACTTTCAGTTTGCAAGGCACAAAATAGCAACAAGAATGGGTTTCTGTAGTGTAGTGGTTATCACGTTCGCCTCACACGCGAAAGGTCCCCGGTTCGAAACCGGGCAGAAACAGTGCTTACCTTTAACTTTTTCATATCCATGACTCAGTCTATCTTGCCAGTACTGGGTGTTTTGAGGATGATATTTGTATCAAGCTAGGCATCTGAGATGGGCTTTCTTCCTTGTTTTCTTCATTACCCAAGAGTATCATTTGCAGGGATGGTAAACTGAACTCAGGTTATCAAATAACCGGAAACAAATAATAGCTAATACGGTGACCCCAACCTCCGACCACCCAACCAGAAAAGGCCTGTTGTGGTGGGTTTCTGTAGTGTAGTGGTTATCACGTTCGCCTAACACGCGAAAGGTCCCCGGTTCGAAACCGGGCAGAAACAATGTGCGTACGCTAGTGCTTTTTGCCACAATGTCGCTTTCAGCAACCCTTTTCACGCATTCTACTTTAGCGTAGACTTTCAGTTTGCAAGGCACAAAATAGCAGCAAGAATGGGTTTCTGTAGTGTAGTGGTTATCTCGTTCGCCTCACACGCGAAAGGTCCCCGGTTCGAAACCGGGCAGAAACAGTGCTTACCTTTAACTTTTTCATATCCATGACTCAGTCTATCTTGCCAGTACTGGGTGTTTTGAGGATGATATTTGTATCAAGCTAGGCATCTTTGATGGGCTTTCTTCCTTGTTTTCTTCATTACCCAAGAGTATCATTTGCAAAGATGGTAAACTGAACTCAGGTTATCAAATAACCGGAAACAAATAATAGCTAATACGGTGACCCCAACCTCCGACCACCCAACCAGAAAAGGCCTGTCGTGGTGGGTTTCTGTAGTGTAGTGGTTATCACGTTCGCCTAACACGCGAAAGATCCCCGGTTCGAAACCGGGCAGAAACAATGTGCGTACGCTAGTGCTTTTTGCCACAATGTCGCTTTCAGCAACCCTTTTCACGCATTCTACTTTAGCGTAGACTTTCAGTTTGCAAGGCACAAAATAGCAGCAAGAATGGGTTTCTGTAGTGTAGTGGTTATAATGTTCGCCTCACACGCGAAAGGTCCCCGGTTCGAAACCGGGCAGAAACAGTGCTTACCTTTAACTTTTTCATATCCATGACTCAGTCTATCTTGCCAGTACTGGGTGTTTTGAGGATGATATTTGTATCAAGCTAGGCATCTTTGATGGGCTTTCTTCCTTGTTTTCTTCATTACCCAAGAGTATCATTTGCAAAGATGGTAAACTGAACTCAGGTTATCAAATAACCGGAAACAAATAATAGCTAATAAGGTGACCCCAACCTCCGACCACCCAACCAGAAAAAGCCTGTCGTGGCGGGTTTCTGTAGTGTAGTGGTTATCACGTTCGCCTAACACGCGAAAGGTCCCCGGTTCGAAACCGGGCAGAAACAGTGCTTACCTTTAACTTTTTCATATCCATGACTCAGTCTATCTTGCCAGTACTGGGTGTTTTGAGGATGATATTTGTATCAAGCTAGGCATCTGAGATGGGCTTTCTTCCTTGTTTTCTTCATTACCCAAGAGGTATCATTTGCAAGGATGGTAAACTGAACTCAGGTTATCAAATAACCGGAAACAAATAATAGCTAATACGGTGACCCCAACCTCCGACCACCCAACCAGAAAAGGCCTGTCGTGGTGGGTTTCTGTAGTGTAGTGGTTATCACGTTCGCCTAACACGCGAAAGATCCCCGGTTCGAAACCGGGCAGAAACAATGTGCGTACGCTAGTGCTTTTTGCCACAATGTCGCTTTCAGCAACCCTTTTCACGCATTCTACTTTAGCGTAGACTTTCAGTTTGCAAGGCACAAAATAGCAGCAAGAATGGGTTTCTGTAGTGTAGTGGTTATCACGTTCGCCTCACACGCGAAAGGTCCCCGGTTCGAAACCGGGCAGAAACAGTGCTTACCTTTAACTTTTTCATATCCATGACTCAGTCTATCTTGCCAGTACTGGGTGTTTTGAGGATGATATTTGTATCAAGCTAGGCATCTTTGATGGGCTTTCTTCCTTGTTTTCTTCATTACCCAAGAGTATCATTTGCAAAGATGGTAAACTGAACTCAGGTTATCAAATAACCGGAAACAAATAATAGCTAATAAGGTGACCCCAACCTCCGACCACCCAACCAGAAAAAGCCTGTCGTGGCGGGTTTCTGTAGTGTAGTGGTTATCACGTTCGCCTAACACGCGAAAGGTCCCCGGTTCGAAACCGGGCAGAAACAGTGCTTACCTTTAACTTTTTCATATCCATGACTCAGTCTATCTTGCCAGTACTGGGTGTTTTGAGGATGATATTTGTATCAAGCTAGGCATCTGAGATGGGCTTTCTTCCTTGTTTTCTTCATTACCCAAGAGGTATCATTTGCAAGGATGGTAAACTGAACTCAGGTTATCAAATAACCGGAAACAAATAATAGCTAATACGGTGACCCCAACCTCCGACCACCCAACCAGAAAAGGCCTGTCGTGGTGGGTTTCTGTAGTGTAGTGGTTATCACGTTCGCCTAACACGCGAAAGATCCCCGGTTCGAAACCGGGCAGAAACAATGTGCGTACGCTAGTGCTTTTTGCCACAATGTCGCTTTCAGCAACCCTTTTCACGCATTCTACTTTAGCGTAGACTTTCAGTTTGCAAGGCACAAAATAGCAGCAAGAATGGGTTTCTGTAGTGTAGTGGTTATAACGTTCGCCTCACACGCGAAAGGTCCCCGGTTCGAAACCGGGCAGAAACAGTGCTTACCTTTAACTTTTTCATATCCATGACTCAGTCTATCTTGCCAGTACTGGGTGTTTTGAGGATGATATTTGTATCAAGCTAGGCATCTTTGATGGGCTTTCTTCCTTGTTTTCTTCATTACCCAAGAGTATCATTTGCAAAGATGGTAAACTGAACTCAGGTTATCAAATAACCGGAAACAAATAATAGCTAATAAGGTGACCCCAACCTCCGACCACCCAACCAGAAAAAGCCTGTCGTGGCGGGTTTCTGTAGTGTAGTGGTTATCACGTTCGCCTAACACGCGAAAGGTCCCCGGTTCGAAACCGGGCAGAAACAGTGCTTACCTTTAACTTTTTCATATCCATGACTCAGTCTATCTTGCCAGTACTGGGTGTTTTGAGGATGATATTTGTATCAAGCTAGGCATCTGAGATGGGCTTTCTTCCTTGTTTTCTTCATTACCCAAGAGGTATCATTTGCAAGGATGGTAAACTGAACTCAGGTTATCAAATAACCGGAAACAAATAATAGCTAATACGGTGACCCCAACCTCCGACCACCCAACCAGAAAAGGCCTGTCGTGGTGGGTTTCTGTAGTGTAGTGGTTATCACGTTCGCCTAACACGCGAAAGATCCCCGGTTCGAAACCGGGCAGAAACAATGTGCGTACGCTAGTGCTTTTTGCCACAATGTCGCTTTCAGCAACCCTTTTCACGCATTCTACTTTAGCGTAGACTTTCAGTTTGCAAGGCACAAAATAGCAGCAAGAATGGGTTTCTGTAGTGTAGTGGTTATCACGTTCGCCTCACACGCGAAAGGTCCCCGGTTCGAAACCGGGCAGAAACAGTGCTTACCTTTAACTTTTTCATATCCATGACTCAGTCTATCTTGCCAGTACTGGGTGTTTTGAGGATGATATTTGTATCAAGCTAGGCATCTTTGATGGGCTTTCTTCCTTGTTTTCTTCATTACCCAAGAGTATCATTTGCAAAGATGGTAAACTGAACTCAGGTTATCAAATAACCGGAAACAAATAATAGCTAATAAGGT
>JBBDGP010000240.1:2952500-2962500 GCA_037952835.1 Lithobates septentrionalis
CGGTTCGAAACCGGGCAGAAACAATGTGCGTACGCTAGTGCTTTTTGCCACAATGTCGCTTTCAGCAACCCTTTTCACGCATTCTACTTTAGCGTAGACTTTCAGTTTGCAAGGCACAAAATAGCAGCAAGAATGGGTTTCTGTAGTGTAGTGGTTATCACGTTCGCCTCACACGCGAAAGGTCCCCGGTTCGAAACCGGGCAGAAACAGTGCTTACCTTTAACTTTTTCATATCCATGACTCAGTCTATCTTGCCAGTACTGGGTGTTTTGAGGATGATATTTGTATCAAGCTAGGCATCTGAGATGGGCTTTCTTCCTTGTTTTCTTCATTACCCAAGAGTATCATTTGCAAAGATGGTAAACTGAACTCAGGTTATCAAATAACCGGAAACAAATAATAGCTAATACGGTGACCCCAACCTCCAACCACCCAACCAGAAAAGGCCTATCGTGGCGGGTTTCTGTAGTGTAGTGGTTATCACGTTCGCCTAACACGCGAAAGGTCCCCGGTTCGAAACCGGGCAGAAACAGTGCTTACCTTTAACTTTTTCATATACATGACTCAGTCTATCTTGCCAGTACTGGGTGTTTTGAGGATGATATTTGTATCAAGCTAGGCATCTGAGATGGGCTTTCTTCCTTGTTTTCTTCATTACCCAAGAGTATCATTTGCAAAGATGGTAAACTGAACTCAGGTTATCAAATAACCGGAAACAAATAATAGCTAATACGGTGACCCCAACCTCCGACCACCCAACCAGAAAAGGCCTGTCGTGGCGGGTTTCTGTAGTGTAGTGGTTATCACGTTTGCCTAACACGCGAAAGGTCCCCGGTTCGAAACCGGGCAGAAACAGTGCTTACCTTTAACTTTTTCATATCCATGACTCAGTCTATCTTGCCAGTACTGGGTGTTTTGAGGATGATATTTGTATCAAGCTAGGCATCTGAGATGGGCTTTCTTCCTTGTTTTCTTCATTACCCAAGAGGTATCATTTGCAAGGATGGTAAACTGAACTCAGGTTATCAAATAACCGGAAACAAATAATAGCTAATACGGTGACCCCAACCTCCGACCACCCAACCAGAAAAGGCCTGTCGTGGTGGGTTTCTGTAGTGTAGTGGTTATCACGTTCGCCTAACACGCGAAAGATCCCCGGTTCGAAACCGGGCAGAAACAATGTGCGTACGCTAGTGCTTTTTGCCACAATGTCGCTTTCAGCAACCCTTTTCACGCATTCTACTTTAGCGTAGACTTTCAGTTTGCAAGGCACAAAATAGCAGCAAGAATGGGTTTCTGTAGTGTAGTGGTTATCACGTTCGCCTCACACGCGAAAGGTCCCCGGTTCGAAACCGGGCAGAAACAGTGCTTACCTTTAACTTTTTCATATCCATGACTCAGTCTATCTTGCCAGTACTGGGTGTTTTGAGGATGATATTTGTATCAAGCTAGGCATCTGAGATGGGCTTTCTTCCTTGTTTTCTTCATTACCCAAGAGTATCATTTGCAAAGATGGTAAACTGAACTCAGGTTATCAAATAACCGGAAACAAATAATAGCTAATACGGTGACCCCAACCTCCGACCACCCAACCAGAAAAGGCCTGTGGTGGCGGGTTTCTGTAGTGTAGTGGTTATCACGTTCGCCTAACACGCGAAAGGTCCCCGGTTCGAAACCGGGCAGAAACAGTGCTTACCTTTAACTTTTTCATATCCATGACTCAGTCTATCTTGCCAGTACTGGGTGTTTTGAGGATGATATTTGTATCAAGCTAGGCATCTGAGATGGGCTTTCTTCCTTGTTTTCTTCATTACCCAAGAGTATCATTTGCAAAGATGGTAAACTGAACTCAGGTTAGCAAATAACCGGAAACAAATAATAGCTAATACGGTGACCCCAACCTCCGACCACCCAACCAGAAAAGGCCTGTCGTGGCGGGTTTCTGTAGTGTAGTGGTTATCACGTTCGCCTAACACGCGAAAGGTCCCCGGTTCGAAACCGGGCAGAAACACTGTGCATATGCTAGTGCTTTTTGCCACAATGTCGCTTTCAGCAGCCCCTTTCACGCATTCTACTTTAGCGTAGACTTTCAGTTTGCAAGGCACAAAATAGCAGCAAGAATGGGTTTCTGTAGTGTAGTGGTTATCACGTTCGCCTAACAAGCGAAAGGTCCCCGGTTCGAAACCGGGCAGAAACAGTGCTTACCTTTAACTTTTTCATATCCATGACTCAGTCTATCTTGCCAGTACTGGGTGTTTTGAGGATGATATTTGTATCAAGCTAGGCATCTGAGATGGGCTTTCTTCCTTGTTTTCTTCATTACCCAAGAGGTATCATTTGCAAGGATGGTAAACTGAACTCAGGTTATCAAATAACCGGAAACAAATAATAGATAATACGGTGACCCCAACCTCCGACCACCCAACCAGAAAAGGCCTGTCGTGGTGGGTTTCTGTAGTGTAGTGGTTATCACGTTCGCCTAACACGTGAAAGATCCCCGGTTCGAAACCGGGCAGAAACAATGTGCGTACGCTAGTGCTTTTTGCCACAATGTCGCTTTCAGCAACCCTTTTCACGCATTCTACTTTAGCGTAGACTTTCAGTTTGCAAGGCACAAAATAGCAGCAAGAATGGGTTTCTGTAGTGTAGTGGTTATCACGTTCGCCTCACACGCGAAAGGTCCCCGGTTCGAAACTGGGCAGAAACAGTGCTTACCTTTAACTTTTTCATATCCATGACTCAGTCTATCTTGCCAGTACTGGGTGTTTTGAGGATGATATTTGTATCAAGCTAGGCATCTGAGATGGGCTTTCTTCCTTGTTTTCTTCATTACCCAAGAGTATCATTTGCAAAGATGGTAAACTGAACTCAGGTTATCAAATAACCGGAAACAAATAATAGCTAATACGGTGACCCCAACCTCCGACCACCCAACCAGAAAAGGCCTGTCGTGGCGGGTTTCTGTAGTGTAGTGGTTATCACGTTCGCCTAACACGCGAAAGGTCCCCGGTTCGAAACCGGGCAGAAACAGTGCTTACCTTTAACTTTTTCATATCCATGACTCAGTCTATCTTGCCAGTACTGGGTGTTTTGAGGATGATATTTGTATCAAGCTAGGCATCTGAGATGGGCTTTCTTCCTTGTTTTCTTCATTACCCAAGAGTATCATTTGCAAAGATGGTAAACTGAACTCAGGTTAGCAAATAACCGGAAACAAATAATAGCTAATACGGTGACCCCAACCTCCGACCACCCAACCAGAAAAGGCCTGTCGTGGCGGGTTTCTGTAGTGTAGTGGTTATCACGTTCGCCTAACACGCGAAAGGTCCCCGGTTCGAAACCGGGCAGAAACACTGTGCATATGCTAGTGCTTTTTGCCACAATGTCGCTTTCAGCAGCCCTTTTCACGCATTCTACTTTAGCGTAGACTTTCAGTTTGCAAGGCACAAAATAGCAGCAAGAATGGGTTTCTGTAGTGTAGTGGTTATCACGTTCGCCTAACATGCGAAAGGTCCCCGGTTCGAAACCGGGCAGAAACAGTGCTTACCTTTAACTTTTTCATATCCATGACTCAGTCTATCTTGCCAGTACTGGGTGTTTTGAGGATGATATTTGTATCAAGCTAGGCATCTGAGATGGGCTTTCTTCCTTGTTTTCTTCATTACCCAAGAGGTATCATTTGCAAGGATGGTAAACTGAACTCAGGTTATCAAATAACCGGAAACAAATAATAGCTAATACGGTGACCCCAACCTCCGACCACCCAACCAGAAAAGGCCTGTCGTGGTGGGTTTCTGTAGTGTAGTGGTTATCACGTTCGCCTAACACGCGAAAGGTCCCCGGTTCGAAACCGGGCAGAAACAATGTGTGTACGCTAGTGCTTTTTGCCACAATGTCGCTTTCAGCAACCTTTTTCACGCATTCTACTTTAGCGTAGACTTTCAGTTTGCAAGGCACAAAATAGCAGCAAGAATGGGTTTCTGTAGTGTAGTGGTTATCACGTTCGCCTCACACGCGAAAGGTCCCCGGTTCGAAACCGGGCAGAAACAGTGCTTACCTTTAACTTTTTCATATCCATGACTCAGTCTATCTTGCCAGTACTGGGTGTTTTGAGGATGATATTTGTATCAAGCTAGGCATCTGAGATGGGCTTTCTTCCTTGTTTTCTTCATTACCCAAGAGTATCATTTGCAAAGATGGTAAACTGAACTCAGGTTAGCAAATAACCGGAAACAAATAATAGCTAATACGGTGACCCCAACCTCCGACCACCCAACCAGAAAAGGCCTGTCGTGGCGGGTTTCTGTAGTGTAGTGGTTATCACGTTCGCCTAACACGCGAAAGGTCCCCGGTTCGAAACCGGGCAGAAACACTGTGCATATGCTAGTGCTTTTTGCCACAATGTCGCTTTCAGCAGCCCTTTTCACGCATTCTACTTTAGCGTAGACTTTCAGTTTGCAAGGCACAAAATAGCAGCAAGAATGGGTTTCTGTAGTGTAGTGGTTATCACGTTCGCCTAACACGCGAAAGGTCCCCGGTTCGAAACCGGGCAGAAACAGTGCTTACCTTTAACTTTTTCATATCCATGACTCAGTCTATCTTGCCAGTACTGGGTGTTTTGAGGATGATATTTGTATCAAGCTAGGCATCTGAGATGGGCTTTCTTCCTTGTTTTCTTCATTACCCAAGAGGTATCATTTGCAAGGATGGTAAACTGAACTCAGGTTATCAAATAACCGGAAACAAATAATAGCTAATACGGTGACCCCAACCTCCGACCACCCAACCAGAAAAGGCCTGTCGTGGTGGGTTTCTGTAGTGTAGTGGTTATCACGTTCGCCTAACACGTGAAAGATCCCCGGTTCGAAACCGGGCAGAAACAATGTGCGTACGCTAGTGCTTTTTGCCACAATGTCGCTTTCAGCAACCCTTTTCACGCATTCTACTTTAGCGTAGACTTTCAGTTTGCAAGGCACAAAATAGCAGCAAGAATGGGTTTCTGTAGTGTAGTGGTTATCACGTTCGCCTCACACGCGAAAGGTCCCCGGTTCGAAACTGGGCAGAAACAGTGCTTACCTTTAACTTTTTCATATCCATGACTCAGTCTATCTTGCCAGTACTGGGTGTTTTGAGGATGATATTTGTATCAAGCTAGGCATCTGAGATGGGCTTTCTTCCTTGTTTTCTTCATTACCCAAGAGTATCATTTGCAAAGATGGTAAACTGAACTCAGGTTATCAAATAACCGGAAACAAATAATAGCTAATACGGTGACCCCAACCTCCGACCACCCAACCAGAAAAGGCCTGTCGTGGCGGGTTTCTGTAGTGTAGTGGTTATCACGTTTGCCTAACACGCGAAAGGTCCCCGGTTCGAAACCGGGCAGAAACAGTGCTTACCTTTAACTTTTTCATATCCATGACTCAGTCTATCTTGCCAGTACTGGGTGTTTTGAGGATGATATTTGTATCAAGCTAGGCATCTGAGATGGGCTTTCTTCCTTGTTTTCTTCATTACCCAAGAGTATCATTTGCAAAGATGGTAAACTGAACTCAGGTTAGCAAATAACCGGAAACAAATAATAGCTAATACGGTGACCCCAACCTCCGACCACCCAACCAGAAAAAGCCTGTCGTGGCGGGTTTCTGTAGTGTAGTGGTTATCACGTTCGCCTAACACGCGAAAGGTCCCCGGTTCGAAACCGGGCAGAAACACTGTGCATATGCTAGTGCTTTTTGCCACAATGTCGCTTTCAGCAGCCCTTTTCACGCATTCTACTTTAGCGTAGACTTTCAGTTTGCAAGGCACAAAATAGCAGCAAGAATGGGTTTCTGTAGTGTAGTGGTTATCACGTTCGCCTAACACGCGAAAGGTCCCCGGTTCGAAACCGGGCAGAAACAGTGCTTACCTTTAACTTTTTCATATCCATGACTCAGTCTATCTTGCCAGTACTGGGTGTTTTGAGGATGATATTTGTATCAAGCTAGGCATCTGAGATGGGCTTTCTTCCTTGTTTTCTTCATTACCCAAGAGGTATCATTTGCAAGGATGGTAAACTGAACTCAGGTTATCAAATAACCGGAAACAAATAATAGCTAATACGGTGACCCCAACCTCCGACCACCCAACCAGAAAAGGCCTGTCGTGGTGGGTTTCTGTAGTGTAGTGGTTATCACGTTCACCTAACACGCGAAAGGTCCCCGGTTCGAAACTGGGCAGAAACAATGTGTGTACGCTAGTGCTTTTTGCCACAATGTCGCTTTCAGCAACCTTTTTCACGCATTCTACTTTAGCGTAGACTTTCAGTTTGCAAGGCACAAAATAGCAGCAAGAATGGGTTTCTGTAGTGTAGTGGTTATCACGTTCGCCTCACACGCGAAAGGTCCCCGGTTCGAAACCGGGCAGAAACAGTGCTTACCTTTAACTTTTTCATATCCATGACTCAGTCTATCTTGCCAGTACTGGGTGTTTTGAGGATGATATTTGTATCAAGCTAGGCATCTGAGATGGGCTTTCTTCCTTGTTTTCTTCATTACCCAAGAGTATCATTTGCAAAGATGGTAAACTGAACTCAGGTTAGCAAATAACCGGAAACAAATAATAGCTAATACGGTGACCCCAACCTCCGACCACCCAACCAGAAAAGGCCTGTCGTGGCGGGTTTCTGTAGTGTAGTGGTTATCACGTTCGCCTAACACGCGAAAGGTCCCCGGTTCGAAACCGGGCAGAAACACTGTGCATATGCTAGTGCTTTTTGCCACAATGTCGCTTTCAGCAGCCCTTTTCACGCATTCTACTTTAGCGTAGACTTTCAGTTTGCAAGGCACAAAATAGCAGCAAGAATGGGTTTCTGTAGTGTAGTGGTTATCACGTTCGCCTAACACGCGAAAGGTCCCCGGTTCGAAACCGGGCAGAAACAGTGCTTACCTTTAACTTTTTCATATCCATGACTCAGTCTATCTTGCCAGTACTGGGTGTTTTGAGGATGATATTTGTATCAAGCTAGGCATCTGAGATGGGCTTTCTTCCTTGTTTTCTTCATTACCCAAGAGGTATCATTTGCAAGGATGGTAAACTGAACTCAGGTTATCAAATAACCGGAAACAAATAATAGCTAATACGGTGACCCCAACCTCCGACCACCCAACCAGAAAAGGCCTGTCGTGGTGGGTTTCTGTAGTGTAGTGGTTATCACGTTCGCCTAACACGCGAAAGGTCCCCGGTTCGAAACCGGGCAGAAACAATGTGTGTACGCTAGTGCTTTTTGCCACAATGTCGCTTTCAGCAACCTTTTTCACGCATTCTACTTTAGCGTAGACTTTCAGTTTGCAAGGCACAAAATAGCAGCAAGAATGGGTTTCTGTAGTGTAGTGGTTATCACGTTCGCCTCACACGCGAAAGGTCCCCGGTTCGAAACCGGGCAGAAACAGTGCTTACCTTTAACTTTTTCATATCCATGACTCAGTCTATCTTGCCAGTACTGGGTGTTTTGAGGATGATATTTGTATCAAGCTAGGCATCTGAGATGGGCTTTCTTCCTTGTTTTCTTCATTACCCAAGAGTATCATTTGCAAAGATGGTAAACTGAACTCAGGTTAGCAAATAACCGGAAACAAATAATAGCTAATACGGTGACCCCAACCTCCGACCACCCAACCAGAAAAGGCCTGTCGTGGCGGGTTTCTGTAGTGTAGTGGTTATCACGTTCGCCTAACACGCGAAAGGTCCCCGGTTCGAAACCGGGCAGAAACACTGTGCATATGCTAGTGCTTTTTGCCACAATGTCGCTTTCAGCAGCCCTTTTCACGCATTCTACTTTAGCGTAGACTTTCAGTTTGCAAGGCACAAAATAGCAGCAAGAATGGGTTTCTGTAGTGTAGTGGTTATCACGTTCGCCTAACAAGCGAAAGGTCCCCGGTTCGAAACCGGGCAGAAACAGTGCTTACCTTTAACTTTTTCATATCCATGACTCAGTCTATCTTGCCAGTACTGGGTGTTTTGAGGATGATATTTGTATCAAGCTAGGCATCTGAGATGGGCTTTCTTCCTTGTTTTCTTCATTACCCAAGAGGTATCATTTGCAAGGATGGTAAACTGAACTCAGGTTATCAAATAACCGGAAACAAATAATAGCTAATACGGTGACCCCAACCTCCGACCACCCAACCAGAAAAGGCCTGTCGTGGTGGGTTTCTGTAGTGTAGTGGTTATCACGTTCGCCTAACACGCGAAAGGTCCCCGGTTCGAAACCGGGCAGAAACAATGTGTGTACGCTAGTGCTTTTTGCCACAATGTCGCTTTCAGCAACCTTTTTCACGCATTCTACTTTAGCGTAGACTTTCAGTTTGCAAGGCACAAAATAGCAGCAAGAATGGGTTTCTGTAGTGTAGTGGTTATCACGTTCGCCTCACACGCGAAAGGTCCCCGGTTCGAAACCGGGCAGAAACAGTGCTTACCTTTAACTTTTTCATATCCATGACTCAGTCTATCTTGCCAGTACTGGGTGTTTTGAGGATGATATTTGTATCAAGCTAGGCATCTGAGATGGGCTTTCTTCCTTGTTTTCTTCATTACCCAAGAGTATCATTTGCAAAGATGGTAAACTGAACTCAGGTTAGCAAATAACCGGAAACAAATAATAGCTAATACGGTGACCCCAACCTCCGACCACCCAACCAGAAAAGGCCTGTCGTGGCGGGTTTCTGTAGTGTAGTGGTTATCACGTTCGCCTAACACGCGAAAGGTCCCCGGTTCGAAACCGGGCAGAAACACTGTGCATATGCTAGTGCTTTTTGCCACAATGTCGCTTTCAGCAGCCCTTTTCACGCATTCTTCTTTAGCGTAGACTTTCAGTTTGCAAGGCACAAAATAGCAGCAAGAATGGGTTTCTGTAGTGTAGTGGTTATCACGTTCGCCTAACAAGCGAAAGGTCCCCGGTTCGAAACCGGGCAGAAACAGTGCTTACCTTTAACTTTTTCATATCCATGACTCAGTCTATCTTGCCAGTACTGGGTGTTTTGAGGATGATATTTGTATCAAGCTAGGCATCTGAGATGGGCTTTCTTCCTTGTTTTCTTCATTACCCAAGAGGTATCATTTGCAAGGATGGTAAACTGAACTCAGGTTATCAAATAACCGGAAACAAATAATAGCTAATACGGTGACCCCAACCTCCGACCACCCAACCAGAAAAGGCCTGTCGTGGTGGGTTTCTGTAGTGTAGTGGTTATCACGTTCGCCTAACACGTGAAAGATCCCCGGTTCGAAACCGGGCAGAAACAATGTGCGTACGCTAGTGCTTTTTGCCACAATGTCGCTTTCAGCAACCCTTTTCACGCATTCTACTTTAGCGTAGACTTTCAGTTTGCAAGGCACAAAATAGCAGCAAGAATGGGTTTCTGTAGTGTAGTGGTTATCACGTTCGCCTCACACGCGAAAGGTCCCCGGTTCGAAACTGGGCAGAAACAGTGCTTACCTTTAACTTTTTCATATCCATGACTCAGTCTATCTTGCCAGTACTGGGTGTTTTGAGGATGATATTTGTATCAAGCTAGGCATCTGAGATGGGCTTTCTTCCTTGTTTTCTTCATTACCCAAGAGTATCATTTGCAAAGATGGTAAACTGAACTCAGGTTATCAAATAACCGGAAACAAATAATAGCTAATACGGTGACCCCAACCTCCGACCACCCAACCAGAAAAGGCCTGTCGTGGCGGGTTTCTGTAGTGTAGTGGTTATCACGTTCGCCTAACACGCGAAAGGTCCCCGGTTCGAAACCGGGCAGAAACAGTGCTTACCTTTAACTTTTTCATATCCATGACTCAGTCTATCTTGCCAGTACTGGGTGTTTTGAGGATGATATTTGTATCAAGCTAGGCATCTGAGATGGGCTTTCTTCCTTGTTTTCTTCATTACCCAAGAGGTATCATTTGCAAGGATGGTAAACTGAACTCAGGTTATCAAATAACCGGAAACAAATAATAGCTAATACGGTGACCC
>JBBDGP010000241.1:2907500-3180000 GCA_037952835.1 Lithobates septentrionalis
AACCAGTGTCCTATCATAGACACGTCACCTGCCACCCTGGCACCCAAGAAAAACATTGTAAAGAAGATCCTAGAAGTCACCCAGAAGATCATTGAGCTGCTGACCAGAGAGGTGAGCGGTGCCGGGAATTCTGGGACATTATCCAGTAACAGACAAGGGATGTGTCTGGATGGTGACTGTATCATTGTGTGTGTCAGGTTCCTATAAGGTGTCAGGATGTCACTGTCTATTTCTTCATGGAGGAGTGGGAGTATATAGAAGGACACAAGGATCTCTACAAGGACGTCAAGATGGAGCACCGGCCACCCCTCACATCACCGGGTAAGAGGAGACTTTTATTTGTTATATCGGAGAGAAGAGTATTGAGGATCCACCTAAATACACACATCTTCTGGTATGTGTGCTTTCCATAGATGGTAACAGAAATCCATCACAGAGATGTCCTCATTCTCTGTATTCCTGGGATTCCACTCAGGAACATCATAAGATCCCTCAAAATCATGAAGCAAAGGACGAGGGCAAGAATGAATCTGATGAGGTAAAATCACATGTATGTATGAGAACTAAGCCATGTCTATGAAATGTAGGTAAGTAGATAACGAAAGTGAAAATGGTTACTGTGCTTGCTCTTCTTTGATGGCCTTTAGATGGATGACTTAAACATTGTGGTGGTCGAACACCTTGATGATCAAGAAGACCTTTACATGAAGATTAAGGAGGAGGAAGTTCCTTCAGAGATCAGCACAGGTGAGGAATAAACACTAATTCTAGAAAAGAGTCCCAGATCCTCCTTGTTCAATCACTACAACAATCTGTTCTTCTCCCCCCTCCTCTTTGAGCAGAACATAATGGGGAAACAAAAGATATAAGGGCGACTGTTTCGGCTACTCAAAACTGAGAGATTCATTTGGTTAAGCTGAGGTTTTATTTGTTACATTAGGACACAATCCAGGCAAGTGGGTTGCAGGTGGCTTGGCCTGCCAGAGCTGGATTGAACATCTAGATCAGGGGTCTTCAAACTTTATAAACAAAGGGCTAGCTTACTGTAGGGGGGCCGGACTGTGGCCAGTGAGAGAAGTAAATATTCTGGTGTCAGACGGAGTAAACAATACCCCATAATTGGTATTAGGGGGAGTAATAGTACCCCATCGTTGGTATCAGTGAGAGGAATAGTGTTCCAACATTGGTGTCAGTAATAGTGTCCCATCGTTGGTATCAATGGAAGGAAATGTGCCTCATCATTGGTCTCAGTGGGGGGGAATAGTGCCCTATCATTGTTGTCAGTGGGAGCAATAGTGCCCCCTAGTCGATGTCAGTGGGAGGAATCGTGTGACATTGTTAATGTCAGTGGGAGAAATCGTGCCCCATTGTCAGTGGCAGGACCTACTGTATGTCCGACTGTTGCCAATGGTGGGGGGAATAGTGCCCGGAAGGCCGAATAAAAACAAGCAAAGAATTGCATCTAGCCTCCAGGCCACAGTTTGGAGACCACTGATCTAGATTCATGTCTGGAGAGCTTTAAGGTGGCCAAAAACAGAAATTAGAGCAATCATATAAACCTTGAATTTTTCTAGGTCATAAAGTGGTTGATGACATCACCAGTGATGGGTCTTATGGAACAACCGCAAGCAGCCAACATGTCGACATTGCAGTCTCCAAAGGCGATAAGGCCACAGGTCAACCAAAACTGCCAAACCTTGCTCGGGGAGGTAGGGAAATCATAAAACGAAGGACTAAGCACTCGGAAGAGAGGCCATTCATCTGTGCCTACTGCGGGAAGCACTTCAATTTCAAGTCAGTCTTCATCAACCACCAGAGGATTCACACTGGAGAGAAACCATACCAGTGCGCCGAATGTGGCAAATGTTTCAGCCAGAAGGGAAGCATGGTGGAACACCAGAAAATCCACAAAGGAGAGAAGCCCTTTGTTTGCCCCGATTGTGGCAAGAGCTTCATCCAGAGGGCCAACTTGTACCACCACCAGAAGAACCACATGAACGAGAAACCTTATCCATGCTCTGAATGTGGCAAACGATTTATCAACAGCTCCCGGTTGGCAGCACATCAGAAGATCCACTCCGGCTACAAGCCATTCAGCTGCCCTGACTGCGGGAAGAGTTTCCTAAAGAACGCCAACCTTGTCATCCACCAGAGAGTTCACACCGGGGAAAAACCCTTCATGTGTTCCGAATGCGGAAAATGCTTTATCAAAAACTCCAACCTGGTCACCCATATGAGGGTTCACACGGGGGAAAAACCTTTTCGGTGTATAAAATGTGGACGGTGTTTTAGCCAGAGTTCTGTCCTGGTAAGGCACCAGAAGACCCATGGAGACTCAGGGGAAATGGTAAAGATCAAAGTATAGACTTAGAAAGTGAATGAGCCTCTCCAGGAAAGACTTTAACTTTTCCCACTTACTGATGTACAGTTTCTTAAAATAAATATCAAGGGCTTGTTGTGTGAGCCTCCATTGTGGACTTAAATGCAAACCCTAAAATTAATAGTTGTCTTGAAATCTGTAGCTCTGTATTGGTTTGTTGAGTGGGACTGACCCTGTCTAGAAGTAGGTTTGTAAGTTATGGAGTTGATGGATAAAAATCATTCCAAAATTTCTATAAGTGTTTCTCACTGACTCAATAATATGGAGTTGTATTTTTACATGAAATAAAAGCTGAGATTTGCTTTCTTTGGACTCTTTGTAACCACTTGCCGACCACCAGCAGTATATTTCCTGCTAGCAGGCGGCTCCTCCAGGCACTGCGACGTACCTGCACATGGTTTAGAAGCGATCAGGATCAAAACTATACTAGTGTCCTCAATAATAGTGTGTCCCCAAAAACGCACTTTGGTTTTTACCAAAGACATGTAGCAGAATACATTTTGGCCTAAATTTATGAAGAAATTTTCGGTCCTTACTAAAAAAATAAAAAACCCAGTGGTGATCAAATATCACTAAAAGAAAGCTCTATTTTCAAGGAAAAATGATAAAAATGTTATTTGGGTACAGCATTACAAAAATGCCCTGCTCACGAAGGGGGTAAACCTTCCAGAGGTCAAGTGGTTAAAAAGAGTAGTTTGCTCATTCCTGGCAAAGTCCCAGGTTTTCGTAATAACAGTCCCCCCCCCAGCCAATACCCACCTTTGCCGTGATCCCCCTGCTACACCATTAATCTGTTGGAGCCCTTGGAAATACATGGTACCTCTGGGGAGTTGGGCATGAGACCTTCTCCCAGGATGCAGTGCACAGGTCCGAGCCCTATATTCCCTTCAGAATGATGTTAGGTATAGAAAAAGATGGGGTTTACAGAAGTTGTCATTCAACATCAGGCTTAGCCCAATCAGGGAGCCCCATGAATGCAGTAATGCTGAATCAATGCTCAGGCATCCTCTTGTGTGCCCCGCTTTCTCATCCACTCCATACGCCCTCCTAAGTAAACACCCCCACTCTATACCCCCAGCCCCCTCATTGAGCATCCCTAATTATTCCACCCCCTTATTGTTCACCCCAACCTTATATTACCTCCCACCCCCCCCTCCCCCCTCAGGCTTACTGGTAGATGGAGGAGTTCCAGTGCCTGCCATACTGGTTGGCAGTGGTCCCGTGGAGGAGTAAAGAGAGAGAGGAGAAAAGAACCAGAGCCATCCTCAACTGCACTAAGCAGCACACTGCCACACATTCAGCGGGAGCAAGCCACTCACTCTCCTCAAGTCTGACCTAGAACTGCCCGGCTGGAGTTGCCAACACAGTCTAATGCCCCGTACACACGGTCGGATTTTCCGATGGAAAATGTCCGATCAGAGCGTGTTGTCGGAAATTCCGACCGTGTGTAGGCTCCATCGGACATTTTCCATCGGATTTTCCGACACACAAAGTTGGAGAGCAGGAGATAAAATTTTCCGACAACAAAATCCGTTGTCGGAAATTCCGATCGTGTGCACACAAATCCGACGGACAAAGTGCCACGCATGCTCAGAATAAATAAAGAGATGAAAGCTATTGGCCACTGCCCCGTTTATAGTTCCGACGTACGTGTTTTACGTCACCGCGTTTAGAATGATCGGATTTTCCGACAACTTTGTGTGACCGTGTGTATGCAAGACAAGTTTGAGCCAACATCCGTCGGAAAAAATCCTAGGATTTTGTTGTCGGAATGTCCGAACAAAGTCCGACCGTGTGTACGCCCTATAAGAGTGAGAGAGAGAGAGGAGGGTGCATGCCACTGACAGGACCGGAGCAGGAGTACACACAAACTGATCTCACCCTCTTCTCACCCCGAATCCTTACTAATTTTGCCCCCCTAAGAATTTAGCTCCCAGGTCAACTACCCCTGTGGCCCCACCCACACTACGCCACTGCTTACCATGCCTTGTTCTGCTTTGTGTGGATGTGTCCATCTTGGTCAGATCTTGGTCTTGTTCTAGAGGCAGGGCTTTGCTTCCTCATGTCAGAGCGTTCAAGGGTATTTCAAGTTTTGCAGTCAAATTTGAGAAAATCCCACTATAGATGTATACTATTATGTTTTGCCATTGACACAGCATACAAAATTAAAAAAAATATATATATTTCTCAGAAGGCTTCATGTCCGACTTCAAGTATTTTTGAACAA
The DNA here is from genome assembly GCA_037952835.1 of Lithobates septentrionalis. Classification (NCBI taxonomy): domain Eukaryota; kingdom Metazoa; phylum Chordata; class Amphibia; order Anura; family Ranidae; genus Lithobates; species Lithobates septentrionalis. The sequence goes on from JBBDGP010000241.1 coordinate 2,912,108, forward strand.
TGTCAGAGTGAAACTGGGTACACACTTGTACAGGTATCACTAAATGGTGGACTGTGGCCTGGATCCAGACCAAGTCACTGTCCCATTCCCCAATATTTAGGTTCTTTCCCCTAGCCTCCGCCGCTGTCCTCACAGTAGAGCAAAGAGCGGGAGGCAGGACAGGTCTGGATGGAGGGTGGGAGCTGCCAGAGGTAACTTTTCAAATTAACCAGCAAGTGGTTGGTTGCTAGGGCGCAGGGCAACAATGGAAGAAGGTGGCCTGGTCTGATGAATGATGTTTACTTTTACATCATGTGGATGGCCAGGTGTGTGTGCGCGTCACTTACCCGGCAAAGACATGGCATCAGGATACAGTATGGGAAGAAGGTAAGCCTGCTGAGGCAGTGTGATGCTTTGGACAATGTTCTGCTGGGAAACCTTGGTTCCTGCCGTTCATGTGGATGTTACTTTGACACGTACCACCCACCTAAATATTGCTGCTGACCAAGTACACCCCTTCATGGAAATGGTATTTCCTGATGCAGTGGCCTCTTTCATCAGGATAATGCGCCCTGCCACAGTGCAAAAATGGTTCAAAAAGGGTTTGAGGAACGCAAAAAGTTTGAGGTGTTGACTTGGCATCTGGATTCTGCAGATCTCAATCCAACCGTGCATCTGTGGGATGTGCTGGAAACACAAGTCCAATTCATGGAGGCCCCATCTCGCAACTTACAGGACTTAAAGGATCTGCTACTGATGGCTTGGTGCCAGATACCACAGCATACCTTCAGAGGTCTAGTGAAGGACATGCCTCGATAGGTCAGGGCTGTTTTGGTGGCAAAGTGGGCTGCTCAACAGTGGACCTACTCAATATTGGGTGGGTAGTCAAAAAGTTAGGTCTAATCAGTGTACATTAGTTATTTTTTTTTTAATAAATCTTGAGTATTACGTGATCCTTATGACTAGTTCATATATCCACACTGCAAATATCAGCTTCATTAACTCTCTGGGCAGTGGGAAACTCCTTCCCTCCCCCCTAACTTGACAAACAAAGAAGGATCACAGGTCACTAATTGATAACATGAGGATTTGGGCACTTTTCGGATGAAGCGGTTTATATTTGATGTTTACCAGGACCTCTTCAGGCCCAAAAAACACTTCCATACTTTTCTTAGCACCATTCAACATATTTCTTTAACATTACCGATGAGAAAAATTAACAATTTTCATTTCAGCAAAAATTTGGAAGTTTGGAGGACAGTTTTAACCTTTTTGGAGTCAATAAAATTTGAAATTCTAGTATGGTAGTTCTTTCAAGGGTGCAATGGGTTTTAAAATGAATCCTGAGGGCTTGAGTACTTGTGTACTATGCACATAAGAAATTTTGGAAAGGAGATGTTTCCAAGTTTTCAAGACATACGTATAAGAAGCCAGAGGCTGACTCAGCCCACCTGGCTCCACCCAATAGCTAAAATGCTGGTGAGCAAAATTTAGTTTATATTTCAGCAAAAATTTGGAGGTTTGGGCAAAGTTTTGACCTTTTTGGAGTCAATATAAAACTAAAATTAAAGGTGGTTCTTGGTGACTTCTATTGCCCCTTACACACGGTCGGACTTTGTTCGGACATTCTGACAACAAAATCCTAGGATTTTTTCCGACGGATGTTGGCTCAAACTTGCCTTGCATACACACGGTCACACAAAGTTGTCGGAAAATCCGATCGTTCTAAATGCGGTGACGTAAAACACGTACGTCGGGACTATAAACGGGGCAGTGGCCAATAGCTTTCATCTCTTTATTTATTCTGAGCATGCATGACACTTTGTCCGTCGGATTTGTGTACACACGATCGGAATTTCCGGCCATGGATTTTGTTGTCGGAAAATTTTATATCCTGCTCTCAAACTTTGTGTGTCGGAAAATCCGATGGAAAATGTCCGATGGAGCCCACACACGGTCGGAATTTCTGACAACACGCTCCGATCGGACATTTTCCATCGGAAAATCCGACCGTGTGTACGGGGCATAAGGTTGCAATTGACTTTAAATGATTTACGCATAGGACGCCAAAGGCTGAATCAGCCCACCAGGCTTCCTCTTCCTGGCCGGAACTCCTCCATTTCTCTTTGCTTCAGAACTGTTCTGGACCATCTGTCAATCCCCCCACAATTGTCCTCCTTCTGGACCTAAATCCCTCCAACCCTCTTTACTCCACATCTGTCCGTCTACTCAAGCCAAATCTCTCCATCTCTTCACAACTGTCCCACTTCTGTACCTAAATTCCTTCATCCCTCTTTCTTCCACAACTGCTCCTCTTCTGGACTCTGAATCCCTTCATAACTGTCCATCTTCTGTTTCCAAATTATTTTATTTCCCTTTCCTTTAAATTGTCCTTCTATTGGAGCCAAATCTCTTTGTCCCTCCACAACGGTCCTGCTTCTGGACCTAAATCTCTCCATCCCCCTAGAGTTGTCCATCGTCTGGACCCAAACACCTTTGTCCCTTTTTCCTCCACCACTGTCCCTCATCCAGACCAGAATTCCTCCATCTCTCTTTGCTTCAGAACTGTCCCTCTTCTGGACCATCTGTCGATCCTTCCACGATTGCCCTTCTTCTGGACCCAAATCCCTCCATCCCTCTTTCTGCCTCAACTGTCCCTCCCCTGAACCCAAAAAACCTCTAATCCCTCTATCCTCCGTGACTGTCCCTCTTTAGGACCAAAACCCCTCTTTTCCCCTTTCCTCCACAACTATCAATCTCCTGGCCCCAAATTCCTCCACGGCCCCTTTCACAATTGTACCTTTTTATTCAATTTTGCTTAATAGATTGCTCACTGTTCCTTGCAAACTACATAACATGTGGAATCACCCTGTATTCAAAGTTTATTTGTAAAATGTAGATTTTTATACAAATAATTATAAAATTATATAACATGTTGTATAAATTTCAGCTGTCTAAACAACATTTTGGTTTCCCTTTACCATAATGACCACACCATTTAAACCATGAAAAAGTACAAAGTGAAGCTTGTAAAATAAATTCAAATTAAAGTAGGATCCCCACTAAATTATGTTTGGAAGGGTTAGAACCACTGTTGGGTATTTATTGCTTTTTGTGTTCCCACTGGGAGACTTCCTTCTCTCAATTCCTTTGACCACTAATGTAAGGAGCATTCTTCTCACTGATCACCAATGTAAGGAGCATTCTTCTCACTGATCACCAATATAAGGAACATTCTTCCCACTGACCACCAATGTAAGGAACATTCTTTTCACTTATCACCAATGTAAGGAACATTCTTCCCACTGATCACCAATGTAAGGAGCATTCTTCTCACTGATCACCAATGTAAGGAACATTCTTCCCACTGACCACCAATGTAAGGAACATTCTTCCCACTGATCACCAATGTAAGGAACATTCTTCCCACTGATCACCAATGTAAGGGGCATTCTTCCCACTGATCACCAATGTAAGGAACATTCTTCCCACTGATCACCAATGTAAGGAGCATTCTTCTCACTGATCACCAATATAAGGAACATTCTTCTCACTGATCACCAATGTAAGGAACATTCTTTTCACTTATCACCAATGTAAGGAACATTCTTCCCACTGATCACCAATGTAAGGAGCATTCTTCTCACTGATCACCAATGTAAGGAACATTCTTTTCACTTATCACCAATGTAAGGAACATTCTTCCCACTGATCACCAATGTAAGGGGCATTCTTCCCACTGATCACCAATGTAAGGAACATTCTTCCCACTGATCACCAATGTAAGGAGCATTCTTCCCACTGATCACCAATGTAAGGAGCATTCTTCCCACTGATCACCAATGTAAGGAGCATTCTTCTCACTGATCACCAATGTAAGGGGCATTCTTCCCACTGATCACCAATGTAAGGAACATTCTTCCCACTGATCACCAATGTAAGGGGCATTCTTCCCACTGATCACCAATGTAAGGAGCATTCTTCCCACGGATCACCAATGTAAGGGGCATTCTTCCCACTGATCACCAATGTAAGGAACATTCTTCCCACTGATCACCAATGTAAGGGGCATTCTTCCCACTGATCACCAATGTAAGGAACATTCTTCTCACTGATCACCAATGTAAGGGGCATTCTTCCCACTAATCACCAATGTAAGGAGCATTCTTCCCACGGATCACCAATGTAAGGGGCATTCTTCCCACTGATCACCAATGTAAGGAACATTCTTCCCACTGATCACCAATGTAAGGGGCATTCTTCCCACTGATCACCAATGTAAGGGGCATTCTTCCCACTGATCACCAATGTAAGGGGCATTCTTCCCACTGATCACCAATGTAAGGAACATTCTTCTCACTGATCACCAATGTAAGGAACATTCTTCTCACTGATCACCAATGTAAGGAACATTCTTCTCACTGATCACCAATGTAAGGAACATTCTTCTCACTGATCACCAATGTAAGGGGCATTCTTCTCACTGATCACCAATGTAAGGAACATTCTTCCCACTGATCACCAATGTAAGGAACATTCTTCTCACTGATCACCAATGTAAGGAACATTCTTCCCAGTGGCCACCAATGTAAGGAGCATTCTTCCCACTGATCACCAATGTAAGGGGCATTCTTCCTACTGACCCCCAATGTAAGGGGAATTCTTCCCACTGACCATCACACTAATGTATCATGAATTGTAGATACAGTCGTTTTTATAAGGGGTTACCTGAGACCGGAAAGTATTTTCAAGGGTTCCTCTATGCTGAAAAGGTTGAGAAAAGCTGGCCTAATGCTACTATAGGGTTTAAGGAAATTCAAGCTGGCTATGCCCCACTTTACAGGGAATGTGTTTTTTCCTCAGTTATTAGCTTACCTTTGGCAGGCCAATAGTGATCTCCACTCCTATTAGCACCATATGCATCAGGATGTAAGGTTATAATACAGTTTAAATTATAAATATGTAACAATCACATACGAATTGAGATAAACACAGCTGATGCTACAAAATAAATAACAATACCCCCATGTGATTAATACCACAATGTGATTAAAAGTCCAAGACAGATCATAATCCACATAGTTCATATGGGGTAGGGTACTCCGAGTGGTGTAATAAATACCCTCCTCACTTTTCAACGGGGACAACCATAAGAACAGTGAAGGAAGTAATTAAAGACCAGATGGCCGCTTACAAGATCTGTAGGATCTCAGGTTATAGAGATCATAAAGGCATATGCAGGAGGGAACCGTCGGCTCAGGGTGGTGTATTCATCTAATCACTTGATATGTAAACCTCTCCTCCAAAGACACTTCAAGGTCTACTACTCTAATGAGCCGACGGTTCCCTCCTGCATATGCCATTATGATCTCTATAACCTGAGATCCTACAGATCTGGAAAGCGGCCTTCTGGTTTTTAATTACTTCCTTGGCTGTTCTTATGGTTGTCCCCGTTGAAAAGTGAAGAGAGTATTTATTACACCACTCGGAGTACCCTACCCCATATGATCTAGATCAGTGTTTCTCAACTCCAGTCCTCAAGGCGCCCCAACAGGTCATGTTTTCAGGATTTCCCTCAGTTGAAACAGCTGTGGTAATTACTAAGGCAGTGAAACTGATCAAATCACCTGTGCAAAATAATGGGAAGCCTGAAAACATGACCTGTTGGGGCGCCTTGAGGACTGGAGTTGAGAAACACTGATCTAGATAATGTGGATTATGATCTGTCTTGGACTTTTAATCACATTTTGGTATTAATCACATGGGGGTATTGTTATTTATTCTGTAGCATCAGCTGTGTTTATTTCAATTCGTATGTGATTGTTACACATTTATAATTTATAACATACTTTGGTTGCGCAATTGTACTTTTTACATTTATCCACAAGCCGAATATTTAGGTTTTTATTTTTGCAGCACCATTCTTTTTGTGTTTTTTATAAACACATACACCTCAATTTGTGTCACAGTATTTTATATACCTATATATTTTTCTAAAATATAGATATATACAAAAATAGGTATATGCAGGTTCACCATAGGGTTAGCGCGGATATTTCACTTTAAACACTATAATACAGTTTAGGTGTTACTTCCAATGGTATTCTGAGGTGTTGAAGGGAAGAAAAAGGAAGCCACAAAAAAAAAGAAAAAAAAGAGGATAAAAATAATGGTAATTATGAGTGACAATGTCACATCACTTTCTGTGAAGGTCTATTACTCTTTGCAGGGTAACTTACTCCCCTGTTACTGTACATCTACAACCTAATCTTCTAAGCCCTACATGGGTAAAGAATAGAAGCATAAAAGCAGGACTAGCATAGACCCGAAATCCCATACATCCAAGCAAAAAATACAAAATATTTTATTCTTGAAAAAGAACCAATTACATTGTCCATCACTGTGGGTGATGGACAATGTACTTGGTTCTAAAGATGCCAAGAGCCATAGTGATGGACAATGTACTTGGTTCGAAAGATGCCAGAAGCCACAGTGATGGACAATGTAATTGGTTCGAAAGACGTCATCACCATGGCTCTTGGCATCTTTTGAACCAAGTACATTGTCCATCACTGTGGCTCTTGGGCAATGTGCTTGGCTAGAAAGAAGGCAAGAGCCACGGTGATGGAGAATGTACTTGGTTCGAAAGACGTCATCACCATGGCTCTTGGCATATTTTGAATCAAGTACATTGTCCATCAATGTGGCTCTTGGTGTCTAGTGAACCAAGTACATTTTCTATCACTGTGGCTCTCGGCATCTGTTAAACCAAGTACATCGTCCATCATTGTGGCTCTTGGCATCTTCCAAACCAAAGACACTGTCCATCACCAATACTCTTGGCATCTTTCAAACCAAGTACATTGTCCATCACTAAGACTCTTGACGTCTATTCCTAACGATGACTGATCAAACATGAAATACACATAAAAGCCTTGCAGCACTCTACAAAGACTCAAGTCTATGGCATGTACTTTTCTGGTGAGTCCAAAGGCTTCAGTTAAAGTTTTTCCCCTTGTTTTGGGCGCTGGTAAGGCTCTGAATGAGAGTATGATAGGCTACAAAAAACATGGCTGCCTTTAGGCCAAGAAGATGGCTTTTTGGGGTTCTCTGGAGGACCAACACAAAATGTTTTGCCCTAACATTTCCCATGCTGTGACAAAGAGAATTCCATTCTTCTCTCCTGAGATCAAAACATCTACCACACCTGGATTATTAAAATGGTTCATTTTCTTTTGGAGATCTCACAAAAGGTTCCTCGTAGGTGGTGTTTTCTTGTGTTTTGAAAGATAACAGTTATAGGCCAAAGGTTTGCCGATCTCAAGGTAACTATGGGGATTTTTTCTGCCATTCAGGTTCTGTTTCCTGACCATGAAGATTGTATCCTAAAAACGTTTGCCTTCACTTAACGCATAAAAAGTCTTGTTCTGAAGTCTATAGCGGTACACATGGTGAAGCTTTCAAACGAAACATGTTTGGAAGAACAAAATGACATTCTCAATTGATGTTGATTGGGGTCTTCAAACTTTCTAAACATAGGGCCAGTTTATCGTCCTTCACACTTTAGGGGGGCCAGACTGTAGTCAGTGGGAGCAGAAGATGTCCAGATGTCAGTGCAAGTAAACAATGCCCCATCTTTGGTATCAGTTGGAGGAATAGTACCCCATTATGGGTAGCACTGGGAGAAATAGTGTCCTATCATTGTTGTCATTGGGAGGAATAGTGTCCCGACATTGGTGTCATTGGGAGGAATAGTGTCCCATCGTTGATGTCAGTGGAAGGAATAGTGCCCCATCATTGGTGTCAGTGGAAGAAATAGTGTTCCATTATTGGTTTCAGGGGGAGGAATAGTGCTCCATCGTTGGTGTCATTGGAAGGAACAGTGCCCTATCATTGGAATAAATAGTGCCCCATCATTGGAAGAAATAGTGCCCCATCATTGGTGTCATTGGGAGGAATGGTGCCCCATCATTGGTGTCATTGGGAGGAATAGTGCCCCATCGATGGCACAATTGGGAGGAATAGTGCCCTATCGTTGGCACAATTGGGAGATATAGTGCCCTATCATTGGTGTCATTGGGAGGAATAGTGCCCCATTGTTAGTGTCAGTGGATGTAATAGTTCCCCAAGGGCCAGATAAGTTCAAGCAAAGGGCCACATCTGGCCCCCAGGCCACAGTTTGGAGATCACTGATGCTGATGTTCTTCTGCTTCCCACACTCTTGTGTGCTTCAATAGTTTTCCACTGCCGTTTTATCAAGCGCCACCCAGGGTGATCCAGATTGGCCAATGATTTCTGGCATTCTAAACACTAATCTTTTAAATTTTGTCTTTTTTTTTCTTCTTTTTTTTTATGGGTACTTTGGCCAGACCTGAGGCTCTTCAAGGGACCTTCCCCAATAAGGACTGACCCTCCGACTTTTATAGTCTGCTCCCTCAGAGGGTTGGGTCCTTGTGTGAGTGCGTAGATGACTACACAGGGTTTGCTTAAGCTTAAACTGCCTGCCGCATTCCGGACAGGTGAAAGGCTTTTCCCCTGTATGGATGACCATATGGCGTGACAGCGTGTGTTTCGCCACAAAGCACTTCCCACACTCGGAACAGGTGAAGGGCCTCTCCCCAATGTGGCTCCTCTCATGAGTGAGGAGATTAGACTTCCCAGCAAAGGCCTTCCCGCACTGACGACACTCGAATGGCTTCTCTCCTCTGTGGCGCCTCTCATGAACAACAAGAAGACTTTTCCACCGGAAGCGCTTACCGCATTCGGAGCACTCGTAGCGTTTCTCCTCGCTGTGGGAGGTCTTGTGGCTGGTGAGCTGGGAACTGGTGGCGAAACATTTCCCACACTCTGGACACTCGTAAGGGCGCTCTCCCGTATGAATTCTTTGGTGGACAGTTAGATGAGCTTTGTATCGGAAGTGCTTGCCACAGTCCCCGCAAGAGAACCTGCCCTCTCCATTGCGCACCGGCTTGGTGTCTTCTTCCATATCTGACTCAAAGTCCTCCTCTCCACTTGGGGAGCTGTACTCAGACTTTGTTCCAACAGTCTCTTTGCTTGACATCATCAATCTATTGTCTACCAGATTATGTGATCCTAGAAGATGGTCCTCTTTCTTAAAGGTTCTGTTGGCATAGACCTCACCTGTTGGATGAGAAAACCACCATTAATTTGATAAGGCACAACTTTTTTTTTCTTCTTGGAGAAGAGTTAAGCTAACCCAGAGGTGTAACTAGAACCTTCAGGGCCCCGATGCAAGAAACCATGAGGGGCCCCCCTGACCACTGGGGCTCATTCCATCGGTCCCGGGGTCCGTCCCTCTGAGCCCGAGGGCCCTTTCCACCGATCCTGGGGCACTTTATAAGCCCCAGTTCACACTGCTGCAACTTATGTGGCACTAAGATGCATGACAAGTCAAAACACATTCATTTCAATGGGTGTCGTTAATCAATGCGACTCTGACTTTGGTGCGATTTGAGTGCCATGGACTGCAATGTTAAATCACGAAAGTCGCAAGGAAGTCACAAGGAAATCGCAAACAAGCCGCACGACTGTGGGGTCGCAGCAGTGTGAACCGAGCCTTACGGTCCCACAGCGGGACCCTTTCACATGTTGTGAAGCGGGCCCCCTTCCTGCCGAGTTGGCCCCCGCCGCACGGTGGTAGAATGGCAGGGCCCGGTCACAAGTACAACCTTGGTGGTTCTGCCACTGAGCTAGCCATACCAGAGTTGTAAGGCGGAGAACTAAAGTTTGATGGATCCTGACTCCCCCACTGGGCACAGGCCGTCTCCCCTGACTCCCCCACTGGACACAGGCCGTCTCCCCTGACTCCCCCACTGGGCACAGGCCCTCTCCCCTGACTCCCCCACTGGGCACAGGCCGTCTCCCCTGACTCCCCCACTGGGCACAGGCCGTCTCCCCTGACTCCCCCACTGGGCACAGGCCGTCTCCCCTGACTCCCCCACTGGGCACAGGCCGTCTCCCCTGACTCCCCCACTGGGCACAGACCGTCTCCCCTGACTCCCCCGCTGGGCATAGGCTGTCTCCCCTGACTTCCCCACTGGGCACGGGCCGTCTCTCCTAACTCCCCCCCTGGCACAGGCCGTCTCCCCTGACTCCCCCACTGGGCATAGGTAGTCTCCCTTGACTCCCCCACTGGGCATAGGTCATCTCCCCTGACTGCCCCACTGGACACAGGCCATCTCCCCTGACTCCACCCGCTGGGCATAGGTCGTCTCCCCTGACTCCCCCACTGGGCACGGGCCGTCTCCCCTGACTCCCCCCCTGGCACAGGCCATCTCCCCTGACTCCCCCACTGGGCATAGGCCGTCTACCCTGACTCCCCCACTGGGCACAGGCCGTCTCCCCTGACTCCCCCACTGGGCACAGGCCGTCTCCCCTGACTCCCCCGCTGGGCACGGGCCGTCTCCCCTGACTCCCCCCCTGGCACAGGCTGTCTCCCCTGACTCCCCCACTGGGCATAGGCCGTCTACCCTGACACCCCCACTGGGCACAGGCCGTCTCCCCTGACTCCCCCGCTGGGCATAGGCTGTCTCCCCTGACTTCCCCACTGGGCACGGGCCGTCTCTCCTGACTCCCCCCCTGGCACAGGCCGTCTCCCCTGACTCCCCCACTGGGCATAGGTAGTCTCCCTTGACTCCCCCACTGGGCATAGGTCATCTCCCCTGACTGCCCCACTGGACACAGGCCATCTCCCCTGACTCCACCCGCTGGGCATAGGCCGTCACCCCTGACTCCCCCACTGGGCACGGGCCGTCTCCCCTGACTCCCCCCCTGGCACAGGCCGTCTCCCCTGACTCCCCCCTGGCACAGGCTGTCTCCCCTGACTCCCCCACTGGGCATAGGCCGTCTAACCTGACACCCCCACTGGGCACAGGCCATCTCCCCTGACTCCCCCACTGGGCACAGGCCGTCTCCCCTGACTCCCCCGCTGGGCATAGGCCGTCTCCCCTGACTCACCCACTGGGCACAGGCCGTCTCCCCTTACTCCCCCACTGGGCATAGGCCGTCTCCCCTGACTCCCCCACTGGGCACGGGCCGTCTCACCTGACTCCCCCACTGGGCACAGGCCGTCTCCCCCACTGGGCACAGTCCCTCTCCCCTGACTCCCCCACTGGGCACAGGCCGTTTCCCCTGACTCCCCCACTGGGCTCGGGCCATCTCAACTGACTCCCCCACTGGGCACAGGTCATCTCCCCTCACTCCCCCACTGGGCACAGGTCATCTCCCCTCACTCCCCCACTGGGCACAGGTCATCTCCCCTCACACCCCCACTGGGCACAGGTCGTCTCCCCTCACTCCCCCACTGGGCACAGGCCATCTCCCTTGACTCCCCCACTTGGTACAGGCCGTCTCCCCTGACTCCCTCACTGGGCACGGGTCATCTCCTCTGACTCCCTCACTGGGCACGGGTCATCTCCCCTGACTCCCTCACTGGGTACAGAGCCTCTTTTCTGGATTCAGTGTTTAAAACTCACCCGTGCCGATCTCAGCAGGAATTTCCTCCTCCTTACACCGAATATATGGTTCTTCCGCTTCCTCTTCAACTTCTACTTTAACAACAATCAAGCCGCCATCCTGAGAATCACGCAATAGTAATATTTCAATAGTGTGTGGTTTATAGCCTTATATTAATTAGAAAAGTATTGACTAGAAAAATCAAGGTAGGTTACATATACAGTAGGTGTGCTGGTCGGGTGTCAAACATTTGGCCATATAGTGTAGAGTAGAATTGGAGGATCACCGATTTTACTTACAGAATAGTCTTGTGGGATCTTGGGTAGTTCCTGTTTGGAATTCTGAGAAATCAGAGGTTTGGGACATCTCTTTGGTGGGCTCCCATTACTGGATCCATCTGTAGGAAACACACACACTGACTGAATACATTGTTTCTATGTGTTTATATCAGAGGATGTCTCCCTATTCCTCCACTTTATCATTTTAAGGGATCTTATGATGTTCCTGTGTGGAGTCCCGGGAATACAGAGGATGGGGGCATCTCTCTGGTGGATTCCCATTACTGGATCCATCTGTAGGAAACACACATACCAGAGGATGTGTGGATCTAGGTGGACCCTTAATCCTCTTCTCTCCTTTACAAGAAATGGAAGTCTCCTCTTACCCGGTGATGTGAGGGCTGGCCGGTTCTCCATGATGTGCTTGTAGACATCCCAATGGCCTTCTAAATACTCCCACTCCTCCTTGGAGAAATAGACAGTGACATCCTGACACCTTATAGGAACCTGACACACACAATGATACAGTCACCATCCAGACACATCCCTTGTCTGTTACTGGATAATGTCCCAGAATTCCCACCACCGCTCACCTCTTTTGTTAGCAACTCAATGATCTCATTGGTGATGTCTAGGATCATCTTGTTCCTCTCAGGTACTGGCTTGTGAGTTGGAGGCTTCCTGGCAGTGTCCCGACTCCTGTTCCATCCTTGGGACCCATAAGAGCAACTGCAGGGGTTCTTATGATGGCTTGATGTCTTCTTCACAACTGTGTAATCCTGTGTACCAAAGGAAAATGAATGTTCAGTATTATGATACTTGGTTCTCATTCATTTCAAGATGAGACTGTGAATCCAGGTCTGTGTTTTATTATATTAATAACACGAGTGATGTCATGTGACCTCCCAGAATCCTCCTCACCTCTCCGGTCAGGTCTGTGTTTTATTAATAGAGATAAGAGTAATGTCATGTGACCTCCCAGAATCCTCCTCACCTCTCCGGTCAGGTCTGTGTTTTATTAATAGAGATAAGAGTGATGTCATGTGACCTCCCAGAATCCTCCTCACCTCTCCGGTCAGGTCTGTGTTTTATTAATAGAGATAAGAGTAATGTCATGTGACCTCCCAGAATCCTCCTCACCTCTCCTGTCAGGTCTGTGTTTTATTAATAGAGATAAGAGTGATGTCATGTGACCTCCCAGAATCCTCCTCACCTCTCCGGTCAGGTCTGTGTTGTATTAATAGAGATAAGAGAGATGTCATGTGACCTCCCAGAATCCTCCTCACCTCTCCGGTCAGGTCTGTGTTTTATTAATAGAGATGAGTGATGTCATGTGACCTCCCAGAATCCTCCTCACCTCTCAGTTCAGGTCTGTGTTTTATTAATAGAGATAAGTGGGATGTCATGTGACCTCCCAGAATGCTCCTCACCTCTCCGGTCAGGTCTGTGTTTTATTAATAGAGATAAGAGTGATGTCATGTGACCTCCCAGAATCCTCCTCACCTCTCCGGTTAGTAGGTAGATGATCTCCAGGGTGAGGTCCAGTAGCCTGTCAGTTACAGGAATTTCGGGGACCTTGTCCATCTTCAGGGAGTCACCTTGGAAATGTTCTTCAACTTCACGGTGTTCCCTGAAAGATAAAAAGAGATATGAGGTTAGGCTAACCTGCCAGTTCTCAACCAGTTGCCTGCCCGTTACGGCTCTACTTTAAACGGCAGAAAAATCCAGGATTATACTTGATAAAACTCAGGACACCAGGGACAAATGTCTCCTGCTCTGGAGATCAGGACTATTGACAACTAAGTTACCGGTACCAATCAAACGGCTTCTTTCCTGGGGTCTTGCATTCAAAAACTTATGGGATCCGATCACGATACACAAAAAAGCTGCCTGCTCCCCACTTCTGACGCCTTGCCCATCCAGGTCAAGCCAATTCAATCCTTGCAAAGCACAGCACGGAGCATGTAAAAAATGTATCACCACCAGCGCTATGGCGTCCCGAAGATACCAAAAACCCCTTATATAATTTACAGCAAAAATAAGGCAGCAAAAGAGACCAAACCTACTCCCCCATGGAGGAAATAAGAAACAAAATAATAATAAAAGAGCCATCAGACCTCTAACGTCCTATAAAGCACACTGCAAACTCTGCTGATCCCTCAGCACTCAACCACACCTTCTGCCGAGCTTCACAAACTTGCTGGCTTGGTCAGCTGACCCCCCCAGGCACAGGTGACCTTTGAACACCACAGATGACTTCCTGTCTCAGCTGCAGGCGCCATCTTTCTGGAGCCTGACCTCGTTTGCTGTTGTTGGTTGATTTATGGTGGGTTCAACAACATGAAAAAAATTCAACGAATAGTATTTATTAAAGCAGTACAACGTGAACGGATAACGACAATGTGGTTTTTTTTTTAAACATTTGAAGCAACTTGAAAAATTTTGCGGCAGATCAAGCAATCTGATTGGACAGTTTTTATACAATCTGCTTTACATTTACACATAGCTATGTAACACGTGGGCCTGCAAGCTTCATATGTATTATAATAATAATAATATATGATATCATAATAATAGTATAATTTTAATATTATATTATAATATATTTTATATATATATATTACTATAATATAATATATTATAATTTGAATTAAGTAAGGCTAAGTAGGTATTATAATATTATTATACATTATAGTTTAAAATGTATTGTATAATTTTTATATTATAATATGTTTATATATATATATATATATATATATATATATATATATATACACACACACACATTACATATAACAACATAATAATAATATTATATTAATAGCATAATTTTAATAATATATTAATTAAATATAGATATTATATCTATGTTTGTATTTATATGTATTATAAGCCTAAGCAGACCTACCCACTACAAAATTCCAGGTGAATCTAAATGCGTTTGTACAATCGGATTGGGACGTGGGTGGCCGGCTTCCGGGCAACCAAACGTTTCAGTGGCAAGTAAGCTCACCACACCTATTACAATCTGACGGTACAATCTTCTTTAGATCTACCAGCAATCATGCAGTGCAAGGTCTCCCTGATTGGACACAAATTGATTGGATAGTTTAGGTCAGTCCCCATGTTAACAGTTTCATAAACCCAAAGTTGTACAATAGATTGTAACGTGTATAGTAAGCTTTAGACTGGGATTGTACTAAACGTCAGAAAAATGCCAGCACGCTGCAAAATAATGTCTTCCAATGTATCTGCCGTTAGTGATCCCTTGTGTCCGAGTTCAATATATCACAGCTAAACCTGTCTGAGAATCAACGGGCCACCAAGAGCCAGCCATACACGTTACAATCTGATTGTACAAGCTCCGTACAACCTCCTTTAGCTTTACCAACCACTATAACATTTGAGAGCTTTCTTCAATCATCCTTTCAATTTATATCCAGTTGGTTAGTTCTTTGAACAACGCAAGTGAAAATTTTCGGACTGTTGCAAATTTTTTCCTAAAAAGTTACCAGTCAGCAACGGGAAAATTTGCACAGTCGGTGATTTTTCATGGCTACGATCAGACTCGAAAGGTGTGTGGGCACCTCAGTGTTTGTGCAGACCTCCTCCTCCCTCGCATAGTTGACACTGTCGGGGGAAGCAGTAAGAGCAGTGACGGGGGAGGGGGATGCTAATGAAAGGTCTGGCTATGCTTAGACCTCCTCTGTCATCCCATTGCTTGGGGGCTGGTGAGTGCTTCTCACTTGTAGGACTTTGGTAGTTGCCTGATTGGACACATATTGATTGGATAGATTAGGTAGGTCATCGTTTTGGTAAAATATAAAGTTGATTGTACAAAGATTATACGGTCCATGTTGTAAGGTGGGTGGTGACCCCATCACAGATGTAGACGGTACCGAGCTCGAAGTTGCTGACCTCTCCCATCCAGTTGTCATGCTGATCCAATGCCTTTGATACTTTCCAATTCACCGACAATGAAGCTGTATGTGAACTTCTGACTCCATCAGTGGCTAATCGTTTCAAGGTTTCGTGAGAAGCATCAACCATGCTGACTTTTTTTTTGATTGGGCGACGGGGTTGGAATTGACGAACTCGGAACGCCCCTAACCTGGCGCTAAATATGAATCCATAAATCCAACTGTTGATTGTTGGTCACCTCCAGCCGTGCAGTATTTTACAACCAAAGGCCAGTAGGAATCGTCCCAAAAAAATGCTGCCATTACATTGAACCCCAAAACTCCAACAGGATGTCACCTTATTGAAATCAGAGTGGCAACATGATCAAAAAAAATCGTCCCGTGGAGAGTTACTATTGGTTTTGATAGACGGGTGGACCTTCACCAGGATCTGATGTACCTCATGGTGGCACCCCTCCTTAGTAGGTGGTGGAAGAACATTGGAGGTAGACGTGTGTGATTCGTTTAATTACTAATCAAAATTTGGGCAAATTTTTCAGTATTCAGATGTATCCGAATTCCAAATCACAACAGCAACAAATCCTCCGAAATAACGAAACATAATTTGTCCAAAATAACAAAGTTCGATTCGAATTTGGAAACGAATATGAAATGCAAACATATTGCAATTCATATGCCCCGTACAGACGAGCAGACTTTGTTCGGACATTCTGACAACAAAATCCTAGGATTTTTTCTGACGGATGTTGGCTCAAACTTGCCTTGCATACACACGGTCACACAAAGTTGTCGGAAAATCCGATCGTTCTGAACGCGGTGATGTAAAACACGTACGTCGGGACTATAAACGGGGCAGTGGCCAATAGCTTTCATCTCTTTATTTATTCTGAGCATGCGTGGCACTTTGTCCGTCGGATTTGTGTACACACGATCGGAATTTCCGACAACGGATTTTGTTGTCGGAAAATTTTATAGCCTGCTCTCAAACTTTGTGTGTCGGAAAATCCGATGGAAAATGTGTGATGGACCCTACACACGGTCGGAATTTCAGACAACAAGGTCCTATCACACATTTTCCGTCGGAAAATCCGACCGTGTGTACGGGGCATTAGACGTATAAAATGTGGCAGCCGCATTCGAATCCCAGAAAAATTTGAATGCAGCTGCCAAATTTTTAAACAAAACGAAACTAAATGAATTCCGCAAACAAATTTAACTAAACAAAATTAGGTAATTGACAAATCGAAACAAAACAAATTCTTTCGTTCTGCACATGTCTAGTTGGATGGACCTTCATGCCTTTGTGAGGGTCTTCCTAAGCTGCCTGTGAACCCTAAACAGTGGTTGATGGTTAACGACTGCCCAAGCTTTCTGTTTGTAGAGGGATTTGATGGCTCATCAATGAAGAAGAACAATCAGACGGCTTCTCTAACCTAATGAATGGACAGTGAAGGACCAGGGGGGCCACCCCAAGGCCAAGTCCTCGTTAAACCACCTTCCAATCTGTATCCACCAAGAGATCATGAAGCTCACCTCAGTACAGCTCCAAGTCCTCAGCAGATTCCTGGAAGGGACAATGAATAGATGGACACCCGCAGGACAGCTACACTGACCCCTGAGCCGGAAGAGGGGGGAGGAACTGCCTGCAGGACAGGCTATCCCAGGAAGCCTTAACTCCTTCACGCCCGGGGAAGTACCAACTTCTGGAATTTTTGGTACACATAAACTCACAAACTTCGGCCAACGCTAAGCGGTTCCTCTGTGTTTCTTAATTAGTGTGAATACTTAGAAAAGTGAAGCCAGATATCTAGTTCATTTTTTTTGTCCTATTAGTACCCATTTTGTCTGAGTATAGATCTATGTCCTAATCCACTTACTGTTGACAGACTCACCACCTCTGCTGGAAGTCTGTACCAAGCATCAACTTCTTTGGCAAACAATACTTTCTAAGGTTATCGTTGAACTTTCCAGTCTGAGGTCATGTCCCCGTGTTCTTGATCCACTTGAAGCCTGCAATACGTATATATGCGTCAGCAGTTTCAAGGATGATGCATGCAGCTACAGGCGTCATCCCGGTATTGCTTTTTTCGGCTTTGCTAATTGGCTGCTGGATTGCTTTAACAGGCGGTAGAGAGGGGGGTCCCTCCCTTCCTGACGGTCTCCGGTGCCTCTCTGGGCTCTCCCATACCACCGGGGAGCCCAGAACCGAAGCTGGCGGTTCCGCCAGCTTACCATAGAAGTGATCGGGGACTGGAATGTCCCTGATCATCTCTATGAATAAAATATACCCTCTAGGTATAGGGACTTATATGCAGCAAAATGTCCAAGAAACTATTTTATATAATTAAAAACAGAATTTTTTGAAAATAGCATAAAAAGTGCATTATGGAGATAAAAACAAGTACACAGGTATGATAGCAACTAAATGATAGAATCAAAAATGAAAGTGCTAAACAAATGATGAAATCTAGAACATGTACAACGTGTGATGACACCTGATGTGTTTCAAGACAGTAAATCTCTCTTTTGGTCCCTCTATTATACTCGGATGAATACTGTACTGATTAAGCGGAAATCGTTCGTTCTGGTATTGCACAAGAATTTTTTTTGTCCTTGTCCATTCCGGTCAATTTGGCATGAACTGTCGTGATCATCTCTTGAAAGCTGTGTACTAAAGATCAGATTATCGTACGATCGATTCGAAAGTGGTATTTTTTTTTTCAGATTTTCTCATCGTGTGTACTAGGCTTTAGGTACTCTCTTTTGGATGTGAACCCCTTAATTTATCCACAACTGTCTTCTGGGTCTAAATCCCTCTTTCATCCTCAACTGTCCCACTTCTAGACCAAATTCCCTTCACCCTCTTTTCCTCCATAACTGTCCCTGGACATTCTGGACCCGAATCCTTCTGTCCCTCTTCTGGACCTGAATCTATCCATCCCTCTTTTCCTTCACACCCGTCCCCCTTTTGGACCTGAATCTATCCCTTTTTTGCTCCACAACTGTCCCTTTTCTAGACCCAAATCCCTCTTTCCCCCTTTTGGACCTGAATCCCTCTGTCCCCCTTTTGGACCTGAATCTATCCATCCCTCTTTTCCTCCACAACTGTCCCTCTCCTGGACCCATATCCCTTTGTCCCTCTTCTGGACCCGAATCTAACCATTCCTTTTTTTCTCCACAACTGTCCCTTTTCTAGACCCAAATCCCTCTTTCCCTCTTTTGGACCTAAATCCCTCTGTCTCCCTTCTGGACCTGAATCGATCCATTTTTTTTCCCTCCACAACTGTCCCTTTTCTAGGTCCAAATCCCTCTGTCCCTCCTCTGGACCAGAATCCCCCTGTTCCCCTTTTGGACCTGAATCCCGCTTTCCTCCTTTTGGACCAAAATCTGTCCATCCTTTTTTTCCTCCACAACTGTCCTTCTTCTGGACCTAAATCCATCTGTTTATCTATCCCTCTTTTCCTCCACAACTATCCCACTCTGTTCCCCTTTTTGGACCTGAATCTATCTATATATCCCTCTTTCCCCCCACACCTGTCCTGCTTCTGGACCCAAATCTATCCATCCCTCTTTTCTTCCACAACTGTCCCTCTTCTGGACCCGAATTCCTCTGTCCCCCTTTTGGACCTGAATCTATCCATCCCTCTTTTCCTTCACAACTGTCCCTCTTCTGGACCCGAATTCCTCTGTCCCCCTTTTGGACCTGAATCTATCCATCCCTCTTTTCCTTCACAACTGTCCCTCTACTGGACCCGAATCCCTCTATCCCCCTTTTAGACGTGAATCTCTCGGTCTCCCTTTTGGACCTGAATATATGTCATCCCTCTTTTCCTCTACAACTGTCCCTCTTCTGGACATACAATCCCTCTGTCCCCCTTCTGGAAGCTTCATCATTGCTCTTACCCTTGGCCCTGAGCTTGACCTTCAAATCTGAAAGCCGAGAGGATAACATCCAAACTGGCCAACAGGACATGATAAGCCATTTTGCTTGTCCCTCTTCTGGACCCAAATCCCTCAATACTGCTTTTTTTCACAGCTGTCGCACTTTTGAATTTAAATCCCTACAACCCTTGTGCCTTCACTAAAATCCTTCTGGACCCAAAACCTTCTGTCCCTCATTCCTCCACACCTGTCCATCTTCTGGACCCGAATACCTCCATCCCTTATTCCTCCACAACTGTCCTTCTGGACCCGAATCCCTCCACAACTGTTCCTCTTCTGGACCCGAATCCCTCCATCCCTCATTCCTCCACAACTGTCCTTCTGGACCCAAATCCCTCATTCCTCCACAACCTTCCCTCTTCTGGACCCAAATCCTTCCATCCCTCACTTCTCCACAATTGTCCCTCTTCTGGACCTGAACCCTTCCGTCCCTTATTCCTCCACAACTGCCCTTCTAGACCCAATTCCCCTCATTTCCACAACTGTCCCTCTTCTGGACCTGAATCCCTCATTCCTCCACAGCTGCCCTGGACCCGAATCCCACATTCCTACAAAGCTGTCCCTCTTATGGACCCAAATCCTTCCATCCCTCATTTCTCCACAATCGTCCCTCTTCTAGACCTGAATTCCTCAACTGTCCCTCTTCTGGACCCGAATCCCTCATTCCTCTACAACTGTCTTTCTGGACCCGAATCCCAGCCAAAAAAACTGTTTTAACTTGCAGTGGACAGTGTGAGTAAGATTTAAAGCCTCCTATCAAAAGATAGGAAGTGATGGGAAATCTCTTCAGTGGGGTCAGAGACAAAACCATATTTTTAGTAAAGTGGGGACAGGTTGAAAATGCTGACAGTTTTTGGTGCCATCCTGCTGGTGACAACAAACTCATCCCAAAGGTGTTCTATCGGGTTGAGGTCAGGATTCTGTGAAGGTCAGTCAAGTTCCTCCACCCCAAACTCGCTCATCCATGTCTTTATGGACCTTGCTTTGTGCACTGGTCCAAATTATTTGGTGGAGAGGGGGTTATGGTGCGGGGTTGTTTTTCAGGGGTTGGGCTTGGCCCCTTAGTTCCAGTGAAGGGATCTATTAAGGTGTCAGCATACCAAGACATTTTGGACAATTTCATGCTCTCAACTTTGTGGGAACAGTTTGGGGATGACCCCTTTCTGTTCCAACATGACTGCGCACCAGTCCACATAGCAAGGTCCATAAAGACATGAATGAGTGAGTTTGGGGTGGAGGAACTTGACTGGCCTGCACAGAGTCCTGACCTCAACCTGATAGAACACCTTTGGGATGAATTAGAGCGGAGACTGCGAGCCAGGCCTTCTCATCCAACATCAGTGCCTGACCTCACAAATGCGCTTCTGGAAGAATGGTCAAACGTTCCCATAGACACACTCCTAAACCTTGTGGACGGCCTTCCCAGAAGAGTTAAAGCTTTTATAGCTGCAAAGGGTGGGTCTACTAACTATGGGATAGATTTATAGAATTTGTATCGTTTTTACTAGTAATGGCGGTGATCAGCTATTTTTAGCAGGACTGCGACATTGCGGTGGATAAATCTGAAACTAAGTGACACTTTTTTGGGGACCAGTGACACCAACAGTTGTCAGTGCTAAAAGAATGCACTGTAATTGTAATCATGACACTGGCAGGGAAGGGGTTAACATCGGGGGCGACCAAAAGGTTAAATGGTTTTAAGGGTACTCCAGGTACATGACAGACCAGCCAAACCAGAGTCAATACTGCAGACTACCGAAGACCCCCCCGGTACCATGAGGCACTTCAATGAACACAAGATACACGGAATAAGTTCAAAGAAAATGCCTACTTTATTGGGCGTGCTTTGTAACTGTGGGGGGGGGGGGGGGGTTCTTTGGCTGCAGGAAGACACTTATCCAGATATTCCTGTAGGTAGATTGGCCTTGCAGGAAAAAGCTCAGGTGTATATTAATCCTTGTCCCATTTCGTGTGTATACTTACCTTCTCTTCTCTACCCCACCTTTCCATTCACCATCGGGAGTAAAGAGAAACAGCCAGTACTTCCAGGTATGGGGGAACATGTGACTCCTCTTTCTACCATGTGACATTAATGCTGCTTGACGATTGGCCATTCAGGCACAGTCAGCACCAAGGGGACCACAGTCCTGGGTAGAGCATCAGCTAGGATAGTCTGAGAACTTACACTAAAAAATCGTTATTAGCGAACAGAAACACAACATACAAAATTTCTGCTAAATCTGAAAGATTAACCACTTCAGCCCCGGAAGGATTTACCCCCTTCCTGACCGGGGCACTTTTTGCGATTCGGCACTGCGTCGCCTTAACTGACAATTGCGCGGTCGTGCGACGTTGCACCCAAACAAAACTGACGTCCTTTTTTCCCCACAAACAGAGCTTTCTTTTGGTGGTATTTTAACACCTCTGCGGTTTTTTATTTTTTGCGCTATAAATAAAAAAAGAGCGACAATTTTGAAAAAAAAAGCAATTTTTTTTTGCTTTTTTCTATAATAAATATCCCCCAAAACTATATAAAAAAAATTTTTTTCCCCTCAGTTTAGGCCGATACGTATCCTTTTACATATTTTTGGTAAAAAAAAAAAAAAATAATCGCAATAAGCGTATAGGGCCGATACAACTAATCGTCAACTAATCGATTATGAAATGAATTGATTACTATTTTCATAATCGATTGATCGGCCAGTAACATAATGGGGTTAAAAAAAACTAAAATTAGCCCTTTAGAGTACAAAAAGAACAAATAATCACTACTGCAAATATTACTTTCACTGTTGCACAGTAAAAAAATGAACCCCTTACAGTAGCGATTATTTGCTCTTTTTGTACTATAAAAGGCAATTTTTTTTTTTAACCCCATGATGTTCCTAAACGTCTTATGCCGCGTACACACGAGCGGACTTTACGGCGGACTTTGCCCGGCGGACTTTTCGACGTACTTTCCGACGGACTTTCTGAATGAACGGACTTGCCTACACACAATCCACCAAAGTCCGTCGAATTCGTACGTGATGACGTACGACCGGACTAAAACAAGGAAGTTCATAGCCAGTAGCCAATAGCTGCCCTAGCGTGGCTTTTTGTCTGTCGAACTAGCGTACACACGAGCGGACTTTTCGACCGGACTCGATTTCAACGGATAAATTTTAAACATGTTTCAAGTCTAAGTCCGTCCAACTTTTGAGCAAACAAAGTCCGCTGGAGCCCACACACATCGAATTGTCCGACGAAATCCAGTCCGCCGGGCAAAGTCCGCCGTAAAGTCCGCTCGTGTGTACGCGGCATTAGGCCTGGTTCCCACCCATGTGTTTTTTGGTGCTTTTTGCAGAAACGCACTACAGTTCATTTAACTTTCACATCTATGCTTTTTTCAGCTGCTGCGGATTTGGAAAGGGTCAAGGACTTCTTTCCAACGCAAAACGGTGCTTTTTTATTTCAATAGACTTCAATAGAGAAGCTGCAGAAAAGCATGTAATATATTTTTGCAGCAATTTGTGTTTTTTTTTTAATCTGCCCAACAACAAATTGGCCCAAAAAAAAAAATGTATTAAAAAAAATGCAAAAATGCAAATCGCCGCAAAATCACGTGTGCAAAAAATCAAAACGCACAGCAAAAAGCACCGCAGAAACAGATCAAAAGAAAACTGCCTAGGTGTGCACCGAGCCTTATGCTGGCCACACCGATCAATTTTCAGATGAGAATTTTCAGACCAAAAATCTTTGTACATTCACTGAATGGAAGAATGTTGTTTGAAATTTTCACTTGTTTTCAACATTCTGTTTTAAAATGAATGTCATATCTGAACGAAAACCACATACACTGGTCTGAAAATTCCTTTGACCAAGAAGTTTTCTATTATTTCTAAATTTTCCCATCACTGTGGTTGAAAACAAACGTCGATTTGAGCGCACAAACGATTAGGAAATCGAACGAACGTTCTTAAAATGACATTTTTTTTTTTAAAGGAAAAGATTGTTTTTGTATGGCCAGCATATAATATATTACAGTTCTGTTTAAAAATCTGCA
Organism: Lithobates septentrionalis; assembly: GCA_037952835.1. Lineage (NCBI taxonomy): Eukaryota > Metazoa > Chordata > Amphibia > Anura > Ranidae > Lithobates > Lithobates septentrionalis. Next base: position 2,935,747 of record JBBDGP010000241.1, read on the forward strand.
TAACTTTTTTTTTCTTTTAGGCTCCTTTCACACTGAGACGCTTTGCAGGCGCTAAAGTGCTAAAAATAGCACCTGCAAAGCGCCCCGAAAGAGCTGCTCAATGCACTCCAGTGTGAAAGCCCCGAGGGTTTTTCACACTGGAGCGGTGCGCTTGCAGGGCGGTCATAAAAGTCCCGCAAGCCGCATCTTTGGAGCGCATTAAGAGCGGTGTATTTACCGCTCCTAAAGCGCCCCTTCCCATTGAAAATAATGGGGCAGCACTGCAAACCTGCCTGCAAAGCGCTGCTGCAGCGGCGCTTTGCGGGCGGTTTTACTCCCTTTTTCGGCCGCTAGCAGGGGGTTAAAACCGCCCTGCTAGCGCCGCTAAAACGACGGTAAAACGACTGTACTGCCGGCGCCCGCACGCCTCAGTGTGAAAGTAGCCTTAAATAAAAAAATTTGATCTCTGAGCCTGATGATATTTACCAGTTTCAACCTCAAATAGTATATACAGTATATATCTCTTCTAATAGTATATACAGTATATCTCCTCTAATAGTATATACATTATATCTCCTCTAATAGTATATACAGTATATCTCTTCTAATAGTATATACAGTATATCTGCTCTAATAGTATATACAGTATATATCTCCTCTAATAATATATACAGTATATCTCCTCTAATAGTATATACAGTATATCTCTTTTAATAGTATATACAGTATATCTTCTCTAATAGTATATGCAGTATATCACTTCTAATAGTATATACAGTATATCTCCTCTAATAGTATATACAGTATATATCTCCTCTAATAGTATATACAGTATATCTCTTCTAATAGTATATACAGTATATCTCCTCTAATAGTATATACAGTATATCTCCTCTAATAGTATATCTCTTCTAATAGTATATACAGTATATCTCTTCTAATAGTATATACAGTATATCTCCTCTAATAGTATATGTCTTTAGTAGTATATACAGTATATCTCTTCTAATAGTATATACAGTATATCTCTTCTAATAGTATATACAGTATATCTCCTCTAATAGTATATACAGTATATCTCCTCTAATAGTATATACAGTATATCTATTCTAATAGTATATACAGTATATCTCTTCTAATAGTATATACAGTATATCTTTTCTGTGTTATTCTCAGAGTGGATTAGAGATTTTACTCCCTAAAAATATAGTTAGTTATTTATATTTACCACTGCATAGAGATATTTAAGAATAAATTGCCTTTTTTTTAAACTTTACATATTAACTAAATTATACACCACACTTTTTTTAAGGTTATTAACCGACTAATCGAAACAATAATCGGCCAATTAATCAACTATGAAAATAATCGTTAGTTGCAGCCCTATATGCGTATATTGATTGGTTTGCGCAAAAGTTATAGCGTCTACAAAATAGGGGATAGATTTATGGCATTTTTATTTATTAGTAATGGCGGCAATCTGCGATTTTTATCGTGACTGCAACATTATGGCGGACACTATTTTGGGACCATTGTCATTTATAAAGCAATCAGTGCTATAAAAATGCACTGATTACTGTGTAAATGACACTGGCAGGGAAGGGGTTGAACACTAGGAGGCGATAAAGGAGTTAAGTGTGTGCTAGGGAGTGATTCTAATTGTGAGGGGGGGGGGGGGGGTGGGCTACTACTCACCGATAACAGTGAGCAGTGATCTCTGTCCTGTCACTAGGCAGAACGGGGAAATGCCTTGTTTACAAAGGCATCTCCCCGTTCTTCCACTCCGTGACACAATCGTGTGCACCCGGCGGACATAGAGTCCGCGGGACCCGCGGTCACGAAGCATGCGGCAGACGCGCATGCCCACAAAACCGCATCTTAAAGGGGACGTAGCTGTAAGCCCTTCTGCCCACCTGTGCCATTCTGCCGACGTATATCGGCGTGCGGTGGTCAGGAAGGGGTTAAACTACATTGAGTTTATAAAGCTCTGTGTGTGTGGATGAGGTTTTGGGGCTCATTACATGCTGTGATCTGTACAGAGTGAATCAACTTTTTTTTAAAATCTGGTTGAAGCTGTGTGCAGGCAGCCTATGTTATGGGGACACAGCAGCTGTATGAACACAGCCGCAGGTCCTATTTTGACAGGCATGTTGGTGAAGTTCTACGGCCCCAAACACAGTGTGCATTAGGGGCCACTCACCAACGCCTGCGCACCTGTTAATTTAGGACCCACTGCTACGTCCCCATACAGTAACACGGGTTAATTCACACTATATGAGCCAGACAACCCGTGTGAAGGAGCCATTCATTTTTTTTTTACAATTTTCTTTTCACAATGCTGTGGGGGGGCTTCGGTGAAATATCTTGGGTCTAAACAGACCTCCGATGTCTCACTTTTGAGAACATAGATCCCCAATCCTTTCCCTGCAGCCGCAGCTGTACTGAAAATGATTGAACAGGGAGAGCTCTGTACAGAGGTTGCCTGTTCACTCAAACTGAAGCATAGTAAGCAGTTTACTATGCTTCAGTTGTAAATGAATGCGGTGAGTGATTGGTACAAATCACTTACTGGTGCTCATTCAAAAAAGCAAGGGGCCGGTAAATATGGAATCTTTACAATGGGGGCCAGGGCAGGAGAGGGAAGGGGATCCTGGACAGGAGGGGTGATCAGTGTGGTGGTGGTGGGGAGGCATTTACTGGAACCGATCCCCTGTAGTTCCTCCCTGTAGCAGCTGAAAGCCAGCGGGAGAGGAGGAGATACATAGCTGCAGGGGGGACAACAGGAGATCGGCTCTAGTAAATGCAAATTTTAAAGGATCTATAATTTCAGTAAGTCAGTTCAGATTGTTTTGAATCCTTTATGATTCTGAACATATTAGGCTCTGCAGGAGCCAATGCAGTAGACGATTAGGGTTCCTGATCTTTTTAATTCAGCTCTGTTCCAGAATGAGTGACGTCCTTGGGAGCACCCACTTACACAATCTACTCTTTGGAGTCTGCCCTTAATTGGCGGTGCCCAATACTCAGGAGAGCACTCACGGAGCAATGAAACCTGTTTAGCAGATCACCAGCTTATTAGTACCCTCCTTCAGCAGATCCCATGCTCAGTAGTATTCCCAGCCCTGCTGATCCCCTGCTCAGTAATACCCTTAGCCCTGCTGATCCCCCACTCAGTAGTAACCCACATCTCTGCTGATCCCAGGGGCGGACTGACCATTGAGTCACTCGGGCACTGCCCGAGGGCCCTGGGCCACTAGGGGGCCCCATCAGGGTTGCCAGCCTCAGTAAAACCAGGGACAGTATGTATAAATCTGTTTTTTTTACATCTGTCTGTGTATACATGTATGTGTATACTGTGTGATTGTATACTGTGTGTATGTATACTGTGTGATTGTATACTGTGTGTATGTATACTGTGTGATTGTATACTGTGTGTATGTATACTGTGTGGCCCCATAATCTCCGATTGCCCGGGGGCCCCATAATCTCCTATTGCCCGGGGCCCCATGTTATCAGACCACCCCTGGCTGATCCCCCACTCATTAGTAAGCCCCAGCTCTGCTGATCCCCCACTCAGTAGTAACCCACATCTCCGCTGATCCCCTACTCATTAGTAAGCCCCAGCTCTGCTGAACCCCCACCCAGTAGTACCCCCAGCTCTGCTGACCCCCCACTCAGTAGTAACCCCCAACTCTGCTGATCCCCCACTCAGTAGTACCCTTAGCCCTGCTGATCCCCCACTCAGTAGTAACTCCCAGCTCTGCTGATCCCCCGCTCATTAGTAACCCCAAGCTTTGCTGATCCCCACTCAGCAGTAACCTCCAGCTCTGCTGATTCCCCGCTCAGTAGTAACCTCCAGCTCTGCTGATCCCTTGCTCAGTAGTACCCTCAGCCCTGCTGATCCCCCGCTCATTAGTAACCCCAAGCTTTGCTGATCCCCACTCAGCAGTAACCTCCAGCTCTGCTGATTCCCCGCTCAGTAGTAACCTCCAGCTCTGCTGATCCCTTGCTCAGTAGTACCCTCAGCCCTGCTGATCCCCCACTCAGTAGTAACCCCCAGCTCTGCTGATCCCCCACTCAGTAGTAACCCCCAGCTCTGCTGATCCCCCGCTCATTAGTAACCCCAAGCTTTGCTGATCCCCACTCAGTAGTAACCTCCAGCTCTGCTGATTCCCCGCTCAGTAGTAACCTCCAGCTCTGCTGATCCCCCACTCAGTAGTACCCTCAGCCCTGCTGATCCCCCACTCAGTAGTAACCCCCAGCTCTGCTGATTCCCCCACTCAGTAGTACCCTCAGCCCTGCTGATCCCCCCACTCAGTAGTAACCCCCAGCTCTGCTGATCCCCCACTCAGTAGTAACCCTCAGCCCTGCTGATCCCCCACTCAGCAGTAACCCCCCACTCTGCTGATCCCCCACTCAGTAGTAACCCCCAGCTCTGCTGATCCCCCACTCAGTAGTAACCCCCAGCTCTGCTGATCCCTCACTCAGTAGTAACCCTCAGCCCTTCTGAACCCCCATTCAGTAGTAACCCCCAGCTCTGCTGATCCCCGCTCATTAGTAACCCCCAGCTTTGCTGATCCCCCACTCAGTAGTAACCTCCAGCTCTGCTGATCCCCCACTCAGTAGTAACCCCCAGCTCTGCTGAGCCTCCTCTCTCTCTCTGGTCCCCACTCACCTCCCGCTATATTGCTCTACGCTGCTGACCACGTTAAACATCTGCTAGTTTCTTCTGTTTCGGCCACCAGCTCTGCTGATCCTCTGCTGCTCAGTCCTCTCTCTCCGGTCCCCGCTCACCTTCTACTATAGCGTTCCCATGTTGCACATCACGTGTGCCGTCTATTAGTTGCTCCGCTCCAGTCCGGACCCCGCTCACCTTCCTGCTGCTCCACACCAGATGTGACGTTTGCATCAGACACTCCCACAATATATTCACATGAACCGGAAGTGACTGCTGATGACGTCTTTCCTGTTCACTTGTTGGTTTTCCAGTGCATCCTGGGATACCTCATACCTCCAAAACAAAGCGAGGCTAACGCTGAATAAAAGCCCTCAAAAGCTACAGGTGGAGGCTTTGGAGACACTTTGAAGCACCAAGAAAGCGACATGTGGTATAATTTTTGAAGTGAAGCAAAGCAAAAAAAAACACAACAGTATAAACTGGACTGCAAGCTTACCATTTTATTTAGAGACAGCAGCTTTGATTGGCATTCAGAGTGCTTTAAAAATGCTTGTCCAGTGCCACATTTTGAAGCAAGCGTAAACGAGCCCTTAATCAAGTATCAAAAGCTTAAAGTGTCGCCCACTTTCATGTAGAAATGGGGGACACGGAGAAGGACAAGTGAGTAAAACAACGTTTAAACTGCAAGGTGCCATAAGAACCTAAATTGGCATCTGAGAATAAAATAAAAATATAAATAAAAAAAGAAGAGTCCTCCCCTAGGCTTATGATTCATTTTTAGCACTTGAGTGGTGAACTTTCCGATGAGCCACCAACCCAGAGCAGGAAGTAAAGGACAGCTCACAGTCCTGGCAAGCGTAGGGCTTTTCGCCCGTGTGTATCCGCTCATGGGCTCTAAGGTTCCCGTTGCAGCTGAAACATTTCCCGCACTCCCGGCACTCGTACGGCTTTTCCCCCGTGTGGCTCCGATGGTGCAAGACCAGGCTCTTCTTGTCTCTAAAACATTTCCCGCACTCCGAGCAGGAAAACGGCCTCTCGTCGCTGTGGGTCATCTTATGTCTCGTCAGATCTGAGTTAATGGAGAAGCACTTCCCGCACTCAGAGCAGGCAAACGGCTTGTTCCCGGTGTGGTTTTTCTGGTGCTGGGCCAGGCTGCTCCTATCTTTGTAGCCTTCGCCGCATTCTGAGCACGTGTAGGGTTTCTCCCCTGTGTGGGACCTCTGATGGGAGAGAAGCTGAGAGTTGCGGAGGAAGGCTTTCCCGCACTCGGAACACGAGAACGGTTTATGACCCGCGTGGATCTTCTGATGTCGGATGAGGTTTCCGTTGTCGCTGAAGCCTTTCCCGCATACAGGGCAGGAAAACGGCTTTTCGCCGGTGTGGCTGCGTTGATGGACCACCAAACGGGCTTTGTCTCTGAATCCTTTGCCGCACTCGGAGCAGGAGAAAGGTTTCTCCCCAGTGTGAGTCTTTTCATGCTTTTTAAGCTCTTCCTTCAGGAAGAAGGCCTTGTTGCATTCTGAGCAATGGAATGTCTTCTCCTTGCCGTGCTTCCTCTGCACGTGGTTGACCATGGCCGCCTTCTGCGTGAACTGCTTCCCGCATTCTTGGCACTGGAAGGCTTTCTCGCCGGTGTGAATCTTCTTGTGCTGTTTCAGGTGACTCTTGTGAAAGAAGTGCTTGTCGCATTCGGAGCACTCAAACACTCTCTTACCGTCGAGAACTTTCTCGGAGATGACGCTTTCCTCGTCGTTCTTGGAGTGCTTGCGCTTTGCTTCGCCCGTGTGCGTTTTTTCGTGCTTGACGAGTTCATTTTTTACAGCGAACCGCTTATCGCACTCGCTGCAGGCGAACGGCCTCTCTCCGGTGTGGACCCTTTGGTGGCCCCGTAGGTGGCTACTGCGGGCAAAACCTCTTCCACATTCAGAGCATTTAAAGGGCTTTTCTCCGGTGTGGGTGGCCTTGTGGCTATAGAGGTGCGAGTTGGTGGAGAAGCGTCTCCCGCACTCTGGACATTCGTAGGGCTTTTCTCCGGTGTGGGTCAACTGGTGGTGGCGCAGTCGAGGCATGGTCGGGAAGCTTTTGCCACATTCGGAACAAGGGAATGGCTTGGCACCTGTGTGGTTCATCTCGTGCCTGTGGAGCAAGTACTTCATGGTGAAACCTTTGCCGCATTCAGAGCACTGGAACGGCCTTTCTCCCGTGTGGCACTTCTCGTGCGTCGAAAGGCTTGTCGTCGTTGCAAATCTTTTCCCGCATTCGTCGCACTGGTACGGCTTCACCCCAGTGTGGGTGCGCTGATGGACCTGTAGGTGCTGTTTTTGAGTGAAGCGTTTGCCGCACTCTGAACACTCATAAGGGCGCTCCCCCGTATGAGTCCTTTGGTGGATAGTGAGCAGAGAGTTGGAAATGAAGCTCTTCCCACACTCAGGGCAGAAAAACTTGGTCTTTCCTTTGCTTGTTGTATCTCCATGATCTTCTTCAAAGTCTGTCTCGGAATAGGAGTCCTCCTCAACACTAGTAGTGCTGCATTCGGTGCTGCTATCGCCGTACTCCATAGCTGGCGCTACAGTTGTTTTCCCTTTCAACTCTTTATAGGTCTGCTGCAATGGATTCTGGGAGAGGACTAGTTCTTCACTGGCACATGTATAAAGCCAACTACTGAGATCTCTCCATCAGGCTGGCTGGATCCTGGTGGTGAACCTACTGGAAGGGAAAATATTAGATAATATGAACCGGATGGGCACTAAACACAGATTTCATCATAGTTATGTATCAATAGGCACCATAACATGAGCCTTTTAACACAGGCTGCAAATTTGTCATCTTTTTATGGTTATGTGTCCCTGTAGGAGTTCTTCGTTCACCTCCTGTTTGGGGGACAATGTTATTGCAGGGACAGGAAAGGAGAGGAAACCTCTCCAATGGGGCTTTGGACACCAATAATACCTTCCCTACCTGATCTAAAACTATATATGGTGTCACTCTCTGCAGTATATAATGTTCAGGATATAAAATATTACAGAAGATGGTCAGAGACGTGATACACGAGTGGGTGGAGAGAGGGGACATTATGGATTGGGTGGAGACTTGAGACATATTGCAAAGTGAGAAGAGATTGGGGACATGTTACAGGAGTGGAAGGAGACTGGGGTCATGTTACAGGAGTGGGGGGGGGGGGGGAGACTGGGATCATGTTACAGGAGTGGGAGGAGACCGGGGTCATATTACAGGATTTGGAGGAGACTGGGGGCAGTACAGAGTGGGAGGAGACCGAGGTAATATTACAGGATTGGGAGGAGACTGGGGTCATATTACAGGATTGGGAGGAGACTGGGGGCAGTACAGAGTGGGAGGAGACTGAGGTAATATTACAGGATTGGGAGGAGACTGGGGTCATATTACAGGATTGGGAGGAGACTGGGGGTCATATTACAGGATTGGGAGGAGACTGGGGTCTTATTACAGGAGTGGGAGGAGACTGGGGTCTTATTACAGGAGTGGGAGGAGACTGGGGGTGATATTACAGGAATGGGAGGAGGACAAGGGGTCATATTACAGGAGTAATATGAAAAATGGGTGGATGGATTTATGTCCAGAAGAGGGACAGTTGAAGAGGAAAGATGGATGGAGGGATCTGAGTTCAGAAGAGAGACAGGAAGAGGGGATTTGGTTGCAGTAGAGGGACAGTTTTAGGTGAGAGCGATTCAAATCCAGAAGAGGGACAGTTGAGGAGGAAAGATGGATGGAGGGATTCAGGTCCGGAAGAGGGAAAGCTGAGGAGGAAATATGGTTAGAGGGACAGTTGAGGAGGAAAGATGGATGGAGGGATTTGGTTCCAGAACAGAGACAGTTGTGGAGAAGGAAGAGGGGATTTGGTTGCAGTAGAGAGACATTTGTAGTAGAGAGGGATTCAGGTCCAGAAGAGGGAAGAGCATTTCAGGTCCAGAAGAAGGACAGTTGTAGAAGAGAGTGACTCAGGTCCAGAAGAGAGACAGTGGTAGGTGAGAGCGATTCAGGTCCAGAAGAGGGACAGTTGTAGGAGAGAGCGATTCAGGTCCAGAAGAGAGAGAGTTGAGAAGGAAAAATGGGTGGAGGGATTTAGGTCCAGAAGAGAGACAGTTGAAGAGGAAAGATGGATGGAGGGATTCAGGTCCGGAAGAGGGAAAGCTGAGGAGGAAATATGGTTAGAGGGACAGTTGAGGAGGAAAGATGGATGGAGGGATTTGGGTCCAGAACAGAGACAGTTGTGGAGAAGGAAGAGGGGATTTGGTTGCAGTAGAGAGACATTTGTAGTAGAGAGGGATTCAGGTCCAGAAGAGGGAAGAGCATTTCAGGTCCAGAAGAAGGACAGTGGTAGGTGAGAGCGATTCAGGTCCAGAAGAGAGACAGTTGAAGAGGAAAGATGGATGGAGGGATCTGGGTTCAGAAGAGAGACAGGAAGAGGGGATTTGGTTGCAGTAAAGGGACAGTTTTAGGTGAGAGAGATTCAGGTCCAGAAGAGGGACAGTTGAAGAGGAAAGATGGATGGAGAGATTTGGTTACAGAACAGAGACAGTTGTGGAGAAGGAAGAGGGGATTTGGTTGCAGTAGACAGACATTTGTAGGAGAGAGGGATTCAGGTCCAGAAGAGGGAAGAGGGTTTCAGATCCAGAAGAGGGACAGTTGTACAAGAGAGCGACTCAGGTCCAGAAGAGAGACAGTTGTAGGAGAGAGCAATTCAGGTCCAGAAAAGGAAGTGTTGAGAAGGAAAAATGGGTTGAGGGATTTAGGTCCAGAAGAGGGACAGTTGAAGAGGAAAGATGAATGGAAGGATTTGGGTTCAGAAGAGAGGATTTGGTTGCAGTAGAGGGACAGTTGTAGGTGAGAGGGATTCAGGCCCAGAAGAGGGACAGTTGTGGAGAAGGAAGAGGGGATTTTGTTGCAGTAGAGGGACAGTTGTAGGAGAGAGGGATTCAGGTGCAGAAGAGGGAGAGTTAAGAAGGAAAGATGGATGGAGGGATTGGGAGTGGGAGGAGACTGGGGGTTATATTACAGGAATGGGAGGAGACTAGGGGCAGGACGGAGTGGGAGGAGACTGGGGGTCATATTACAAAAGTGGGAGGAGACTGGGGGTTATATTACAGGAATGGGAGGAGACTAGGGGCAGGACGGAGTGGGAGGAGACTGGGGGTCATATTACAAAAGTGGGAGGAGACTGGGGTCATGTTACAGGAGTGGGAGGAGACAGGGAACATGTTACAGTTGTGGGAGGAGACTGTGAACATGTTACAGGAGTGGGAGGAGACAGGGGTGTCATATTACAGGAGTGGGAGGAGACTGGGGGTCATATTACAGGAGTGGGAGGAGACATTAGTGACCCCAATCTTGCCAGCTCTGGGGGCCACACAAGCACTATGGGCCCTGGATATAAAGTCTGGCACACAGCGCCAGTATTAGAGGTAAGTGGCTCTCAGACGGGTAGGTACACTTTGCAGCGATTTCGCCTCCCGGGGAACGATAGACGTGAAGACGATGGGATGGATATCCGTCCCCCATTATCCTATGAATAACATTGAGGGCGGCACAGTGGTGTAGGGGTAGCACTTTCGCCTAGTAGTAAGGGTTGCTGGTTCGAATTCCAACCACGACACTACCTGCAAGGAGTTTGCATGTTCTGCCTGTGTGGGTTTCCTCCGGGTGCTCCGGTTTCCTCCCACACTCCAAAGACATGCGGGTAGATTAATTGGATTCTGTCTAAACTGTCCCTAGTATGAATTAATGTGAGTTTGGGACCTTAGATTGTAAGCTCCTTGAGAGTAGGGACTGATGTGAATGTACAATGTATATGTAAAGCGCTGCGTAAATTGACGGCGCTATATAAGTCACTGAAATAAATAAATAAATGAATGAATAAATAAGGCCAGGCCCAGCTGTCTGCCACTCTCTTAGTTGGCTGCTGTCAGCACTACCACCCACCCCCTGGCATTTATGGGCACTTTAAGGCCTCTCCTATTGCTAGAATGGGGTCCAGCGCACACCTACCGGCCATAATAATAATATAATGTATATAGGAGGCCCCCTCCATGCACTCACCCCAAACTCTGCCCGCACACTCACTCCCAGACTAAAGTGCAAACTTTCACCAGCACTGCGCATGCTCAGCCTCCAATAAGTTCCTGTACGTGCGTAAGGCGTCCTGTCGCATGGCCTGGAAAGCCGTCATGAAGCCTCCCGTGGCCATGTTGGGTGAGGGCAGCTCGCCACAGACACACCAGTTCGGGTCCGGGAGTGGAGCGGGTCCGGTCGGAGGCTACAGAGCGGCACACGGTGCTCAGACGGCACCGAGGACTCACCCCCCCCGCACTATGTTCACCCACGGAGAAAAAGAGAGCAGCGGGGCTGAGCAATGTCTACACCGCGCTACGGTGCTGCGGAGGAGTCATTTCTTAAATAGGAGAGAATGTTCTGCACACCGCCACCTGGAGGCCACCGCCAGAACTGCACGCTGCCAGTCATTTTTCCTCGCAATGGGCTCAATTCACTAAGCTACCACACCAGGATGATACTGATATTAAAAATGAAGTGAATTATTTTTAGTTGTGTCCAAAGAAATTGGAAAATGATCATCACATGGCTGAACATATAGTGTTAGTTCACATTTACAGAAAAACTGTAAAAGCTAAACTGACACTGGACAGTCTCCCCATCACCCCGTACTTACCTCTGGGTTGCCGAGCTGCCAGCACCCCCTACAGCTCCAACAGCCTCAAGCTTAGAAATCCTCGCTCTCCTCCTCTGTCGGGGTTACCAGGACGGACCAGATGGATTCTGATTGACCAGCACCGTCAATGTGATTATGGCACTAACCAATCAGAATCCATCTGATTCATCCTGGAACGCTGACAAAGAGGAGGGGTTTCTAATCTCCAGGCACCTAGGGGTGCTGACAGCTTGGCAACCCAGAGGTAAGTACAGCAAAGACTGGGGGGTGGGGAGGGTGTCTGGTGTTTGTTCACTTTTACATCTTTTCTGTAAAGGTGATTTGAGCCTATAAAAGTAAAATATATGGAGGAATTTGGGTCAAGATTTGTGGTGGATCAAGGGACATGGATCCAGAAGAGAGAGAAATGAGGAGGAATCTGGGTCCAGAACAGGAAAACTTATGGAAGTGATGGAGAGATTAGGATCTGGAAGAGGGACAGCTACTGAGAAAAGAGGGAAGGATACATTTTGGTATAGAATTGTGGAGGAAAGAGGGACATAGAACTTGGGATCGAAAAGAGGGACAGTTACAGAGTAAATATGGATGGAAGGATTTGCGTCCAGAAGGACAGTTGAGGAGGAAAGATGGATTGAGGGATTTGGATCCAGAAGAGAGACAGTTGTGGAGAAGAAAGAGTGGAATTTGGTTGTAGGAAGGAGGCATTCAAATCCAGAAGAGGGAAAGCTGAAGAGGAAAGATGGATGGAGGGATTCAGGTCCGGAAGAGGGAAAGCTGAAGAGGAAAGATGGATGGAGGGATTCAGGTCCAGAAGAGGGAAAGCTGAGGAGGAAATATGGTTAGAGGGACAGTTGAGGAGGAAAGATGGATGGAGGGATTTGGGTCCAGAACAGAGACAGTTGTGGAGAAGGAAGAGGGGATTTGGTTGCAGTAGAGAGACATTTGTAGTAGAGAGGGATTCAGGTCCAGAAGAGGGAAGAGCATTTCAGGTCCAGAAGAAGGACAGTTGTAGAAAAGAGCGACTCAGGTCCAGAAGAGAGACAGTGGTAGGAGAGAGCGATTCAGGTCCAGAAGAGGGACAGTTGTAGGAGAGAGAGATTCAGGTCCAGAAGAGAGACAGTGGTAGGTGAGAGCGATTCAAGTCCAGAAGAGGGACAGTTGTAGGAGAGAGAGATTCAGGTCCAGAAGAGGGACAGTTGTAGGAGAGAGTGATTCAGGTCCAGATGAGGGACAGTTGTAGGAGAGAGTGATTCAGGTCCAGATGAGGGACAGTTGTAGGAGAGAGCGATTCAGGTCCAGAAGAGGGAGAGTTGAGAAGGAAAAATGGGTGGAGGGATTTAGATCCAGAAGAGGGACAGTTGAAGAGGAAAGATGGATGGAGGGATCTGGGTTCAGAAGAGAGACAGGAAGAGGGGATTTGGTTGCAGTAGAGGGACAGTTTTAGGTGAGAGAGATTCAGGTCCAGAAGAGGGACAGTTGAAGAGGAAAGATGGATGGAGGGATTTGGTTACAGAACAGAGACAGTTGTGGAGAAGGAAGAGGGGATTTGGTTGCAGTAGACAGACATTTGTAGGAGAGAGGGATTCAGGTCCAGAAGAGGGAAGAGGGTTTCAGATCCAGAAGAGGGACAGTTGTACAAGAGAGCGACTCAGGCCCAGAAGAGAGACAGTTGTAGGAGAGAGTGATTCAGGTCCAGAAGAGGGACAGTTGTAGGAGAGAGCAATTCAGGTCCAGAAGAGGGACAGTTGTACAAGAGAGCGATTCAGGTCCAGAAGAGGGACAGTTGTAGGAGAGAGCAATTCAGGTCCAGAAGAGGGACAGTTGTAGGAGAGAGCGACTCAGGTCCAGAAGAGGGACAGTTGTAGGAGAGAGCAATTCAGGTCCAGAAGAGGGACAGTTGTAGGAGAGAGCGATTCAGGTCCAGAAGAGGGACAGTTGTGGAGAAGGAAGAGGGGATTCTGTTGCAGTAGAGGGACAGTTGTAGGAGAGAGGGATCCAGGTGCAGAAGAGGGAGAGTTAAGAAGGAAAGATGGATGGAGGGATTTGGGTCCAGAAGAGAGACAGCTGTGGAGAAGGAAGAGGGGATTTGGTTGCAGTAGAGGGACAGTTGTGAGAGGGATTCAGGTCCAATAGAGGGACACTTGAGCAAGAGAGGGGAATAAAGGGATTTGGATCCAGGACAGTTGTGGAGGGACATTGTGGACCCAGAAAAAGTATAGTTATGGAGGAAAGAGGGATGAAATGATTTCGGTATAGAAAAGCGATTGTTGTGAAAGAAAAGAGGGATGGAGGGATTTGGGTCCAGAAGAGGAACAGCTATAGATGAAAGAGGGATGGAGGGATTTAGGTCTAGATGAGGGACAGTGGTGGAGTTAATAGGGACAGTTACAGAGGACTGTGGGATTTAGGTCCAGAAGAGGGATTTGGGTCCAGAAGGACAGTTGTGTTCAAAATATGGACAGAGTGATTCAGAAGAGGCACAGTTGCGGAAGAAAGACGGATGAAGGGATTTAGGTCCACAAGAGGGACAGTTGTGGTGAAGAATGAAGGAATTTGGTTGCAAAAGAGGGACAGCTGTGGGAGAGAGGTTATAGGGGATTTGGGTCCAGAAGAGGGACAGTTGTGGATGAGAGGGATTTGGGTCCAGAAGAGGGACAGTTGTGGGAGAGAGGGATTGAGGGATTTGGGTCCAGAAGAGGGACAGTTGTGGGAGAGAGGGATTGAGGGATTTGGGTCCAGAAGACGGACAGTTGTGGGAGAGAGGGGTTGAGGGATTTGGGTCCAGAAAGGGGACAGTTGTGGGAGAGACGGATTGAGGGATTTGGGTCCAGAAGAGGGACATTTGTGGGAGAGAGGGATTGAGGGATTTGGGTCCTGAAGAGGGACATTTGTGGGAGAGAGGGATTGAGGTGACCGAGGCGACCTGCACACGACTGCCCGGGCGACTTGCAAAACGACTTCTGTATAGAAGTCTATGCAAGTCGCCCCAAGTGTTGTACAGGAACCTTTTTCTAAGTCGGAGCGACTTGCGTCGCTCCCCTTAGAACGGTTCCATTGTACAGAACGGGAGGCGACTTGTCAGGCGACTAGGTCACCTGACAAGTCGTCCCTGTGTGAACCGAGCCTTAGTGAAGACAAAAGGGTTGGGGGGAGTTCTGTGCAGCTGAGGCTGCAGAGATGGTAATTGAGGACTGTGTCCTCAATCTCCTTTCTCTGTCTCAAAAGTGAGACATTAGGGGGTCTCTTTAGACCCCCGATATTTCACCAAAGCCCCCCAACAGGACTGCCAAAAAATTGTAAAAAAACAAACAAAAAAAATAATTGACAAAAATACATTTTTAATTGTTTTAATTAAAAACAATAAAAAATTACTGATACCATCCACTGCCCTACTGACACCAACCTCTGTCCTATTGACACCATCCATTGCTCTACTGATACTGGCGTCTGCCATACTGACAAAGTCCATTGCCTTACCAACACCATCCACTGTTCTACTGACTCACCCCCTCCACTACCCTACTGACACTGTTCACCTTTAAGGTAGCGCAAGTTTATATTTTTACAGTGAAATTTGTTATATTATATTTTTCCTTCCTATTTAATTATGCCTTTGCTTAATTTCTTAAAATTATAAAAAAAAAAGAGGTGCTGAACCCCGGAGATCTTTGATCTATTTCATGTTGTTCTGGTAGGTCGCAACCTCTGAAAGGTTGCCTACCCCTGGTCTAGACAATGCGGTATCTCAACCCAGTGGCACTTAGCCAAAAGAAAATCACCCGTTTCAGATGGCCGAACCTTTTAACGGGTTTTCAAAATCAAGGCCACAATCTGAACAGGACCCTCACATCAATATATCCATCAATGACAGTGTACAGACGCACGCTTTAAACTCCGGGTTTAATAGCAAGAGGCACTTGGAAAAGGTTAACAAGCTTTTATTTCCGAAAGAAAACATAAACAAAAAAAAAAAAAAAGAAAAAAGAAAAAAACTACTCCGTCTACATCTGTGGAAATGCGATTTGTCCTCTATGAATTTTCAAGTGTCTATTCAAGTCGTTTTTCTGTGCGAAGCTCTTGCCGCACTCTCTGCAGATGAATTTCTTAACGCCGGTGTGACCTCTCTGGTGGGAAAGAAGATTGGAGCTCTGGGCGAAAGCCTTCCCGCATATGGGGCAGACGAAGGGCTTCTCGCCGGTATGGATTCTGCGATGGGTGATGAGTGCCGAATTGCAGGAGAAGTGCTTGCCGCAGTCTTGGCAGACGAGCGGCTTTTCCCGTGTGTGGATCCTCAGGTGGGTGACCAGGTGCGACTTACAGATGAAGTTCTCACCACACTCCGAGCAGACGAAGGCCCGCTCCCCGGTGTGGACGCTCTGGTGGCGGACCAGGTGCGACTTGTATGGGAAGATTTTGCCACACTGGTTGCATGTCAGCTTCTTCTTCTTATGAAGCCTCTGGTGTCTCATTAGATCTGCGTTGGTAGGGAAGAGCTTGGAACATTCAGAACAGTTGTAGAGCCTTCGAGGCATCGGCATCGCCTGGAGTGATGGAGTTGGAGCAGGCTTGATGTGAATGGCCCGGTTGAGCGCGTTGTGTCTCATTAGCATGGCACTCATTTTCGGAGCGTTGTTGATGTTGGCTTTGGGAGGTTGCCGGACCGGGTTTGGCCTGTAGCCAAGGGCCCGAGGGATGTAGAGGTGTTGAAGGTTCATTTCTTGGCGAGAGACTGGTTCTTCTCTTCTATAGAACATCGGACGTTTGGTTTGAGTTTGTTGGGTGGATATATAGATGACATCCTCATCATCGCTTGAGTCAGTCTCTGGAGCTTGGGCATTAGAAGACGTGTACTGAGCCTGTATGTAGAGCTCAGCATTGTGGAGATCTTCGTCATCGTCATCATCGTCATCATCACTCGAAGAGGAATCATCTGATTCAGTGCTCACAGATCTTCCTGGCTTCTCACTTGGGTTATATATTGTCAGGTATTCTGTCCGCGGGATGGGCCTAGGGACAATTCCTCTTATGCCCCTGGTGGACTGAAATGTAGGATGAAATACTGCAGAACTTTTAGGTTTCAAGTCATCTGTTAACAGAAGATTTAGTTAGGATTAGAAAATTGTTCAAAGAGCTTATAACATTGTTACTTAACTAAAGCCTCTATATTACAGCAGAACTAAACACATATAATTTCCAGGCAAGGAAGCTGCTATCTTGGCCTTTTTTTGGATTTTCAACTGCCATGGTGCTACACATGTGATTATTTATGACACCAACCATTTGATGGTTTGACAGTTGGGCTGAAAGCACGTGGCGGGAATGTAACTGTTTTTTTAAACTGTTAAATTGATGGGTTTAGTTCCGCTTTAAACCCATCGATTTATTGGTTTCTTAAAACAGTTATATATATATATATATATATATATATATATATATATATGGCAAGCCAGAAATGATAGCTGTCATACCTGCTTCTGCTCTCAACCAAATTATCATGCTATCAAATGGCTGGTGTCATAACTGATCCCATGTGCAGCACCATGTCAACTGCAGATAAAACAGAGGCCAAGATGGCTGCTTCCTTGGCGGTAAAGAATAAGAGGGTTTAGTATCACTCCAAACCTAATGTCCTGCTTTTTGACAAATGCAGATAAACTGGGTGGTGGAAATCTATTAAAGCTCAACTCCAAGCTATTTTTTTAAAAGTAAAAGAGACCCCCCCCCCCCCCCCCCAATAATGCAGAGAGCAGAACTGACGTAATCACGTCAGTCTGATTCCTGCATAATTTTTTTTTACATCCTAGAAAATAAAATGGCGGTTGTTGCAATACTTTCTGTCACACCGTATTTGCGCAGCGGTCTTACAAAAAGCAACATTTTTGGAAAAAATACACTTTTTGAATTAAAAAATAAGACAACAGTAAAGTTAGCCCAATTTTTTTTATATTGTGAAAGATAAAGTAAATTGATACCAAACATGTCACGCTTCAAAATTGCGCCCGCTCGTGGAATGGTGACAAACTTTTACCCTTAAAAATCTCCATAGGCAACGTTTAAAAAATTCTACAGGTTGCATGTTTTAAGTTACAAAGGAGGTCTAGGGCTAGAATTATTGCTCTCGCTTTAACGATCGCGGTGATACCTCACATATGTGGTTTGAACACCGTTTTCATATGCGGGCGCTTCTCACGTATGCGTTCACTTCTGCACGCGAGCTCGTCGGGGCGGGGCGCCCTTACATTTTTTTTTCTTATTTATTTTACCTTTTATTTTTACACTTTTTAAAAAAAAAATTAAAAATTGTGTCACTTTTATTCCTATTACAAGGAATGTAAATATCCCTTATAATAGAAAAAAAGCATGACAGGACCTCTTAAATATGAGATCTGGGGGCAAAAAAGACCTCACATCTCATATTTACACTAAAATGCAAAAAATAAAATGAAAATTTGTCATTTAAAAAAAAGAAAAAAAAAAGGCCCTTTAAGAGCTATGGGCGGAAGTGACGTTTTGACGTCGCTTCCACCCTGCAATGATATGGAGACGGGTGGGGGCCATCTTCCCCTTACTCGTCTCCATGTCAGGCCACAAGAAGGACTCCGCCGCTGCCCATGGCTCAGGTAAGCGGCAGAGGGCACCGGAGCGCGACGGAAGGGGGGGGGGGGGGCCCTCTCCGACCGCTGATAAAAGTCATCTCACTGCGAATCTGCCGCAGAGACCACTTTTATCTTAAACTGGATCACTCACTGAAGAAGAGAAGAGGATACCGGGGTTATGGCAGCTAGCTGCTGCCATAACAACGATATTCCTCTTCAAACAGCCCACATATAATGACGGTGGGTGGTCCGGAAGTGGTTAACTGTGTAAATACCATTAATTACATATTTGGTTCTTGTAGGCTTGTGCTGGACCAATGAATCCAATGGGCAATTTGACAGGTCTATACACACCCACTTCAATGAAATGATCTCCTAATAGTCATCAATGCACATACAAGAGATACAGCTTTATGTAGACATAGATTGTTCAATATTTCTTCTACAGCAGCCATTCTCAACCAGGGTTTCTTGGAACCTTACGGTTCCTCCAGAGGTGGCTAGGGGCAGTGGCGTCGCTAGGGGGTGGCTTTTGGGGCTATAGCCCCGAATCTGGGGCCCATAGCCCTGAGTCTCTGTAGGGGTCCTCAAGGGGAGGGGAGGCTCTCTGGTGGGGGTTCTCTGGGGACCCTGATTTTAAGGGGGAGGCTCTCTGGGACCCTGATTTTAAGTGGGAGGCTCTCTGGGGACCCTAATGTAAGGGGGACTCTCTAGGGACCATGATGCAAGGGGGAGGCTCTCTTGGGACTCTGATGTAAGGAGGAGGCTCTCTGGGCACCCTGATGTAAGTGGGGGGCTCTCTGGGGATATACACACACATATTACTGTATATACATGTGTATGCCCGCCCAAGCGTATGACTTTCTTTACTATGCTGCTATGGGCTCTAGCCCCAGATCTTTTGTAGACCTAGCAACGCCCCTGGCTAGGGGTTCCTTGAGCTGTGGCTAACTGACCTTCCATGTGATGATGCCTGCATAGTTCCAGGTCCAACACCACTTGGCAGAGCCAGAGGCATGATTGCAATGGTGGGATTCTGACCATGAGCAGTCTTCCCATCGGCCAATACCAATGTAAGGGTCGATGTTCTCAGTGGCCACTAATGCCACTTAGCAGGGATTCTCAAAACCTGAACATTATTGCAAGAAATCCTTTGGAGTAAAAAGCTTGAGAAAGACTGTTATATAGGGACTTCCGTAGTCCATACAAGTACATGTGAATTAAATATGCAGAAGTATACAGTATATGGACACTGTCTCTAAACCCAGTGAAAGCCTTTATGGCCCATGGGCACAGCTGTATTCCATAGACTTAGTTGTGTCCCAGACACATCTGTAACAGGGAGCTCCATGATCTTTTCAAAGACTCATACCCACACAACTTATGTGTGCTTCCTCAAGCAGAAGCCAACAAAATAATGTAAAGGTCTTCTTATGGCTAAGTTCACCTTTTGTTTTCTAAATTCCAGCTCAGCTATGTACCAGTATATCATTATTGTACCTCTGTTGTAGAAAAATAAAAGCTTCCTTTAGATTTACAAAAACTATGAAATAGGAGGATCCATCTATCTATCCATTCACTCTGTATCCAATCCAAGCAGGCCCTTGCACTACGTCAGGGGTGTCCAACCCGAGGCCCCAGAGAGTTTAGCACATGGCCTGGGCCCGTCTGGAGGGGCGCTGGGGATGCCGTGCACACATAGCCAGTGTGGCAGCCTACATTGACAAGCAAGGCAAATGCACCCCTGGAAGGGAG
The DNA here is from genome assembly GCA_037952835.1 of Lithobates septentrionalis. NCBI lineage: Eukaryota > Metazoa > Chordata > Amphibia > Anura > Ranidae > Lithobates > Lithobates septentrionalis. The sequence continues at coordinate 2,955,458 of JBBDGP010000241.1, forward strand.
CCGTGCAAACCTAGTTGATGGGTGCAGGGTGTGTGCGCTAATGAGGTCAGCTGGTGAACTGCTTCCTGTGTCTTACTGGTTCTCATGTCTAAAATCTACATACCAGGAAGTCATGAAGCATTCTATGGAACACCACAGGGGCTAAGGTAAGGCCTTGTTCTAAAAAAATCAAAGAAAGTTTAGTCCACCAGACTAGTACAAAAACATGGGCAGAATTCTAAAGAAATTCACAAGTTTTAGAACCTGGAGAAACCAAAATTTTACTGGATAAGGACTAAGATTACAATTGCTGCCCAGCCTTACCAAAATCACCAGAACTTGGGTGATGATTGGGACTGGTACCCTCAAGATCTCAGCATACCTATGGATCTTGGGGGGGGGGGGGGGGGGGGGGGGTTGGAATTTTTTTCGGCTAAGGCTGAAAGGCGTTTACTAAGAACAAAGACGTTAAGTGTCCTACAAAAAGAGTATCTATGTCTGGCTACCTATCAAGCAATAGTTGGATCGCTATTGTTCAAGACCACCCTGGGTCTACAAAAGGAGTATCTACAGTATGTCTGGCTACCTATCAAGCAATAGTTGGATCCTTAATCTTCAAGACTATCTTGGATCTACAAAAGGGGTATCTATGTCTGGCTATGTATCAAGCAATAGTTGGATTGTTATTCTTCAAGACCATTTTGGGTCTACAAAAGGAGTATCTATGTCTAGCTATCTATTGAGCCATAGTTGGATCGTTATTCTTCAAGACCATCTTGGCTCTATGACCAACCTAAAATGTTCTTGGAATCATCTGAAGAACATCATTTATACTAACAGTGGCCCAAACAGATTGTAATTCTCAATCCGATTTACAGGATATAATATTGGGAACCCGTGCCCAGATTTTTTTCCAAGACATTCAAATGCAAGTCTTTACATAATATCTCACCCTGTGGAGCCCGAGGTTGATTGCCCTTCATCATGGCTTTAGTGTACAGATCCTTGTGTCCTGCAAAATATTCCCACTCCTCCATGGATAAGTAGACAGCGACATCCTCACACCTTACGGGAACCTGACACACACAATAAGAGAGTGTGACTATCCAGGCACATCCCTTGTCTGTTACTGGATAATGTCCCAGAATTCCCGGCACCGCTCACCTCTCCCATCAGCAGCTCAATGATCTTGTTGGTCAGTTGTAGAATCTTCTTGTCATCTCTCTCAGGTCTCAGGGAGGGAGCTGGAGATTCTGTGCTGGGGCTCTGGCTCCGGCTTGAACCCTCCAAGACAGGGGGGCGACTACTGCTGGGTGTCGCGTCATCAGCAGTCTTCTTTGAAGGTACATAATCCTAGGTGACAACAAAGTGAGAGAAGTAATGTCTTGTAATTCCTCTCCAGGATACTCCTCGCTTGTCAGGTCTGTGTTTTATTAATAGAGATAAGAGCGATGTCATGTGACCTCCCAGAATCCTCCTCACCTCTCCGGTCAGGTCTGTGTTTTATTAATAGAGATAAGAGTGACGTCATGTGACCTCCCAGAATCCTCCTCACCTCTCCAGTCAGGTCTGTGTTTTATTAATAGAGATAAGAGCGATGTCATGTGACCTCCCAGAATCCTCCTCACCTCTCCAGTCAGGTCTGTGTTTTATTAATAGAGATAAGAGTGATGTCATGTGACCTCCCAGAATCCTCCTCACCTCTCCGGTCAGCAGGTAGATGATCTCCAGGGTGATATTCAGTATCCTATCAGTCATCTGGTTCCTGTCTTTCTCCATCCTCACGGAGTCATATAACCGTTCTGAAACAATATAACAAAAAATGTTCTTACGGACCTGGCACCGGGTTAGCTGGTGTCAAGTCACTCATGGTGGGACACAGTAGTCGCTTATTTACCATTTGCTCCAGCATTGTGCTACCCCTCCCATAATAGTCAGGCTCCTGGACCACTCTAAGTGAGACACCGGAGCTGAGCACAGAAACAACTGTAAAAAAATGGCTGGTGAGTGACCAATAGACACAGGGGTTGGCCACTTGAGATGAGCTTGTGTTTGTTCCGAACTAAGTTTGGGTCAGAACCTGGAAGTCAGCTGTCACTCCGGGGTCAATGAGCCCATGAACACTGACATAACACGACCATGTGGCCATATCAGGTCAATAATGTCACAAGCATCCCCGCCCCTTTAGGTATGACCAGCTGCACAGTGGGCAATCCTCCACACATAGTTCATTGGTCCAGGAATGACAGCTGACTTCTGGGTTTGGACCTAAGGCTCATCCCTGGTGACCTCCAATACAGCCAGCAATTTGAAACCACTGGTACCACCAAAGACTGACCTATGGAGGACTACAGGCACAGAGCGATACAAACCACCAGCTAGCAGAGTGCCAATATTTAGGCCACACCCACTTTTTTTTAACCTTTACGAAACAGAGAATGTATTATGTGTTATGGCGTGCCCTGTCCCTGTAATGATGCTGGCTCCTGGATCCTGTAACAGTAGGTCCCTAAAGGGCTCTACAAGATACCGGTGACCCCACGAATGTGCTTTGGCTAGAAAGAAGACCCTGGATGGTGTGCCCTGTCCCAGGTACTGATGGTGGCTCCTTGGTCCTGTAACAGTGGGCTGGTCCTGTAACAGTGGGCCCCTGTAGGGCTCTACAAGATACCGGTGACCTCACATGTGCTTTGGCTAGAAAGAAGACCCTGGATGGTGTGCCCTGTCTCTGGTACTGAGGCTGGATCCTCGATCCTGTAGTAGCGGGCCCTTATAGGGCTCTACAAGATACGGTGACCCCATATGTGCTTTGGCTAGAAAGAAGACCCCGGATGGTGGCTCCTCAATCCTGTAACAGTGGGCCCCTATAGGGCTCTACAAGATACCGGTGACCCTACGTGTGCTGTGGCTAGAAAGAAGACCCCGGATGGTGTGCCCTGTCCCAAGTACTGATGGTGACTCCTCAATCCTGTAACAGTGGGCCCTGTACTGAGGCTGGATCCTCGATCCTGTAGTAGCGAGCCCTTGTAGGGCTCTACAAGATAAGGTGACCCCATATGTGCTTTGGCTAGAAAGTAGACCCCGGATGGTGGCTCCTCAATCCTGTAACAGTGGGCCCCTATAAAGCTCTACAAGATACCGGGGACCCCACATGTGCTTTGGCTAGAAAGAAGACCTCTGATGGTGTGCCCTCCCCCAGGTACAGATGCTAGCTCCTTGTTCCTGTACAATGGACCCCTATAGGGTTCTACCAGTTGCCGGCTTTGGCTCGAGAGAAGACCCCGGCTGGTCACTGCAGTGTAATGTGGTTGGTTGAGAAATACTTTACCTGTCATCCTTGGAAAAAACATCCTCCCCCCACGCGGTTCGTCTATTTCAACTGGTATCAGCCAATGGGACGCAAAGAAACCCTAAAGGAGGAGTCCACCCGAATTTAACATCGCAGCTACAGGTGGAGGAGTTGTTCGGTTAAATTACTGATCGAACTTTTATATCTCAAGGCAAAGGTGGAAAAAAGAAAAATATGTTTCTGATGAGGAGATCCCCATGGAATGTGGGTGGGGCCGGGAACACATTGTGATATTTTGTCAGCCAAATTCTATTTTTGGAAAAAAAAAAAAAGGAAACGTTTGTAGAGGATTTTCAGGACTCCGGAATATTCTTCTTCGCCTGCGAACATCCGTTAATAATTATTCAGCCCCCGTTCCATAGTCAATGAATTAATGAGAAAGAATGTGTTCTCTGTACATCACTATGGTATAAGTCAGAGCTACATAAACGTATAATAATAATAGTGTGTGACTGTGGGGGGACATTAGAGTGTAAGCTCTTCTGGTGCAGAGAGAAATGTTACTGGCTGTGTCCTCTGTACAGTGTTATGGTATATGTCAGAGCTATATAAATGTATATTATTAATAGAATAGACTGTTGGACATTAGAGTGTAAGCTCCTGTGGTGCAGAAACATGTGAGATGGGCTCAGTGTTCTCTGTACAGCACTACGGTATATGTCAGAACACTTATAAATGTATAATAATAATAATAATAGAAGACTATTAGTAGACATTAGAGTGTAAGCTCTTGCAGTGCAGAATTTTATATATTAATAATAATAATTTATATATCTAATATATATGTAATTATTATATGTAAAGTATTAATATATATATAATAAGTAATAATAATAAATGGATGTATGGAGAATGATGATCAATGATGGAGGATCTCCCTGTGCTGGGCTCTGCACATTGCCTGGCTGCTCCACTGTCCACTCCTGGGCTCATCCCTGTACAGGTGTTGTGTGGCTCCTCCCCCCTACAGGCCGCCCCGCCCCCCTCCTGTCCGCTGGAAGGCTGATGGCTCACCTGTCTGGCCAGGTCACAGCCGGATTGGCCGCACTATAGGAGACACATCTGCCTCCAGTTTGCAATCACTAAAATGTAAACTCCCAAGAACATGTCGGCTCTTTATTATGTCACCGGGCTGTCCCTGCGAGCGCTGGAGCGCAGCAACTATTTTCCACACGTGTCCCCGGTGATGGAGCCATGATCCCGGAGCCGCTCGGCCTGTCCGCAGTAGGATTGTCACCGGAAATATGGCCGCCAACCTCGCAGCGGGACTGTGCAGAGGAGAGGGAGAGGGGGGTCAGACTTCCTGTGACGTCACCGAGCCCCCCCTACCAACCTTCCCTAAGTGGGGTGGGGGCGACACCAACCCTGTGAGGGGGCGATGTGTGATATCTGCCGATATTATCTGTATAAATCTCAGAATATTATATTATACCACCATCAACCTCCCTCTTCATCACCCATCATCATCATCACATTATACCACCATCACCCATCATTATCATATACCACCCATCATCATCATCATCACCATATACCACCCATCATCATCACCATATACCACCCATCATCATCATCATCATATAACACCCATCATCATCACATTATACCACCATCACCCATCATCATCATCACCATATACCACCCATCATCATCATCATATACCACCCATCATCATCACATTATACCATCATAACCCATCATCATCATCATCACCATATACCACCCATCATCATCATCATCACCATATACCACCCATCATCATCATCATCACCATATACCACCCATCATCATCATCATCATCATCATATAACACCCATCATCATCACATTATACCACCATCACCCATCATCATCATCATATACCACCCATCATCATCATATACCACCCATCATCATCATCATCATCACCATATACCACCCATCATCATCACCATATACCACCCATCATCATCATCATCATATAACACCCATCATCATCACATTATACCACCATCACCCATCATCATCATCATATACCACCCATCATCATCATCATATACCAGTACACCTATCATCATCATCATCACCATATACCACCCATCATCATCATCATCATATAACACCCATCATCATCATCATATACCACCCATCATCATCATCATCATCATATACCACCCATCATCATCATCATCATCATCACCATATACCACCCATCATCATCATCATCATCATCATCATATAACACCCATCATCATCATCATCATCATATACCACCCATCATCATCATCATCACCATATACCGCCCATCATCATCATCATCACCATATACCGCCCATCATCATCATATACCACCCGTCATCATCATATACCACCCATCATCATCATCATCACCATATACCGCCCATCATCATCATATACCACCCGTCATCATCATATACCACCCATCATCATCATCATCACCATATACCACCCATCATCATCATCATCATATAACACCCATCGTCATCATCATCATCATATACCACCCATTATCATCATCATCACCATATACCACCCATCATCATCATCATCACCATATACCACCCATCATCATCATATACCACCCATCATCATCATCATATAACACCCATCATCATCACCATCACATTATACCACCATCACCCATCATCATATACCACCATCATCATCATCATATACCACCCATCATCATCATCATATACCAGCCATCATCATCATATATCACCCATCATCATCATATTATACCACCATAACCCATCATCATATACCACCCATCATCACATTATACCACCATCACCCATCATCATATACCACCCATCATCATCATATATCACCCATCATCATCATATTATACCACCATAACCCATCATCATATACCACCCATCATCACATTATACCACCATCACCCATCATCATATACCACCATCACCATCATCATATACCAGCCATCATCATCATCATATAACACCCATCATCATCACCATCACATTATACCACCATCACCCATCATCATATACCACCATCACCATCATCATATACCACCCATCATCATCATATATCACCCATCATCATCATATTATACCACCATAACCAATCATCATCACATACCAGTGACCACCATCACCCATCATTATCATATACCACCCATCATCATCATCATATACCACCCATCATCGTCACATACCAGTGACCACCATCACCCATCATTATCATATACCACCCATCATCATCATCATCATATACCTACCATCATCATCATCATCACCATATACCACCCATCATCATCATCATCACCATATACCACCCATCATCATCATCATCATATAACACCCATCATCATCACATTATACCACCATCACCCATCATCATCATCATATACCACCCATCATCATCATATACCACCCATCATCATCATCATCATCACCATATACCACCCATCATCATCACCATCATATACCACCCATCATCATCATCATCACCATATACCACCCATCATCATCATCATCACCATATACCACCCATCATCATCATCATCATCATCATATAACACCCATCATCATCACATTATACCACCATCACCCATCATCATCATCATATACCACCCATCATCATCATATACCACCCATCATCATCATCATCATCACCATATACCACCCATCATCATCACCATATACCACCCATCATCATCATCATCATATAACACCCATCATCATCACATTATACCACCATCACCCATCATCATCATCATATACCACCCATCATCATCATCATATACCAGTACACCTATCATCATCATCATCACCATATACCACCCATCATCATCATCATCATATAACACCCATCATCATCATCATATACCACCCATCATCATCATCATATACCACCCATCATCATCATCATCACCATATACCGCCCATCATCATCATATACCACCCGTCATCATCATATACCACCCATCATCATCACCATATACCGCCCATCATCATCATATACCACCCGTCATCATCATATACCACCCGTCATCATCATATACCACCCATCATCATCATCATCACCATATACCACCCATCATCATCATCATCATCATCATATAACACCCATCATCATCATCATCACCATATACCACCCATCATCATCATCATCACCATATACCACCCATCATCATCATATACCACCCATCATCATCATCATATAACACCCATCATCATCACCATCACATTATACCACCATCACCCATCATCATATACCACCATCACCATCATCATATACCACCATCACCATCATCATATACCACCCATCATCATCATCATATACCAGCCATCATCATCATCATATAACACCCATCATCATCATATTATACCACCATAACCCATCATCATATACCACCCATCATCACATTATACCACCATCACCCATCATCATATACCACCATCACCATCATCATATACCACCCATCATCATCATCATATACCAGCCATCATCATCATATATCACCCATCATCATCATATTATACCACCATAACCCATCATCATATACCACCCATCATCACATTATACCACCATCACCCATCATCATATACCACCATCACCATCATCATATACCACCTATCATCATCATATACCAGCCATCATCATCATCATATAACACCCATCATCATCACCATCACATTATACCACCATCACCCATCATCATATACCACCATCACCATCATCATATACCAGCCATCATCATCATATTATACCACCATAACCCATCATCATATACCACCCATCATCGTCACATACCAGTGACCACCATCACCCATCATTATCATATACCACCCATCACCCATCATCATCATCATATACCACCCATCATCGTCACATACCAGTGACCACCATCACCCATCATTATCATATACCACCCATCATCATCATATACCACCCATCAACCGTCATCATCATCATCATATACCACCCATCACCCGTCATCATCATCATATACCACCCATCACCCGTCATCATCATATACTACCCATTACCCATCATCATCATATACCGCCCATCACCCATCATCATCATATACCACCTATCATCATCATCATCATATACCAGCCACCATCATCATATACCACCTATCATTATCATATACCAGCCATCATCATCATATATCACCCATCATCATCATATACCACCCATTACCCTTCATCATCATCATCACCATATACCACCCATCACCCATCATCATCACCCGTTACCCATCATCATCATATACCACCCGTTACCCATCATCATCATATACCACCCATCATCATCATCACATTATACCAGTGACCACCATCACCCATCATCATATACCACGGATCATCATCATACACCACCCATCACCATATACCACCCATCACTCATCATCATATACCACCCATCATCATATACCACCACCACCATCATCATATACCACCCATCACCCATTATCTTCATCATATACCACCCATCACCATCATATACCACCCATCACCATCATATACCATCCATCATCATCATATACCACCCATCATATACCACCCATTACCCATCATCATATACTGCAACACCCATCATCATATACCACCACCATCATCATCATTTACCACCCATCATCATATACCACCCATCACCATAATCATCATATACCACCCATCACCCATCATAAACCACCATCACGCAGCATCATAATCATCATATACCACCATCACCCATCATTATCATCATATTGTGCCACCATTATAATTACATTATACCACCAACACCCATCATCACCATAATATACCACCATCACCTTTCTTTGTCATCATTATCATCATATACCACCATTAACCATCATCATCATTTTATATTGTATCACTGTAATTCTTCATGGTCACCCATCATCGTTGTCACATTATACCACCATCAACCATAGGCACGGCAGGTGTGCAGACCTAGGTACTCAGCCCAGGGATGGTGGGAACCCCTCATAATGGGCACAGCAGGTGTACAGACCCGGGAACTCAGCCCAGGGACGGTGGGAATCACTCATAATGGGCACAGCGGGTATACAGACCCGGGAACTCAGCACAAGGATGGTGGGAACCCCTCATAATGGGCACAGCAGCAGTACAGACCTGGGAACTCAGCACAGGGATGGTGAGAACCCCTCATAATGGGCAGAGCAGGTGTACAGACCCGGGAACTCAGCACAGGGATGGTGAGAACCCCTCATAATGGGCACAGCAGGCATATCTGGGAAACTCAGCACAGGGATGGTGGGAACCCCTCATAATGGGCACAGCGGGTGTACAGACCCGGGAACTCAGCACAGGGATGGTGGGAACCCCTCATAATGGGCACAGCAGCAGTACAGACCTGGGAACTCAGCACAGGGATGGTGAGAACCCCTCATAATGGGCACAGCAGGTGTACAGACCCGGGAACTCAGCACAGGGATGGTGAGAACCCCTCATAATGGGCACAGCAGGTGTACAGACCCGGGAACTCTGCATAGGGATGGTGGGAACCCCTCATAATGGGCACAGCAGGTGTACAGACCCGGGAACTCTGCATAGGGATGGTGAGAACCCCTCATAATGGGCACAGCAGGCATATCTGGGAAACTCAGCACAGGGATGGTGGGAACCCCTCATAATGGGCACAGCAGCAGTACAGACCTGGGAACTCAGCACAGGGATGGTGAGAACCCCTCATAATGGGCACAGCAGGTGTACAGACCCGGGAACTCAGCACAGGGATGGTGAGAACCCCTCATAATGGGCACAGCAGGTGTACAGACCCGGGAACTCTGCATAGGGATGGTGGGAACCCCTCATAATGGGCACAGCAGGTGTACAGACCCGGGAACTCTGCATAGGGATGGTGAGAACCCCTCATAATGGGCACAGCAGGCATATCTGGGAAACTCAGCACAGGGATGGTGGGAACCCCTCATAATGGGCACAGCGGGTGTACAGACCCGGGAACTCTGCATAGGGATGGTGGGAACCCCTCATAATGGGCACAGCAGGTGTACAGACCCGGGAACTCTGCATAGGGATGGTGGGAACCCCTCATAATGGGCACAGCAGACATACAGACCCGGGAACTCAGCAGAGGGATGGTGGGAACCCCTCATAACGTAAATAGATTTTTTATGTAGATGTTTTAGATCTTCTCTGGCCATAATCTCCTTTACAAGAGCAGCCCTTACTTGCCTTACCTTCAGAGCCTGAGGTGAAGATGGAAGTAAGGGCTCCTACATTCCACGGGTACCACTTTGAAACATTGCGGGAAGGACCTCTTGACCATGTCTGCATGTTTTATGTATTGAGTCACATGACTTGCAATTTACATTTTGTGCTAACAATCAACCCAAGTGGTTGGTGGGAAAAGTATGTGATTGGGATTGGCTTAAAGTGTACCTGTAGTCATGCTGAAATTAGTAAACCATCATTTCCATGTGTAGCAGGCAGACCAGCTTCCCATAAGCGACAGCTGAAACCTGCCATCACATGTCCCCATTGTTGGCCCCTCCCTGGGTCCACACACTGACCAACTGAGGTGTGGGAACAGGTCGATATTTGATTACCAGAGTGTCTGGTTGTGCTGGAGCAGACTTTCTAAGGCTTGATTCACATTTAGGCATTTTTAGTGCTTTTTTGCATTTTGCAGATTTGCTCTACAGAAAGTGTTCCATAGGAAACCATGTTAAATGGGTGTAGTGCAAATCTTCAAAATGCACTAAAAATGCATAGATGTAAATCAAGCCTAATAGGTGGTTCATGGAGTTCCTTCACAGGTTGCTATGGGGTCCCGGGAGCAATGTTAGATTGATCTTCTGCCTACAGGGGGCCCTTTTCCACTCACCACCAATTTAAGGAGTTCTTCTACACTGACCACCAATTCAAGGGGGTTCTTCTACACTGACCACCAATCTAAGGGAGCACTTCTCAGCCGGAGGGGTTCTTCTCCACTGACAACCAATGTAAGGGAGCACTTCCCCGCTGGAGGGGTTCTTCTCCACTGACAACCAATGTAAGGGAGCACTTCTCCGCTGACAACCAATGTAAGGGAGCTCTTCTCCGCTGGAGGGGTTCTTTTTCACTGACAACCAATGTAAGGGGCAATTTCTCATTGACCACCAATGTAAGAGGACATTTCTCCGCTCACCACCAATGTAAAAAAACACTTCTCCACTAACCAATAATTCAAGGAGGTCCTTCTACAATGACTACCAATGTAAGGGGGTCACATCTTCACTGACCACCAATTTAAGGCGTCGTTCTAATCTAGACTGACCGCCAAAGTAAAGGGGCAATTTCTTATTGACCACCAATGTAAGGGGGCATTTCTCCACTGATCACCAATGTAAGAGATCACTTCTTACTGACCACCAATGTAGGGGAACACTTCTCAGCTGGAGGGCAATTTTTCATTTACCACTAATGTAAAAGGTCACTTCTCCACTGACCACTAATTTAAGGGGGTCCTTCTACACTGTCCACCAATGTAAAGGAGAAACTTCTCACTGATCACCAATGTAAACGAGCACTTCTCCACTGGAGGGGTCCTTCTCCACTGTTGGCCAATGTAAGGGGGCACGTCTACACTTACCACCAATGTAAGGGTGCACTTCTCCGCTGGAGGGGTCCTTCTCCACTGTTGGCCAATGTAAGGGGGCACATCTACACTTACCACCAATGTAAGGGTGCACTTCTCCGCTGGAGGGGTCCTTCTCCACTGACAGTCAATGTAAAGTGGCACGTCTACACTGACCACCAATTTAAGGGAACTCTTGTCCACTGACCACCAATGTAAAGGCATTTCTCCACTGGGGTATGTGAGCATTCATATTTGAATGCCTCTCAAGACATCTGTTACGATGAAACATGTCAGGCAGGCTGACACCCGTACGCTGATTGCTGCAGCTGTTTGTTCCTATCATTGATGCATGCTGTTTTAAGCTTCAACTGTAAGTTACTACAATAAAAGTTTTTTTATCTATCATTACGGGCTTCACTATGGGTCCTTCATTTTCTTTTCTCGGATATATGATGACTATATGCCTGAATGCCTAATTCTGAAGTGACCATTGGGAGATGTTTATATGTGAAGGAAATCCCACGGATGTTGTGGTCTGATGAGGGGTTCCAGTGGGCTGGATTTGCTGGATGCTATTGAGAATTTATCACCTATGCTTAATCCTTAACACCTTCTGGTAAGCAGACTACATTACCACGTGGTGACGAGTGACTCTTTATACATCTGCACAATATATTTGGTGATTGGATTCCTCCCACTCTTCAATTTCATTTTTGAACTTTTCAGCGCCGCAATAATTTTTATGCATGTGACTTTTTGTTTGTTATCTACGAACTTTGCTGGCCGCTTGCTTTTTTCAGTTCAGCGCGAATTTTTACTTGTTTTATTCATATTTGATTGGTTTTAACTCAGCAGTGGCTCATGAGGGAGGCTAAGCACGTGGTCCCATCTTTAAAACAGACTTTAATGTATGGGCTCTACTGACTGGGAAGCAGGTGGGAAAAAAAGAGGGGCCTACAGAGAAACACGGCATGGAAAGTAAAGCTCTCTGTGACGTTGTTTATCCAGCTTCCTCTCTGTTGTCCATCATCTTTGCCCATCGGTTCTTCAGCACGCCCAAGCCTCAAACTTACCACCCAGGTCAGGGGTCTCCAAACGTTTTAAACAAAGGGCCAGTTTACTGTCCTTCAGACCTTGGGGAGGAGTAGTGCCCCATCTTTGGTGTCAGTGGGAGGAATAGTGCCCCATCGTTGGTGTTGAAGTTCTACGATGATCTATAGGATGACATTTTAACTACTGTATGGGAACTTTAAGGTATCATTTGCTCTGTTGTCCTGAGAAGCTGGATGGAGGAGGGAAGGAGCTACAGATAAACCAAATTTGGTCTCATGTCTCTATCTTCTACCAGTTTCCAATCAGAAGCTCCATCTCTGCCCATGAGTTTCCCTTAAGACGATTGTCAACATATCTTTTAGTTCCCCCACAATGACGAACATACAAGTTAACCGTTGGATATCATTTACCAAAACCCTACCTTTATACTACCCTTTTTTCCTTGACATTATACTGTATCTTCTAAACAGATCCTTTATAAGAGTGAAGTTACCGTACTTCCCACTGATGCTGGGTCGATCCAACCGCTGTTTTATACAAAAGTTATTGCCCACATGTGATGTCACCAAACATACCACCAAGGACACTGTACATCGTTGAACAATCAGCTTTATAAAAGAAAAGAGAAAAGCTTCTCAGAGCAGATTGTGATATTTGTGTGTGAAGATAGGTTTATTGTGCTAGTTTCCTGAGGAGCTGATGGGTAGGAAGAGGGGGCTTCAGAGGAACAAATCTCAATGGTCCTATGTGACGTTCTCATTTGCCTCTCAAGAGCTCCATCTCTTCCCATGGGCTCCTCAGAAAACCAATTCCAACTTCTCCTTCCTACCTCTGATGTAGTGATAATGATACAGGCTAAAGGGTAGGACATCTTTTAGGTGCCAGTGTCAACCCTTCTGATTCTTATGGTCTTCTGTGACTTTCTCCCAGGAGTTCCATCTTTCCCCATGTGTTCCACAGAACGCTAGTGTCATCTAGCTAACAGTGCCAACCCTTCCCTTTCCCATTGTCTCCCGTGACTTTCTCTCAGGAGCTCCATCCCCTCCCATGGATTCCTCAGAGCACCAGTGCCACCTTCTCTTCCACTAGTTGTGCCACAGTAACAAGCATACAGGTCAAGGATGGGGGTTCTTTAAACAAGGAGAGCCCACCCTTCTCTTTCTGATGGTTCCTTGTGACTTTTTCCCTTCCCTCTCAGAAGCTCAATCTACGCTCATAGGCTCCTCAACAGACCAGTACAAACTTTTCTTCTCCTCGCTCTGAAACAGTAGTTAGCATACAGGTTATGGGGTGTGACTTTCTATTAGGAGGGTTATCTCCTCCCATGGGTTCCTCAGCACACCAATGCCAACTCTTCTCTTAATTCTAAAATAATAACAGGAATAAAGGCTAAGAGTAGGGCATCATTTCTCCCAGGAGCACCGTCTTTCCCCATGGCTTCCCCAGAATGCTAGTTTTAGCTAGCTAGAAGGGTCAACCCTGCCCTTTTCCTATTGTCTCCTGTGACTTTCTCCCAGGAGCGCCATCTCTTCTCATGGATTCCTCAGAACAACAGTTCCAACATCTCTTCTTTTAATTCTGCCACAATAACAAGCATACAGGGTGGGGCATCATTAAAAATGAGTGCCTGCTCTTCTCTTTCTTAAGGTCCCCTGTGACTTTTTACCATTAGGAGCTCCATGCCTGCCCATGCGTTCCTCAGAACACCAGTGGCAACTGTTCCTTTCCTAGCGCTGCCATGGTTAATAGTATACAGGTTACGAGGTAAAACATCATGTTAAAAAGCAGTGCCCACCGTTCCCTTTCCAATGGTCTCCTATGACTTTCTCAAAGGAGCTCCATCTCCTACCATGGGTTCCCCAGAACACCAATGCCAACCTTTCTCTTAATTCTAATACAATGAAAAGCAGAAAAAAGTAGGCCATCATTTATCCCAGGAACGCCGCCTTTCCCCATAGCTTCCCCAGAACGCTAGTGTCAGCTAGTTAGCAGTGCCAACCCTTCCCTTTCCCATTGTCTCCTGTGACTTTCTCCCAGGAGCTCCATCTCTTTCCATGGATTCCTCAGAACACCAGTGGCATCTTCTCTCCTCTTAATTCTTTCACAAGAACAAGCATACAGGTTGGGGGTTTGGCATAATTAAAAAGGAGTGCCCACCCTTCTCTTTCTCCAGGTCTCTTGTGACTGAAGTCCCTCTCAGGAGCTCCATATCCATCCATGGGTTCCTCAGCACACCAATAACAACTTTTCCTTTCCTAGTGCTGCCACAGTAATTAGCATACAAGTTATGGGGTGGGATCGTTTAAAAAAAAGCAGTGCCCACCATTCCCTCTCCCATGGTCTCCTGTAACTTTATCAGAGAAGCTCTGTCTTCTCCCATGGGTTCCTTAGAATACAAATGCCAACCATTCCCTTAATTCTAATACAATAACAAGCATAGGCATCATTTCTCCCAGGAGTGCCATCTTTCCCCATGGGTTCCCCGGAACGCTAGTGTCAGCTAGCTAAAAGTGCCAACCCTTCCCTTTTCCCATGGTCTCCTGTGACTTTTTCCCAGGAGCTCCATCTCTTCCCATGAATTCCTCAGAGCACCAGTGCCAACTCTTCTTCTCTTAATTCTGCCACAGTACCAAGCATATGACTTGGGGGTTTGGCATCAATAAAAAGGAGTGCCAATCCTTCTCTTTCTCTCAGGTCTCCTGTGACTTTTTCCTTTTAAGTCCCTCTCAGGAGCTCCAAATCGACCCATGGGTTCCTCGGCACAACAATGGCAACTTTTCCTTTCCTAGCACTGCCACAGTAACTAGCATACAGGGATTGGGTGCAGCATAATTTTAAAAAAAGGCAGTGCCCACTAATCCCTTTCCCATGGTCTCCTATGACTTTCTCTGAGGAGCTCTATCTCTTCCCATCGATTCCTCAGAACACCAATGCCAACTTTTCTTTTAATTCTAATACAATAACAAGCATCAAAGTTAAGAGTACGGCATCATTTCTCCAAGGAGCGCCATCTTTCCCCATAGGTTCCTCAGAACGCTAACATCTCAGAGTTATCACCCACTTCTGCCATGGTGACAAGTATACAAGACAGGGGTGTGGGTTAAACTTTTATGGATCCTAAAAACAATCGATTAGTGTCCCTTCCTGTCCTCTTTTAGCATCTTGGCAGCTGAACAGTGTCAAGAGCGACAGCGGCAAGAGCGCGTGCTGAAGCACAAGTCTTTTCCCGCTGTTACCGTCTGGTCCTGCCACTGTCACTCTCAGCTTGAAAAAGGCTTCTCTGCACTGTGGACCCTCTGATGGATGACCAGACTGGACCTTAACATAAAAAAGTCTCCACAATCCGGGCATGTGTAGCGCCGAAAGCCTTTGTGAGTCTTCCTGTGGTTAACCAGGTGCGACTGTCTAATAAAATTGGCGCCGCATTCAGGGCAAGAGAAAGGCTCGTTTTCAGCATGGAACTTCTGGTGCATCACCAAGCTCTGCTTCTGTGCGTACTCTTTGCCGCACTCAGTGCATTTGTATGGCTTCTCGCCTGTGTGGAGCCGCTGGTGTCGCAGATAGTTTGCCTTCTGGATAAACTGTTTGCCGCACTCGGAGCAAGAATACGGCTTCTCCCCCGAATGGATACGCCGGTGGAGAACAAGGCTGGACTTGTGTTTGAAGAACCCGCCACACTCGGCGCATGAAAACGGCTTATCGCCTGTCAAAGTATGGTGGTTGATGGTCAGGATCTTTGGGCTCGCCATAGGTTCGGCGCCCCACCCTGAGACATCTTCTGATTTCCACACAGACAGGCGCTCTTTGGATTTGGTGTCGTTTGCTGTCCTGTAGTCTTGAGGATTCTTCTTCTGAAGGTCAACTGGAATACAGAAGATAAGATGAACTTAAGTGCAAAACCCTATCAGAAATCCCCTCTTCACATCAGAAGTCTCCCATCACAACAGAGTCCCCTTTTCACATCAAAAGCCACCCCATCAGATCAGAGTCCCCCTTCACATCAAAAGTCTCCCATTACACCAGAGTCCCCCTTTCACATCAGAAGCCTCCCCATCAGATCAGAAGTCCCCCATCGCACCAGAGTCCCCATTTACACATCAGAAGCCACCCGATCAGAGTCCCCCCTGCACACCAGAAGTCCTCCCATCACACCAGAAGTCCCCCATCACACCAGAGTCCCCCTTTCACATCAGAAGCCACCCCATCAGATCAGAAGTCTCCCATCACACCAGAGCCCCCCCCCCCCCCCCATTACACCAGAGTCCTCCTTTCACATCAGAAGCCACAACATCAGATCTGTGTCCCCCTGCACATTAGAAGTCCCCCATCACACCAGAATCCCCCCCCAATCCACACCAGAGTCCCCCCTACATCAGATCCCCCCCCATCACACCAGAGACCCCCCCCAATCAAACCAGAGGCTCCCTTGACACCAGAGTCCCCCCCTTTACACCAGAAACCTCCCCTTTACATTAAAAGTCCTTCAGTCATATCAGAGTCCCCATTTTACATCGGAAGACCCCTACCTCCCATCATATCAGAGTCCTTACTTACATCAAGGTCTCCATCAGAAGTGGAGACCAACTGATCTGAATCAACAGTCTACGTCACGGACCCTAGCTGTGGGCCAGATAGAATCTTGTAGCGGGCCAGATGCGGCCCAATGGAGTCCCTTGCTCTAGAGCCTCGCTGATGGATCTGTAAAAGATGATGCCTGGCCAGTGCTCCAGGGATCGGGGTGTGACATGTGATCATGGAGTTTACTGATTGGACCAATAGGTTGGAGCAGGATTTGGTGCTCCTCTAAACACCATCCTCTATTGTAGCTGAATATCGTAAGATGAACATCAAGTGAACCTGTCCTGGGCTAAAACCCAAGTAATAATAGTGATAAATTACAGTGACCTTGTGATGTATGGGGGTCAAGGCTTATTATCAGGAAGGGGACAGGGGTGGGACTTAATAATGGGCAGAGATCAAGGTTTCTTAATTCTGTACTAGCCAATAAAGGCCATTGACTCCTATGTCCTGTATGCAGTTCCTCCCCTAAGCAGCAGAAGGCTGAATCAGAACTCCCGTAATGGTGGTCCTCACAGGCGGGTTCCCACACAATTATTATCCATCTGACCAATCAGAACATGACTGAGTATGTGCCCAGCTCTGCCTTCATTTACCTGGTTTGATGTCTGTAACCTCTTCCTTTTTGATCACCACCTCTTCCTCCTCCTCAGCCTCTGATTTGATGATGACATTCAGTTCCATGGGGGTTTCACCCTAAACAATAGAAACTGATCAGTTCAAGTATTAAAGGGGACCTGTCACAATGTAAGTAAGCACAATGGGTTAGGTCATTGTGCCAAATATCTGGTTTACATGAACCAAAAACAAACCCATAATTGTCTTAGCAGACACAACATCTGAAAGTTAAAATGAGACTTGCAGTGGGAGTGGTTGCTATATAAAGAGGCAGGCAGAAGGAATAACAGGAAAGACAAAGCTGAGGGTTGGAATCAGCAGCCCCGGTGACATTCACTCATACCCCAGGAGCAGGCAAGAGCCTGGGCAGTGCCAGGGAGTCTGATGGCCCGCCGGCATAGAATCCTGTAGAAACCCTCTCCATATTATGCAGTCATATAGCACAACAGAGGTGGAGGTAGAAAAGTGTGAGCAGAGCAGGAAATGGGTGAAAGCTCCTCTGACATCTACCTCATCATCCTCCTTTCCTTCCGCCTCCTCCTCTGGATCTCCATCAGGCTCATCTAAAATATAAAATGAGAGTCAGAGATGGAAATGATAGATAGATAGATAGATAGATAGATAGATAGATAGATAGATAGATAGATAGATAGATAGATAGATAGATAGATAGATAGATAATCCCTCTACACACACCTTGCCCGGTATCAATAGGAACTTCCTCCTCTTCCTCCTTAAAGTAGGACTCCACCATTACCATGTTCAGTTTTTTCTGCCAGACAATACAAATACCAGAGAGAGAGAGAGAGAAATGAGAGTGGAACCTTCGGGAACCCCATAGCAATGCAAAGAAACTCAACCTACCACTAAGACCCCCCCCCCCCCCACTTCCCGGCACCGCCTTCTCCATGCTGCTCAGAGACCAGGAATATCCAGCAATGCGGTGCCCAGGTGAGCGCTAGAAAGGAACGCGGTTTGGCTGGGCAATAAAGGGGGATCAGAGGATGGAAGACATTGGGCTGACAGCACTGTGCAAAGCAACAAACCTTGATTGGCTGGCAGTACTGTCCCTCCCTCTCCCAGAATTCAGGCCTGCACTGCTAAGAATTAAAAAAGCTAATATGTATTCAGGTTGAAATATTTATACTAGCTGTAATCATTTTTTTTAATAGATACATAATAGTGATTTTTTATATCCCTTAGGAGTTCAGCATAATTACATCTAATAAAAAAAATATTTTTATATTCAGTATTTTCTAATGGAACGTACCAGATCTTCCCTTCCTACTTCCTTTGGTGAATCCCGGGAATACAGAGGACGGGGACAGCTCTCTGGTGGGTTCCCATTACTGGATCCATCTGTAGGAAACACACACACTGACTGAATACTGTACATTGTTTCTATGTCTTTATATCAGAGGATGTGTGTATCTTGGTGGATCCTCAATACTCCTCTCCTTTACAAGAAATAAAAGTCTCCTCTTACCCGGTGATGTGAGGGCCAGCTGGCTCACCATTATGACCTCTTGTAGAGATCCTTGTGTCCTTCTATACCTGACATACTATATCTTTATATTAGTGGATGTATATATCTAGGTGGATCCTCAATACAAGAAATAGAAGTCTCCTCTTACCCGGTGATGTGAGGAATGTCTGGCTTGCCATAATGACATCCTTGTAGAGATCCTTGTGTCCTTCTAAATACTCCCACTCCTCCTTATAGCAGTGATGGTGAACCTTGGCAACCCAGATGTTTTGGAACTACATTTCCCATGAAGCTTATCTACAATACAGAGTGCATGAGCATCATGGGAAATGTATTTCCAAAACATCTGGGGTGCCAAGGTTTGCCATCACATGTCCTTGTATCAGAGGATGTATCTATGTGGATCCTCAATACAAGAAATGGAAGTCTCCTCTTACCCGGTGATGTGATGACCAGCTGGCTCACCATTATGACCTCCTTGTAGAGATCCTTGTGTCCTTCTATATACTCCCACTCCTCCATGGAGAAATAGACAGTAATATCCTGACATCTTATAGGAACCTGACATACTATATCTTTATATTAGTGGATGTATATATCTAGGTGGATCCTCAATACAAGAAATAGAAGTCTCCTCTTACCCGGTGATGTGAGGAATGTCTGGCTTGCCATAATGACGTCCTTGTAGAGATCCTTGTGTCCTTCTAAATACTCCCACTCCTCCATGGAGAAATAGACAGTGACATCCTGACACCTTATAGCAGTGATGGTGAACCTTGGCAACCCAGATGTTTTGGAACTACATTTCCCATGAAGCTCATCTACAATACAGAGTGCATGAGCATCATGGGAAATGTATTTCCAAAACATCTGGGGTGCCAAGGTTGCCCATCACATGTCCTTATATCAGAGGATGTATCTATGTGGATCCTCAATACAAGAAATGAAAGTCTCCTCTTACCCGATGATGTGATGACCAGCTGGCTCACCATTATGACCTCCTTCTAGAGATTCTTGTGTCCTTCTATATACTCCCACTCCTCCATGGAGAAATAGACAGTGACATCCTGACACCTTATAGCAGTGATGGTGAACGATGGCAACCCAGATATTTTGGAACTACATTTCCCATGAAGCTCAACTACAATACACAGTGCTTGAGCATCATGGGAAATGTATTTCCAAAACATCTGGGATGCCAAGGTTCCCCATCACATGTCCTTATATCAGAGGATGAATCTATGTGGATCCTCAATACAAGAAATGGAAGTCTCCTCGTACCCCATGATGTGAGAGCCAGCTGGCTCGCCAATATGATTCCTTTCGGGAGATCCTTGTCTCCTTCTAAATACTCCCACTCCTCCATGGATAAATAGACAATGATATCCTGACACCTTATAGGAACTTGACATACTATATCTTTATCTTAGAGGATGTGTATATCTAGGTGGATCCTCAATACAAGAAATGGAAGTCTCCTCTTACCCGGTGATGTGAGGACTGTCTGGTTTGCCATAATGACATCCTTGTAGAGATCCTTGTGTCCTTCTAAATACTCCCAATCCTCCATGGAGAAATAGACAGTGACATCCTGACACCTTATAGGAACCTGACATACTATATCCTTATATCAAAGTATGTTTGTATCTAGGTGGATCCCAATACAAGAAATGGAAGTCTCCTCTTACCAGGTGATGTGAGGGCCAGCTGGCTCGCCATAATGAGGTCCTTCTACAGATCCTTGTGTCCTTCTAAATATTCCAACTCCTCCATGGATGGCAACACCGCACCATCCCACGCAATGACATCATCACCAGATTCATTTCATGAGGGGCGGGGGCCTGTAAGACACACAGGGGCTGAGTGAAATTGTTGGCCTATGGATTATGTTGTCCTCATCTACCCTGTTTCCCCGAAAATAAGACCTAGCGGGATTGTCGGTGAGGGCTGCAATATAAGCCCTACCCCCCAAATAAGCCCTAGTTAAAGTCCTTGTAGGTCTTATTTTCAGGGTAGGGCTTATTTTCAGGGAAACAGGGTAGGGCTTATTTGGGGGGTAGGGCTTATATTGCAGCCATCACCGACAATCACACTAGGTCTTATTTTCGGGGAAACAGGGTAGTGTGTAGGGGATGGCAGTGAAGGAACATAAAGGAGGACTACAAGGGTTTAAACTGAGCCCAGTGCTACCTGATGATCTATACGGATTATGGGGCAGTTTTAAAGATTCCCTGAAGAAGAAGACTAATAAAGTGCATCCAAACCCAGAAACTAAAGGGTGATATATTGTAGCTTATCAGTCCTTGGATGGGTGGAATCTGCTTTTTTTTTCTTTATTTGTATCTAGTGATTCTGCCAGTAACACACTTCCTGTCCCAGAATGACAACGCTCACTTCCTGTACTCTATAGATAAAGGAGCAGTGTTGTTGCCAAAGGACAGGAACTACAACCCACCCTTTCCACCCATCCCCCCCACCCCAATAGTGGTTGGAAATGGCTGTATCTGGCTGATTCCTATTTCGGTGGGCATCATTTTTCATGATTGACATGGATCCGCATCATTGGATGACATGATTTACATCCTGGGTCTTTTTTCATTTTTTTTTAAAGGACTTGTCCAAAACGGTGTGTTTTTTAATTTATTTTTCACTTTTGTTGTGAATGAGTAGGGGTGCTATGCAACCCCTACTCATTCACACGGTGAGGGGTTGAATCTAGGGGGCCTGCAGATTCCATTAGGCCCCTGCCCACAGGCGCCCACAACGACTGGGCCAGGGTTGTGGGGACGAGGCCCTTGTCTTCATCACAAGGTGTTTTGCTGGAGGGTCCCCTCTGGCAAGGTCCCTGCCGCATGTTGAGGGTATGTGGTCTAGTATGGTTCTGGGGGGAACCCAAACTCTCGCCCTCCCCTCTACTTCTTGGGATGCATACTCAGATAAAGGTCAGGGGTGGAGTTTTTGGGGGGGACCACACACATTTTTTCATTTTTTTTTTTGTGTAGGGTTCCCCCTTGAACTCCTTATCAGACCTGAAGTGTCTGGTATGGAATTTCAAGAGGACCCCACGCTGTTTTGCAAAGGGGTCCCCCTTTAAATTCCAGACCCAGTCATGCCAAGCCCGAAGGACCTGAAATGAAATATGGGGGGAAACCCAGTGGAAGAAGGAAGCAGTCATAGATAACAGAGGGAGAAAAACCGGTTACAATCTATGATGTTCGGTCTAAACTGGGGGGGGGCCTCATCCCTACTGGTAATAATAAAAATAATACAGGAAGACATATGATGATGTGTTGAGGGTGACTTGTAATAATAATAAAAATAATAATGGTAGAAGGTGTTGGAGGTGATCAGTGTCAGTGATAATAGAAGTTACACCGTGAGGTATTATGGGGTGATCATAATAATAGAGATCAGCGATATCAGTGTTGTGATTATTATTAATAATAATAATAATTATAATAATCAGTGATTAATAATGATAATGATAATAGTGATATTAAAAATAATATTAATTATAGTAATAATGATAATCAGTGATAATAATAGTGATCAGTGATAATAATAGTAGTGATTAGCAATAATAATAATGGTGATAAGTAATAATAATAATAGTAATATTAATCAATAATAATAATAATCAGCAATGATAATAATAATAATGGCGATTGGTAATAATAATACAAATAATTAATAAAGGTGATCAGTGATGGTAATGATAATAATAGTGATCAGTAATTATATTAAAAATAATAATGGTGATCAGTGATAATAATAATCAGTGATGATGATGATAATAATAACATGAATATTGATCAGTAATAATAATAATAATGATCAGTAATAATAATATCAGCAATAATAATAATAATAATAGTGATCAGTAATAATAATCAGCAATGATAATAATAATAATGGTGATTGGTAATAATAATAAAAATAATAATAATCAGTGATGGTAATAATAATAATACTGGTGATCAGTAATTACATTAAAAATAATAATGGTGATTAGTGATAATAATAATCAGTGATTAAGGTTGATAATAGTGTGAATATTGATCAGTAGTAATAATAATAATAATAATAATGGTGATCAGTAATAATAATAATCAGCAAATGATAGTAATAATAATGGTGATTGGTAATTATATTAAAAATAATAATGGTAATTAGTGATAATAATAATCAGTGATTAAGGTTGATAATAATGATATGAATATTGATCAGTAATAATAATAATAATGGTGATCAGTAATAATAATAATAATCAACAATGATAATAATAATAATGGTGATCGGTAATTATTTTAAAGATAATTATGGGGATTCGTGATAATAATAATAATAATGGTGATTGGTAATATTAATAATAATATTCAGTGATGGTAATAATAATAATAATAATAATAATGATGATCAGTAATTAAATGAAAAATAATATTAGTGATAATAATAATAATCAGTGATTAAGGTTGATAATAATAATAGGAATATTGATCAGTAATAATAATAATAATATTAATAATAATGGTGATCAGTAATAATAATAATCAGCAATGATAATAATATTAATGGTGATTGGTAATTATATTAAAAATAATAATGGTGATTAGTGATAATAATAATATGAATATTGATCAGTAATAATAATAATAATAATGGTGATCAGTAATAATAATAATCAGCAATGATAATAATAATACTGGTGATCTGTAATTATTTTAAAGATAATTATGGTGATTAGTGATAATAATAATAATGGTGATTGGTAATAATAATAAAAATAATAATCAGTGATGGTAATAATAATAATGGTGATCAGTAATTAAAGGAAAAATAATATTAGTGATAATAATAATTCGTGATTAAGGTTGATAATAATAATATGAATATTGATCAGTAATAATAATAATATTAATAATAGTGGTGATCAGTAATAATAATAATCAGCAATGATAATAATATTAATGGTGATCAGTAATTATATTAAAAATAATAATGGTGATTAGTGATGATAATAATAATAATGATCAATAATTATGATAATGATATTGGTGATTGGTAATAATATTAATGGTGATCAGTAATAGCAAATTATAATGACAAACAAAAATGATAATAATAATAATAGTGATGAGAAATAATATGAATAATAATGATGATAATAAGGAGTGCTGTGTTGTGGGGTGATCAGTGATGGTAATAATAAGAATATTGAATAATAATAATAATAATAATAATAATCAGCAATGATAATAATAATAATGGTGATTGATAATAATAAAAAAAATAATAGTGATCAATTATAATACTAACAATAATAATAACAATGATAATAATAATAATTTGAATATTGATCAGTAATTCTGATATTGGTAATAATAATGATGATAAGGAGTGATCAGTGATGATGATCGGGGACACAGTGCTGTGTTATGGGGAGATCGGTGGGTATGATCGGTGTCAGGGATGATCAGATGATGATGACGGTCCCCCTCCCCCCCTTACCCCGGTGTGTATATATATATAAATATATACAGCTCCCCCAGTGACGTCACTCTCCGTTCTACACGCCGGACACTTCCGATCATTGTGAGGTGGGCGGGCCGGGGAGAGACGGCAATAGTGGGCGGGCCGGGGAGGGAGGGCGCTCTGCGCATGTGTGTGAGAGATGAGAGCCTAGAGAGGGAGGAGGCGGGGGAGTGATGACATCACACCAGAAGAGGGAACCTCCATTGTGACAACACTGATCTCTCTCTCTCTCTCTCTATACACAGTGGTGATCTCTATACCGATCAGCCATAACACTATAACAGGATGAGTGAATACTGCTGGTAATATCTGGTTACTATGACATCTGGAAGTGGGTGGGATGTATAAGATAGCAGGTGAACATGTTGTCCCTGAAGTTAATTTGGTGGATTGAGAAGTAATGTCCCTGGCAGTGTGTTGTGTATGGTGGGGCTGTCAGGATGTCCATACTGATCTGCAGCCACGAGCGCCTACACTGGGCGGTGGACCCCGGAGTGGTAGAAGGAGGTCTCTGATGGTTTGAGGAACATGACAACCACTCCACATTCTCCCGATCCCATCCATCCATCCTCTGTGGGATGTGCTGGAAGAACAAGTCTGATCCATCCGCACCTCCCAGTGTACAGGATCTGATAGTGACAGCTAAGTGCCGATACCACAACTTACCTTCACAGGTGTAGAGGTGTCCACGTCTGGACGGGTCAGGCTGGGGTCATAATGTTATGGCTGATCGGTGTGTGTACACGGCTGAGAGCAAACACTGAGTTCTATATATATATAAAGCTGGGATGCAGGGGTCAGGAGTGAGGAACACTTTGTGCAGGGGTGAGTAATGGAGAGTGCAGGCAGTGCCGATCCTGACCCCCCTAGGGCCCTAAGCAAAATTCTGCTAAGGGGCCCTCTACCTAAACCCGTGATGCCGTGAGCTATGTAAACCATTTGCCACACAGTCACACCTGACACTTCAGTGCTCCCAATACAATCCTCCCTCCCTAGAGAGCCTCCCCTTACATCAGGATCCCCAGAGAGCCTCCCCTTACATCAAGGTCCCCAGAGAGCCCCTCCTTACATCAGGGTCCCCAGAGAGCCCCCCTTAAATCAGTGTCCTCGGAGAGTCTCCTCAGGGTCCCCAGAGAGCCTCCCCTTACATCAGGGTCCCCAGAGAGCCCCTCCTTACATCAGGGTCCCCAGAGAGCTCCCCTTACATCAGGGTCCCCAGAGAGCCCCTCCTTACATCAGGGTCCCCAGAGAGCCCCCTTAAATCAGTGTCCTCAGAGAGTCTCCTCAGGGTCCCCAGAGAGCCTCCCCTTACATCAGGGTCCCCAGAGAGCCTCCCCTTACATCAGGGTCCCCAGAGAGCCCCTCCTTACATCAAGGTCCCCAGAGAGCCCCCCTTAAATCAGTGTCCTCAGAGAGTCTCCTCAGGGTCCCCAGAGAGCCTCCCCTTACATCAGGGTCCCCAGAGAGCCCCTCCTTACATCAGGGTCCCCAGAGAGCTCCCCTTACATCAGGGTCCCCAGAGAGCCCCTCCTTACATCAGGGTCCCCAGAGAGCCCCCTTAAATCAGTGTCCTCAGAGAGTCTCCTCAGGGTCCCCAGAGAGCCTCCCCTTACATCAGGGTCCCCAGAGAGCCTCCCCTTACATCAGGGTCCCCAGAGAGCCCCTCCTTACATCAAGGTCCCCAGAGAGCCCCCCTTAAATCAGTGTCCTCAGAGAGTCTCCTCAAGGTCCCCAGAGAGCCTCCCCTTACTTTAAGGTCCCCTGAGAGCCTCCCCTTACATCAGGGTCCCCTGAGAGCCTCCCCTTACATCAGGGTCCCCAGAGAGCCTCCCGTTACATCAGTGTCCTCAGAGAGCCCCTTCTTACATCAGGGTCCCCAGGGAGCCACCCTTACATCAGGGTCCCCAGAGAGCCCCCCTTAAATCAGTGTCCTCAGAAAGTCTCCTTAGGGTCCCCAGAGGGCCTCCCCTTACATCAGGGTCCCCAGAGAGCCTCCCCTTACATCAGGGTCCCTAGAGAGCCTCCCTTTACATCAGTGTCCTCAGAGAGCCCCTCCTTACATCAGGGTCCCCAGTAAGGATGAGCCGAACACCCCCCTGTTCGGTTCGCACCAGAACATGCGAACAGGAAAAAAGTTCGTTCGAACACGCGAACACCGTTAAAGTCTATGGGACACGAACATGAATAATCAAAAGTGCTAATTTTAAAGGCTTATATGCAAGTTATTGTCATAAAAAGTGTTTGGGGACCTGGGTCCTGCCCCAGGGGACATGGATCAATGCAAAAAAAAGTTTTAAAAACGGCCGTTTTTTCAGGAGCAGTGATTTTAATAATGCTTAAAGTCAAACAATAAAAGTGTAATATCCCTTTCAATTTCATACCTGGGGGGTGTTTATAGTATGCCTGTAAAGGGGCGCATGTTTCCTGTGTTTAGAACAGTCTGACAGCAAAATGACATTTGAAAGGAAAAAAGCCATTTAAAACTACTCGCGGCTATTGATGCAATGCCCGTCCGACAATACACATAGAAGTTCATTGATAAAAACGTCATGGGAATTCCCCACAGGGGAACCCCGAACCAAAATTTAAAAAAAAATGACGTGGGGTCCCCCTAAATTCCATACCAGACCCTTCAGGTCTGGTATGGATTTTAAGGGAAACCCCGCGCCAAAAAAAAAAAAAAAAAACGGTGTGGGGTCCCCCCAAAAATCCATACCAGACCCTTATCCGAGCACGCAACCTGGCAGGCCGCAGGAAAAGAGGGGGGGACAAGAGAGCGGCCCCCCCTCCTGAACAGTACCAGACCACATGCCCTCAACATTGGGAGGGTGCTTTGGGGTAGCCCCCCAAAACACCTTGTCCACATGTTGATGAGGACAAGGGCCTCATCCCCACAACCCTGGCCGGTGGTTGTGGGGGTCTGCGGGCGGGGGGCTTATCGGAATCTGGAAGCCCCCTTTAACAAGGGGACCCCCAGATCCCGGCCCCCCTGTGTGAAATGGTAAGGGCCTACCATTTCACTAAAAAACTGTCAAAAATGTTAAAAATGACAAGAGACAGTTTTTGACAATTCCTTTATTTAAATGCTTCTTCTTTCTTCCTTCATCTTCTTCTGGCTCTTTTGGTTCTTCCTCCGGCGTTCTCATCCAGCATCTCCTCCGCCGCGTCTTCTATCTTCTTCTCCTCGGGCTGCTCCGCACCCATGGCATGGGGGGAGGCTCCCGCTCTTCTCTTCATCTTCTTCTCTTTTTCTTCATCTTCTTCTCTGCTTCATCTTTTTCTCTTCTTCATTTTCTTCTCCGGGCCGCTCCGCATCCATGCTGGCATGGAGGGAGGCTCCCGCTATGTGACGGCGTCTCCTCGTCTGACGGTTCTTAAATAACGGGGGGCGGGGCCACCCAGGTACCCCACCCACCTCTGACGCACGGTGACTTGACGGGACTTCCCTGTGACATCACGGGGAATGCCACAGGGAAGTCCCGTCATGTCACGTGCGTCAGAGGGGGCGGGGTCACCGGGTGCCCCCCCCCCCTGTTATTTAAGAACCGTCAGAAGAGGAGATGCCGTCACACAGCGGGAGCCTCCCTCCATGCCAGCATGGATGCGGAGCGGCCTGGAGAAGAAGATGAAGCAGAGAAGAAGAGAAGAAAAGAAGAAGATGAAGATGAAGAAGAGAAGAAGATGAAGAGAAGAGCGGGAGCCTCCCCCCATGCCATGGGTGCGGAGCGGCCCGAGGAGAAGAAGATAGAAGACGCTGCGGAGGAGGTGCTGGACGAGAACGCCGGAGGAAGAACCAGAAGAAGAAGAAGAAGATGAAGGAAGATAGAAGAAAGAAGAAGCATTTAAATAAAGGAATTGTCAAAAACTGTCTCTTGTCATTTTTAACATTTTTGACAGTTTTTTAGTGAAATGGTATGGGTACTTTTGTACCCCCTTACCATTTCACACAGGGGGGGGGCGGGATCTGGGGGTCCCCTTGTTAAAAAGGGGCTTCCAGATTCCGATAAGCCCCTCCGCAGACCCCCACAACCACCGGCCAGGGTTGTGGGGATGAGGCCCTTGTCCTCATCAACATGGGGACAAGGTGTTTTGGGGGGCTACCCCAAAGCACCCTCCCAATGTTGAGGGCATGTGGCCTGGTGCGGTTTAGGAGGGGGGGCGCTCTCTCGTCCCCCCTATTTTCCTGCGGCCTGCCAGGTTGCATGCTCGGATAAGGGTCTGGTATGGATTTTTGGGGGGACCCCACGCCGTTTTTTTTTGGCGCAGGGTTCCCCTTAAAATCCATACCAGACCTGAAGGGTCTGGTATGGAATTTAGGGGGACCCCACGTCATTTTTTTTTAAATTTTGGCCGGGGTTCCCCTTAATATCCATACCAGACCTGAAGGGCCTGGTATGGAATTTAGGGGGACCCCCACGTCATTTTTTTTTTTAAATTTTGGTTCGGGGTTCCCCTGTGGGGAATTCCCATGCCGTTTTTATCAATGAACTTCTATGTGTATTGTCGGACCGGCAATGCATCAATAGCCGCTAGTAGTTTTAAATGGCTTTTTTCCTTTCAAATGTCATTTTGCTGTCAGACTGTTCTAAACACGGAAACATGCGCCCCTTTACAGGCATACTATAGACACCCCCCAGGTACGAAATTTAAAGGGATATTACACTTTTATTGTTTGACTTTAAGCATTATTAAAATCACTGCTCCTGAAAAAACGGCCGTTTTTAAAACTTTTTTTTGCATTGATCCATGTCCCCTGGGGCAGGACCCAGATCCCCAAACACTTTTTATGA
Organism: Lithobates septentrionalis; assembly: GCA_037952835.1. Lineage (NCBI taxonomy): Eukaryota > Metazoa > Chordata > Amphibia > Anura > Ranidae > Lithobates > Lithobates septentrionalis. The sequence goes on from JBBDGP010000241.1 coordinate 2,985,431, forward strand.
CAATAACTTGCATATAAGCCTTTAAAATTAGCACTTTTGATTTCTCCCATAGACTTTTAAAGAGTGTTCTGCGGCATTCGAATTTGCCGCAAACACCCCAAATTGTTCGCTGTTCTGTGAACTTGCGAACAGCCAATGTTCGAGTCGAACATGTGTTCGACTCGAACTCGAAGCTCATCCCTAGTCCCCAGAGAGCCTCCCTACTTACATCAGGGTAACCAGAGAGTCTTCCCCTACATCAGGGTCCCCAGAGAGCTTCCCCTTACACCAGGGTCCCCAGAAAGACCCTCCTTACATCAGGGTCCCCAGAGAGCCCCCCTTACATCAGTGTCCTCAGAGAGCCTCCCTACTTACATCAGGGTCCCCAGAGAGTCTCCCCTACATAAGGGTCCCCAGAGAGCCTCCCTACTTACATCAGGGTCCCCAGAGAGTCTCCCCTTACATCAGGGTCCCCAGAGAGCCTCCCCTTACATCAGGGTCCCCAGAGAGGCTCCCCTTACATCAGGATCCCCAGAGAGCCTCCCCTTACATCAGGGTCCCCAGAGAGCCTCCCCTTACATCAGTGTCCTCAGAGAGCCTCCCTACTTACATCAGGGTCCCCAGAGAGTCTCCCCTTACATCAGGGTCCCCAGAGAGCCTCCCCTTACATCAGTGTCCTCAGAGAGCCCCTCCTTACATCAGTGTCCTCAGAAAGCCTCCCTACTTACATCAGGGTCCCCAGAGAGCCCCCCTTACATCAGTGTCCTCAGAGAGCCTCCCTACTTACATCAGGGTCCCCAGAGAGTCTCCCCTTACATCAGGGTCCCCAGAGAGTCTCCCCTTACATCAGGGTCCCCAGAGAGACTCCCCTTACATCAGAGTCCCCAGAGAGCCTCCCCTTACATCAGTGTCCTCAGAGAGCCTCTCTACTTACATCAGGGTCCCCAGAGAGTCTCCCCCTACATCAGGGTCCCCAGAGAGCCTCCCTACTTACATCAGGGTCCCCAGAGAGTCTCCCCTTACATCAGGGTCCCCAGAGAGCCTCCCCTTACATCAGGGTCCCCAGAGAGCCTCCCCTTACATCAGGGTCCCCAGAGAGCCTCCCCTTACATCAGTGTCCTCAGAGAGCCCCTCCTTACATCAGTGTCCTCAGAGAGCCTCCCTACTTACATCAGGGTCCCCAGAGAGTCTCCCCTTACATCAGTGTCCTCAGAGAGCCCCTCCTTACATCAGTGTCCTCAGAGAGCCTCCCTACTTACATCAGGGTCCCCAGAGAGCCCCCCTTACATCAGTGTCCTCAGAGAGCCTCCCTACTTACATCAGGGTCCCCAGAGAGTCTCCCCTTACATCGGGGTCCCTAGAGAGCCTCCGCTTACATCAGAGTCCCCAGAGACCCTCCCCTTACATCAGTGTCCTCAGAGAGCCTCCCTACTTACATCAGGGTCCCCAGAGAGTCTCCCCCTACATCAGGGTCCCCAGAGAGCCTCCCTACTTACATCAGGGTCCCCAGATAGTCTCCCCTTACATCAGGGTCCCCAGAGAGCCTCCCCTTACATCAGGGTCCCCAGAGAGCCTCCCCTTACATCAGGGTCCCCAGAGAGCCTCCCCTTACATCAGTGTCCTCAGAGAGCCCCTCCTTACATCAGTGTCCTCAGAGAGCCTCCCTACTTACATCAGGGTCCCCAGAGAGTCTCCCCTTACATCAGGGTCCCCAGAGAGCCTCCCCTTACATCAGTGTCCTCAGAGAGCCCCTCCTTACATCAGTGTCCTCAGAGAGCCTTCCTACTTACATCAGGGTCCCCAGAGAGCCCCCCTTACATCAGTGTCCTCAGAGAGCCTCCCTACTTACATCAGGGTCCCCAGAGAGTCTCCCCTTACATCAGGGTCCCTAGAGAGCCTCCACTTACATCAGGGTCCCCAGAGAGCCTCCCCTTACATCAGGGTCCCCAGAGAGCCTCCCCTTACACCAGGGTCCCCAGAGAGCCTCCCTACTTACATCAGGTTAACCAGAGAGTCTTCCCCTACATCAGGGTCCCCAGAGAGCCTCCCCTTACATCAGGGTCCCCAGAAAGCCCCTCCTTACATCAGGGTCCCCAGAGAGCCCTTACATCAGTGTCCTCAGAGAGCCCCTCCTTACATCAGGTTCCCCAGAGAGCCTCCTTACTTACATCAGGGTCCCCAGAGAGTCTCCCCCTACATCAGGGTCCCTAGAGAGCCTCCCTACTTACATCAGGGTCCCCAGAAAGTCTCCCCTTACATCAGGGTCCCCAGAGAGTCTCCCCTTACATCAGGGTCCCCAGAGAGCCTCCCCTTATATCAGGGTCCCCAGAGAGCCTCCCCTTACATCAGGGTCCCCAGAGAGCCTCCACTTACACCAGGGTCCCCAGAGAGCCTCCATTTAAACCAGGGCCCCCAGAGAGCCCCCCCTTACATCAGGGTCCCCAGAGAGCCTCCCCTTACACCAGGGTCCCCAGAGAGCCCCTCCTTAAACCAGGGTCCCGAGAGCCCCCCCCCTTACACCAGGATCCACAGAGAGCCCCCCCTTACATTAGTGTCCCCAGAAAGCCCCCCTCTTACATTAGTGTTCCCAGAGGCCCCCCTCTTACATCAGTGTCCCCAGAGGGCCCCTTCCTTACATTAGTGTCCCCAGAAAGCCCCCCTCTCTTACACTAGGGTCCCCAAACAGCTGACTCCCCCCCTTGCAGAGGTTCCCCATGTACCTGGCTGGTGGAGGTGGGAGGCGGCGATCGGCAGCTCTATGGTGTCCACAGGCAGGGGGATCTCCCTGGGGCTAGTAGTTCTATCTCCAAATGTATACAGCGGAGAGGGGAGGGGCCTCTGACCCGGGCATCAGCAACAGTGTTCAAGCAGAGTGAAAGTGAAACCCTGCCTGGGTTAGAGGCCCCTCCCTTCTCCTCTTCACTGTATACACTGACACTCGAGAGAGTACTACAAGCCCCAGGGAGATCCCGCCGCCCACACAGGCACCATAGAGCTGCCGATCGCCGCCTTCCACCTCCTCCCACTGCACTCTAAACGGCCAACCAGAGGTGCAGGGGGGGATGCTGGGTCTTGGGGGCCCCACGCAGCTTGCATAGTGAGCGTATAGGGCGGATCGGCTCTGAGTGCAGGGGTGAGTGATGGAGAGTACAGGGGTGAGTGATGGAGAGTGCAGGGGTGAGTAATGCAATGAAGGCAGATTGTGGGCAGTGAAAGGGGGCTTTACTGTAGTTTCCTGAAGACATCACAGCCCCCTGCCTCAGTACTCCTCCCAAGAGCCCTCAGCCCTGATGCAAACAGTGGGCTGGCTCTTGGGAGGAGTTATACAAATATCACAATGCTTTGATGAGTGGATATCGGTCAGGAGAAGTGGGCCTTTCTAGACAGACTGTATGTGTAGGTAGACCACTCTAGATAATGCCCACATTCGATGTTGCGCCTCCATGATCGAAAGTGAAATCCAATGAATAAAAGGAGCGGGCCAGGGATAGCCAAGTGCTAGATGTCCTCCAGATAGATGACCAATCAAAAGGCACTTTTGCAGATGTGCATACAAATAATAATATTTAAAGAATGGAAGAACGAGGAAGGATGTGAAAGTGGTCTCCAAAATAACTTTCAGGCAAGTGGGGCAAAGATAACACAAAATGCACACTTATTAAAGATACATCTGATTCTGTGTCTAAAGAAAATGCACAAACGGTTGTTTTGGCGAAAAATATTTTAGACTGTAGATGGACCCACTTAACTCTGTAAGGCAATCATAATTAGAAGGCATTGTATAGAGCAAATAGAAATGTAGAAATGCAGGCTTGACAAAGAGGCAGGAAAGCCTTTAAATGTGTAGCCATGTCCCCAGGACATCCACTGGCATCTGATATCATCCATTAGGTTCCTCTGGAGTTTCCTCCTGACCAGGAAGTGCTCTGAGCTTCCTATGCCTACCTGGCTGGAGGCATTGCTGCACAATCCCTGGACTAGATGCCTCTGCTACAGGGTTCCCTGTAAATAAACCAGTCTTTATCAGGTATGTCAAGGGTAGACTTCAGTAAGCTTCTTTCACAAGATACAGTTCCTCCAGAAAGATAGAATAAATCTCTGACTCAATACATAAAAACACAGCAGTGGGCATCATCTAAGTGCAGTGCTAAAACATTTATTGTATGATAAAACAAATTGGCAACTTACATAAAGTATGTTTTTGGAAGCATAAGAAATCAGGACATCCAGGGAACCCTGCAACAGAGGCATCCAGTCCAGGGTTTGTGTAGTACTGCTGCCTTCAGTGTAGGCATGGGAAGCTCAGAGCACTCCCTGGTTGGGTGGAGACTCCCGAAGAATTCAAAGGATGATGTCAGATGCCAGTGGACGACCTGGGGGCGTGGCTACACGTTTCAATGCCTTGAGGCAGGCTTGACAAAGAGGCAGGAATGCCTTGAAATGTGTAGCCATGTCCCCAGGATGTCCCACGGCATCTGACATCATCCATTGGGTTTCCATGGCGTCTCCTCCCAATCAGGAAGTGCTCTGACTTCATTTGGCTACTTAGCCGGAATCCATGGACCGGATGCCTCCGATACAGGGTTCCCTATAAATAAACCAGTCTTTAGCATCAGGTATGTCAGTGGTAGACTCCGGTAAGCTTCCTTTCACAGGATGCAGTTCCTCCACAGAGACGGAAGAAATCTCTGACTCAAGATATAAAAACACACACATCCAAGGGCGCCATCTAAGTGCAGCATTAAACCATTTATTGTATGATGAAAACAAAATTGTTTTTCTACATTTGAATCTTGTGTAGCGCAGCAGGCTTCCTTCTTCTTTGGACTTGAATAATAAAAACCTGACAGGGGCTCCAGCCTTTCCCTACTCTTGTAGCTCCCAGTTCACGTGAAACTGTCAGGATTACATAAGATGCTTATCCATTTGCATAAAATGGGTCACTATAAGTGCCATATTATTTCAATGGATCTTCCATCATAATCATATTTAACCACTTCCATACCGGGCCTATTCTGGCACTCCTCTCCTACATGTAAAAATTATCATTTTTTTGCTAGAAAATTACTCAGAACCCCCAAACATTATATATGTTTTTTTTAGCAGAGACCCTAGGGAATAAAATGGCGGTCATTGCAACCTTTTAAGTCGCACCGTATTTGCGCAACAATTTTTCAAAACACTTTTTTTGGAAAAAAAACTTTCATGAATAAAAAAATAACAAAACAGTAAAGTTAGCCCATTTTTTTTGTATAATGTGAAAAGATGATGTTCCGCCGAGTAAATAGATATCCAACATGTCACGCTTTAAAATTGCGCACACTCATGGAATGGCGCCAAATTTCGGTACTTAAAAATCTCCATAGGCGACCCTTTAAAATTTTTTACAGGTTACCAGTTTAGAGCTACAGAGTAGGTCTAGTGCTAGAATTGTTGCTCCTGCTCTAACGCACGCGGCGATACCTCACTTGTGTGGTTTGAGCGGCGTTTACATATGTAGGTGGGTCTCACGCACACAATTTTGCTTCTGTGCGAGAGCACATGGGGACGGGGGCGCTTTAAATGTTTTATTTATTTTTACCTAATTTTTTTTTATTTTTACACTTTCTCTTTAAAATTGTATTTTTTTTGATCACTATTATTCCTACTACAAGGAATGTAAACATCCCTTGTAATAGGAATAGTGCGTGACATGTCCTTTTTATGGAGAGATATGAGGTTTATAAGACCCCACATCTCTCCTCCAGGCTGGAAAGCATGAGATAAAAAAAAAACCAAAAAAACGATCCCATGCTTTCCAGCCGTGATCGCGGCTTTGTTTACAACCGCGGGCCAGAGGTGACATCAAAATTGACGCCCGGGCCTCCGATGGTCATAGAGATGACTGGTGACAATCTGGTCACTGGAAATCTCTATGCTTGTCATCCGGCGGCAGTGGATTCTATCTCCGGGTTCCCGGGTTAAATGGGTGAGGTGGGCAGTACTCAAAGAACATCATGTTTTCTTCATGTAAAATTAGGTAACTATTATGGGCACTACAGTGCCTTGCAAAAGTATTCACCCCTCCCCTTTGGCATTTTTCGTGTTTTGTTGCCTCACAATCTGGAATTAACATTGTTTGAGGATTTGTATCATTTAATTTACAGAACATGCCCACAACTTTGAAGATTTTTTTTTTATATTGTGAAGCAAACAACAAATAGGACAAAATAACAGAAAAAATCAATGTGCATAACTATTCACCCCCCTAAAGTCAATACAAAGTCACTTTGGATAAGTCTCTATGAGCTTGCCACATCTTACCACTGGGATTTTTGTCCATTCCTCCTTGCAAAACTGCTCCAGCTCCTTCAAGTTGGATGGTTTGCGCTTGTGAACAGAAATCTTTAAGTCTGACCACAGATTTTCTATTGGATTCAGGTCTGGGCTTTGACTAGGCCATTCCAACACATTTACATGTTTCCCCTTAAAACACTCAAATGTTGCTTTAGCAGTGTGTTTGGGGTCATTGTCCTGCTGGAAGGTGAATCTCCGTCCTAGGCTCAAATCACACACAGAGTACAGGTTTTGCTCAAGAATATCCCTGTATTTAGCACCATCCATCTTTCCCTCAACTCTGACCAGTTTCCCAGTCCCGACTGCTGAAAAACAGTCCCACAGCATGATGCTGCCACCACCGTGTTTCACAGTGGGGATGGTGTTCTTTGGGTGATGTGATGTGTTGGGTTTGCGCCAGACATAGCACCTTCCTCCATACATTTTGGGAGTCTCCCACATGCCTTTTCGCAAACTCAAAACGTGCCATTTTGTTTTTTGCTGAAAGTAATGCCTTTCTTCTGGCCACTCTGCCATAAAGCCCAACTCTATGGAGCGTACGTCTTATTGTGGTCCTATGTACAGATACTCCAGTCTCTGCTGTGGAACTCTGCAGTTCCTCCAGGGTTACCTTAGGTCTCTGTGCTGCCTCTCTGATTAATGCCCTCCTTGCCCAGTCCGTGAGTTTTGCTGTGCGGCCATCTCTTGGCAGGTTTGCTGTTGTGCCATGTTCTTTCCATTTAGTTATGATAGATTTGATGGTGCTCCTAGGGATCATCAAAGATTTGGATATTTTTTATAACCTAACCCTGACTTGTACTTCTCAACAACATTGTCCCTTACTTGTTTGGAGAGTTCCTTGGTCTTCATGGCAGTGTTTGGTTAGTGGTGCCTCTTGCTTAGGTGTTGCAGCCTCTGGGGCCTTTCACAAAAGGTGTGTATATGTAATGACAGATCATGTGACACTTAGATTGCACACAGGTGGACATCATTTCACTAATTATGTGACTTCTGAAGGTAATTGGTTGCACCAGAGCTTTTTATGGGCTTCATAACAAAGGGGGTGAATACATACGCATATGCCAATTATCAGTTTTTTATTTCTGAAAAATTGTTTTATGTATATATTTTTCTAATTTTACTTCACCAACTTAGACTATTGTGTTCTGATCCATCACATATAATTCAGATAAAAAAACATTGAACTAAAGGCTGTAATGTAACGAAATAAGTAAAAAGCCAAGGGGGGGGGGGGATACTTTTGCAAGGCACTGTATATAGAAAAAAAAATCTGCGCTAGTGTGTTATCAAAAGTAAATACAGCAGCTGTGCACTAAAACCTAAGTACCGGGTCATCAGGGGTACCCCTGATAACGTTACATATAACGGAACTATCGTAGGGACGATGCACACACGCTGCTGCACAGATGCTTTTTTGAATTTATGACTGTTTGAAGGATAGCACTGGCTATAGTGGAGAGGTTTACAGCCAGCAGCATTTTTTGTTTTATATGTAAGTGCACTGATTTTAAAATAAAACGTTTGAGACCATATTACACTATGAGGAGTCTCCCTGTTTTTTACCCATTTTAGCTGTGAGGATTCATCCATCCATCCCATCTGAGACGATGAGCTGGATCATCTTGTCACCATAAGGGGAACACAGTGAGGCTGCCGGGGAGACATTTCCGGATTTCCATATGAGGATCAGAGATCCCAATATGAGCTGAATGATCTTCCTGAGTAAGGAAGATCGCTGGTGATCTGGTAAGCCCCCATCTGATTTATGGTGAAGATGTCACAACGATGAATATCTGAGCACTGCGCTGTCAGGATTGTATTATCCAGTGTGGGACACTGGCATGCATGAATTGTTTGCACAGGAGCACTTTAGTGATCAATTTATGAACTTTGCACTTTATGAATATATTTTGCACTTTTGCATAAGGACATTTTTGGATTGAATAATACTTTGATTGGATTTTCTGTTCACGTCAAAGGTTTTGCACTATGTCATATATTGTGTTTTGCACATGGTAATTTTATTTAGCGCTGCACTTTGAGGACATACAACTATTATGGGAACGTCAGCAACTTCAAATTAAAAGTCACTGCTGTTAAATTACGAAATATTCTCCATATAATATCACAATCAGAAAATAGTGTTGTATGGAAGGCCACAAAGGCCACCTCAGTATAGGAGCCACAGCTGCAACCAAGTATGTTTACCATAATCGGCATACAAGGGACTAGTTACACCATACCCTGTGTTCACTTCAAATATCCACCCAGGTTCTGATACACAGTCTTGTTTAAGGGGAAAACAAATTTGTATTTGAAGTGAACTAAAGAGTAAGGTAGAAAGTACTCCAGTAGTTAATCTACTTTCTTTGGAAAATGCCTACTTAGCTAGTCTTGGAGCACTTGTGGAATGGCCATGGGCTTCAATCACACCCTACTTGTGGTACAGCCCTGGGCTTCAATCACACTCTACTTGTGGTACAGCCATGGGCTTCAATCACACCCTACTTGTTGTACAGCCATGGGCTTCAATCACACCCTACTTGTGGTACAGCCATGGGCTTCAATCACACCCTATTTGTGGTACAGCCATGGGCTTCAATCACACCCTACTTGTGGTACAGCCATGGGCTTCAATCACACCCTATTTGTGGTACAGCCATGGGCTTCAATCACACCCTACTTTTGATACAGCCATGGACTTCAATTACACGCTACTTGTGATACAGCCATGGACTTCAATTACACGCTACTTGTGATACAGCCATGGACTTCAATTACACGCTACTTGTGATACAGCCATGGACTTCAATTACACGCTACTTGTGATACAGCCAAGGGCTTCAATCACACCCTACTTGTGGTACAGCCATGGGCTTTAATTACACCCTTATTGTGGTACAGCCATAGGGCTTCAAACACACCCTACTTGTGGTACAGCCATGAGCTTCAATCACACCCTACTTGTGGTACAGCCATGGCCTTTAATCACACCCCATTTTCAGGAAGCGTGACCTAAAATAGCTTAATATGTTAAGTATGGCAATACTATTACATTCTATAAACATTCTTCTGTCTTTATGACCGGCGTTAAAAAAGTTACAGTTTTTTGGTCTCGTGAAGTTTCTTATGAGCCACGAGGACTGAATTGCTGACAAACCCTTTGCCGCATTCTGAACAGATAAAAGGCTTCTCTCCTGTGTGAGATCTCTGGTGAATAGTCACCTTAGAATTACTAGTGAAGCCCTTGCCGCAAATTGGGCAGGTAAAGAGTTTCTCACCAGTATGTACTTTAAGGTGGGCGGTGAGGCTTCCCTTAGTGGTGAAGCTCTTTTTGCAGATGGTGCAAGCGTGCGGCTTTTCACCCTTGTGGTTCTTCTGGTGGACGCACAGTTGTGAGTTCTGAGCGAAACACTTCCCACACTCGTTACAGACAAAGGGCTTTTCCCCGGTGTGGATCCGCCGGTGGGAGACCAGATCGGAACCCTGAGTGAAACCCTTCCCACAATCTGTGCAGGTAAAAAGTTTTTCCCCAGTGTGAATCCTCTGATGAGTCACCAGGCTGCCTTTCTTAGCAAAACATTTCCCACAGTCATTGCACACAAATGGCTTCTCCCCGGTGTGGGTGCGATAGTGAATGACAAGCAGGGCATTGCACATGAACCGCTTCCCGCACTCAGGGCAGGCATGGGGCTTGTCTCCGGTGTGGTTCTTCAGGTGTTTGGCCATGTGGGAGTTACTGGCAAAACGTTTCCCACACTCCTTACATTCAAAAGGCCGTTCCCCGGAATGAATTCTCATGTGCTCCTGGAGGATCGCGTTTCGGGCGAAGGCCTTCCCACATTCCTGGCAAGCAAAAGGCTTCTCGCCTGTGTGAATCCGCTGGTGTATAACCAACAGTCCATTGCTGATGAACCGTTTGCCGCAGTGTGTACAGACATGAGGCTTTTCGTCGCGGTGGTACTTGATGTGCTTGACAAGCTGGGAGTTGGTGGTGAACCGTTTGCCGCACTCCACGCATGTGTAAGGCTTCTCTCCGGTATGAATGCGCATGTGCTCAATCAGGATGGTGTTGCGGGTAAACCCTTTGCCGCACACGTTGCAAATGTAAGGCTTCTGGCCTGAGTGAAGCCGCTCGTGTCGGATGCGTTGGCCGTTGCTGATGAAGCTCTGTCCGCATTCAGAACAAGAGTAGGGTTTCTCCCCCGTGTGCAGCCGCATGTGTTCCACCAAGATGGTGTTACGGGTGAAGCCTTTGCCGCACTCAGAGCAAACAAAGGGCTTCTCCCCCGTGTGTGCCCTGTGGTGGGCTAAGAGCTGGGCCCTGGTGGCAAAGCCATCCCCACACTCGCTACATATAAAGGAATTTTTGGTGGTGTTGCGCCGAGTCTTGTCCAAGTTGCTGAAGAAGCCGCCATGCATTGGTTCGGGAATGGGCTTCTCCTCATTGGGAGGCATGTGTGTTGCAGGTGCGTTTTCAATGATGGAAGCAATGCCGGGAGAGCCTTGGCCACGCCTCATGCTAGTGGAGTCTGATGGTTTTAAACTCTCAGTGACACCATCATCTGTTGAAAAACAAATTTAAATATTTCTCATCGAATATTTGGCACATTTTTCCCTAATTTGAACAAAACAAACATAAATAAAGCATATTTTTCAATATTTGAAGGTACATCTGCCCAAAATCAAATTTCAGGTGAACCTTTTTCCTGCATCATATTTCTTTATCACCTCCTTCAAGGCAGCTTAAAAAAGGCATCCTTGCTGAACGACTGTTGGGAGGACATTAAAGCGGAGTTCCACTCAAAAGTGGACGCTCCGCTTGTTTGCTCCCCCCCTCTGGTGCCACATCTGGCACCTTTGAGGGGGGTGGGGGTTGGGGAATGGGTACCTGTTTTTGACAGGTACCTGTCCCCACTTCTGGGAGACCAAGATGCAGCAAGGTCCTCCGAAAGTTCAGCCCCCCTCCTCCGCAGTAGGGAACCGGCGTGAAGCCTACAGCCTTACCACAAATGGTGGCGGCAGCACCCGAGAGCCAATTGGAAAATTGGCTGGGGTGCAGACATCGTGGAGGTCCTGGACAGGTAAGTGCCCTAATAATAAAAGTCAGCAGCTAGTGTATTTTTAGCTGCTGACTGTTAATTTTTTTTGGGGGGGGGGGGCAGGTGCTCCACTTTAACCACTTGCCTACTGGGCACCTTCACCCCCTTCCTGCCCAGGCCAATTTTCAGCTTTCAGCACTGTCGCACTTTGAATGACAATTGTGCGGGCATTAAACGCAGTACCCAAATTTGTTTTTTATCATGCTTTTCACACAAATAGAGCTTTCTTTTGGTGGTATTTAATCACCTCTGGGGGTTTTTATTTTTTTGCTAAATAAATAAAAAAAGAACAAACATTTTGGAATTTTTTTTTTCTTAATTTCCGTTATAAAGTGTTGCAAACAGGCAATTTTTCCTCCTTCACTGATGTGCACTGATTTGCATCACTGATGGGCACTAATACGCAGCACTGAAAGGGGTTGTAAAGGTTAGGTGTTTTTTCACCTTAATGCATAGGATGCATTAAAGTGAAAAAACACCTGTCAGTGACCGGCCCCCCAGCCCCCCTCCTTTTTTACTTACCTGAACCCTAGAACTTGTCCCACGGGGACGCTCTCTCTCTCTGCCCGGGGTTCTCGGCTCTTGACTGGATAGATTGATAGCAGTGCAGCCATTGGCTCCCTCTGCTGTCAATCATATCCAATGACGCGGACGGGGCTGAGTCCTGCATTCGGCCTCTATGGACGCCGAATGCTGGACTCAGGAGCGTGCCCACAAGGTAACCCCCTCGGGAGAGCGCTTCTCCCAGGGGGTCATTTGATGTGAGGAGGAGCTGAGAGAGCCGCCGGGGGACCCCAGAAGATCAGGTTCGGGGCCACTTTGTGCAAAACTAGCTGCACAGTGGAGGCAAGTATGACATGTTTGTTATTTAAAAGAAATAAAAAACAAAACAAAAAACCTTTAGTGTCACTTGAAAGGCACCGATAGGCAGCAATGATGGGCCCTGATAGGCGGCACTGATGGGCACTAATAGGTGGAACTAATATGCTGCACTGATGAGCACTAATAGGTGGCACTATTGGGGCTGCACTGATAATCAGGACATTAGTGCTGCCAATCAGCGGCACTGATTGTCACTGATTGACAGCACTGATTGTCACTTATAGGCGGCACCGATGAGGAAGCAATTTTGGGGCTGCTCTGATCATCAGGACACTGTTCAGAGGTCCCCTTTCACACTAGCCAGTTACTGGCTCCCTCCTCACGCTGTGATAGTGTGAGAAAAGGAATGCCGATAACCGGTGTGTTTACATCGTGATCATCTGTGATTGGACACAACTGATCACACGGTAAAAAGCCGCTATGATTGGCTCTTTTCCCCCGATCTGTGATCCGCTGTGTCCAAAGGACACAGTAATCACAGAGCACTCCAGGTGCGTGCCGCAGCAGCCACGATCATCGGAGGACGTCATATGACGCCTTCCAAGAACTGGCCGACCAAACTGTAGCCGCCATTTTGCGGTTCCAACCCACGAGTTCCAGTGTGATCCTGGTGTGAACCAGTCCTCATTTGCAGGGTGATTTTCCTGGTCTGTGTGCTGTGATGGGAAAGTTCCGCACAATCTCATCGGCACACCCACAGTCTTTGAGGATTAGGTTGGAGAACCCATGAATGATGTAACGCGGTGCGCTGCATTTTGTAAGAGCCAAGAGCCAGGTCATCTGATGGAAGATGGGTTTATAAAAGTAGAATTACTCACCTGGACCCATTTCGACTTCCTCCGCTTTCACTGGAGTCTCATCTTCTGACTGCGGAACAATGTCAACCTCTATGGTATTAATTTCTTTCGCCTAAAAGCCAAAATAAAAAATAAAACAGACTAATAAGAAGTCGGACATTTCAGAATAACAAAGTATACTAATGGTAGAGTAGAATTATACTGTGCTTCAGCATAATATAACAACGGGCTTAAAATAATAGCAAAGCTTCATACACTATAGTAAAAGTATAATATAATATTATTACTTAGCGGTGCCATGTGAGGGACAGATTATACAGCATTATTATGGTACAACGTAGAAAGACTATCACATAGAATAAACATATTATATAATAAATATTTAAAGCTGAACTCCGGCCTTTCCTTCAGTCTTGCAGTTGTACCGGATCCTCTCCTGTACTGAAACTGTTTATTTTGATTTCACTGCACACTGTGGGCATGTCACAGTGTGCATTAGAAACTGCAGCAAATCAAATAGTGTGCCCTTTTTCCTTGCTGGAGGACATCCAGCACTGTCCCTGCTCCGCCCATTTCATTTATTCATTTATTTCAGGCCTTTCAAATCACAGAGGTTTTCATGTGCGATGGTGCAGGAATTGGGGCCAATCTGAAGTCTGATGGTGCAGGAATTGGGGCCAATCTGAAGTCTGATGGTGCAGGAATTGGGGCCAATCTGAAGTCTGATGGTGCAGGAATTGGGGCCAATCTGAGGTCTGATGGTGCAGGAATTGGGGCCAATCTGAGGTCTGATGGTGCAGGAATTGGGGCCAATCTGAGGTCTGATGGTGCAGGAATTGGGGCCAATCTGAGGTCTGATGGTGCAGGAATTGGGGCCAATCTGAAGTCTGATGGTGCAGGAATTGGGGCCAATCTGAGGTCTGATGGTGCAGGAATTGGGGCCAATCTGAGGTCTGATGGTGCAGGAATTGGGGCCAATCTGAGGTCTGATGGTGCAGGAATTGGAGCCAATCTGAGGTCTGATGGTGCAAGAATTGGGGCCAATCTGAAGTCTGATGGTGCAGGAATTGGGGCCAATCTGAAGTCTGATGGTGCAGGAATTGGGGCCAATCTGAAGTCTGATGGTGCAGGAATTGGGGCCAATCTGAAGTCTGATGGTGCAGGAATTGGGGCCAATCTGAAGTCTGATGGTGCAGGAATTGGGGCCAATCTGAAGTCTGATGGTGCAGGAATTGGGGCCAATCTGAAGTCTGATGGTGCAGGAATTGGGGCCAATCTGAAGTCTGATGGTGCAGGAATTGGGGCCAGTCTGAGGTCAACTCCATATTTAATGAGATGTCCAACAAGCTCATATAAAAAGGTGTGATGGCCAGGAGTCAAACTTTTGGCCATTCAGTGTATACGCTCTCTCCCACCTTAAAGTCTATAGGGACGTCCTCGTCCTCTTCTTTACAGCATCCGGTAGATGTGGGACTTGGACTTTTCTCAGAACCAAAGTTACTGGACTCATCTGTACAAGAAAACCAAAGTGAAGAATGAAGACTACGCTCAGTGCCCATACAGGTCCCATAAGGCCGGGGTAGACAACCCCAGAGAGGTGGAAATCTACTTTAAAAACGCTGGAGAAACCAAAGATCAGGTTGCAAGGTTGCATTTTTCTTAAAGGGGGTATGGCCAAATTAAAGTGGGTGTGGTCAGTAATGACAGGGCCCCTTTTCCCTTCTCTCACCTTCACTGACGTTCTCCACCTTCACTTTGATGAAGACATTTTCTGTGTGGTCTTTCAGGTCAACCAAATCTTCCCACTAAAAACAACAAGAGGCAAAAATCGAAATTTTCACTATGTAAAAAGTGTACCTGTCAGTAACTTTACACATCTGCATTTATTCATTCAGGGTGTACCATGTAGAAATACTTTACGCGTTTCGCTGGGACAAGGCCCGCTTTGTCCACATCCCATACATATGATGTACAGGTACGTCGCTGGATGGGAAGAGTGAACGATATCTCGGTCATCCTTGCAGCTGCAGCGATGATCAAGATATCATTTTATTTTATAGCCGTCAATTCCCTTCAATGTAAAAGTAATCCTAGCGGCTATAAACTGCTGGATTACTTTTAGAGGCAGGGGAAGGGGGTCCCCGTCCCCATCTTTATGCTGGCGCCTTGACCCGAAGCCGATTGAAGAATCGGCTGGGGTGCCGACATCGCTGGATCCCTGGACAGGTAAGTGTCCTTATATTAAAAGGCAGCAGCTGCAGTATTTGTAGCTGCTGACTTTTAATCTTTTTTTTGGAGGGGCTTTTTCTGCCATTTTTTGTTTACATGTTTAACCACTTCCATACCGGGCCTATTCTGGCACTCCTCTGCTACATGTAAAAATCATCATTTTTTTGCTAGAAAATTACTCAGAACCCCCAAACATTATATTTTTTTTTTTTTTTTTGTTTTTTTTAGCAGACACCCTAGGGAATAAAATGGCGGTCGTTGCAACTTTTTATGTCACAATTTTTCAAATGAATTTTTTGGGGGGAAAAAAAACTGTTTCATGAATTAAAAATTAACAAAAATTAAAGTTAGCCCAATTTAATACATAATGTAACGTGAAAGATGATGTTATGCCAACAAAATAGATACCCAACATGTCACGCTTTAAAATGGCACACACTTGTGGAATGGCGCCAAACTTTGGTACTTAACCACTTGCTGCCCGCCATATAGCAATATGACATCTGCAAAGTGGTTGCCATATCCTGACTGGACGTCATATAATGTCGCCAGGATATCAAGCTGCTGCACGCCCCCGGGGGCGCGCATCGCGGCAATCGTTGTTGCGGTGTGTCAGTCTGACACGCCGCAACTCTGATCTAGGTAAAGAGTCTCTGACTGAGACTCTTTACCACGTGATCAGCCGTGTCCAATCACGGCTGATCACGATGTAAACAGGAATGAGCCGTTGATCAGTTTTTCCTCACTCATGTCTGACAGACGCAAGTAGTGGAGAGCCAATCTGCTGCTTTCCTGACAGGGGGGGGGTCTGTGCTGATTGTTTATCAGCGCAGCCCCCCCTTGGATGCCCGCCCAGGACCACCAGGGATGGCCACCACACTGGACCACCAGGTATGCCACCTTATACCACCAGGGAAATGCCAATCAGTGCCATTGAAAAGCCCTTGCCAGTGATGCCCATCAGTGAAATCCAGTGCCAGCCATCAGTGCCGCCTTTCAGTGCCCACCAGTGCCACCTATGAGTGCCCATCAGTGCTGCCTATCAAAGCCAATCAGTGCTGCCTATCAGTGCCCATCGTCATCGCCACCTCATCTGTGCCATCTCATTGGTGCCACCTCATCGGTGCCCATCAGTGAAGGAGAAAAAAAAAACTTACTTACAAAATTTTATAACAAAAACAAAGAAAAACTTTATTTTTATTTTTTTTTATTTGCTTTTATTCGTTTAGCAAAAAAATAAAAACCGCAGAGGTTATCAAATACCACCAAAAGAAAGCTCTATTTGTGGGAAGAAAATGATAAAAAAAATTTGTTTGGGTACAGTGTAACATGACTGAAAATTGGCCTGGGCAGGAAGGGGGGAAAGTGCTCGGTATTGCAGTGGTTAAAAAATCTCGCACACTTTAAATATTTTTACAGGTTACCAGTTTAGAGTTACAGAGGAGGTCCAGTGCCAGAATTGTTGCTCTCGATTTAACGCGCGTGGCGATACCTCACATGTATTGTTCGATTGCCGTTTACATACGTGGGTGCGACTTACACGTGTGTTCGCTTCTGTGCGTCAGCGCACGGGGGCGCTTTAAACATTTTTTTTTTATTACTGTTTATTTTACTTACATTTTTTAATTTATACACTTTCTCTTTAAATTTTTTTTTATCCCTTTTTTTCCTATTACAAGGAATTGTAATAGGAATGGTGCGTGAAAGGTCCTCTTTATGGAGAGATATGGAGTCTATGAGACCCCTCATCTCTCCTCCAGGCTAGAAAGATTAAGATAAAAAAAATAAATAAAAATAAATAAATAATGAACAATCTCTTTCTTTCCAGCCGAGTTCTCGGCTTTGTTTACTTCTGCCGGCCGGATGTGACGTCATAACGCCGCGCCCGGGCCTCCGAAGGTCATAGAGATGACTGGGGACCATCTTGTCACTGGAAATCTCTATGATCAACATCCGGCAGCGGCGGATTCTTTCTCCGGTTCGCTGATCGTACAGGCGGCCCGGAGAAGCACTGGAGGGTGGCGGGGGGTAATTTCCCCTTCAGCCACCTGTAAGAACGATCAAGCAGCTGAACTGCCGCTATGATTGTTCTTACGGTGCACAGAATCGCCTGCTGTAAATGAGGATATCTGCAGTTGCACCCATCATTCAGATATCACCACTCAAAGTCAATGACGTCACATGACGTCCTTGGGCTGGAAGTGGATAAGAACCGCCCCATGTAAATATACTGCAGCAGGGCGCGCCTTAAGTGCAAAATCACGTACCTGTACGTGATTCCTGTGATTGGCTCTGGGGTGTACGCTGGCCACCTGCGATCGTTTTTTTGGAGTGGCAGAACGGTGAGGGAGAAAAATGGAGATCTTGTGTTTTTGCTAAGCAGAAACACGGATCTCTGTTTTCCTCCAGTCATAGCACCTCCCCCTACAGTTAAAAAGCACTCCCTAGAAGCACATTTAACCCTTCGATCGCCCCTGGTGTTAACCCCTTCCCTGCCAGAGTCATTAGTACATTTTTTTTTTAGCACTAATCACTGTATTGGTGTCACTGGTCCCCAAAAAGTATAAGATTTTTCCGCCGCAATATCTCAGTCCCGCTAAAAATCGCTGGTCGCCGCCATTACTAGTAAAAACAATAAAGAAAAAAAAAAAAAGTCCATAAATCTATCTCATAGTTTGTAGACACGATAACTTTTGCGCAAACCAATCAATATACGCTTATTGGAATTTTTTTTTTTTTTTACCAAAAACATGTTAGCAGAACATATTGGCCAAAATTGATTTTTTACATTTTTTTTATTGGATGTGTTTTATAGCAGAAAGTAAAAAAATATTGTTTTCTTTTTCAAAATTGTCGCTCTTTTAGTTGTTTATTCAATAAAATGGAAAAGGTTTTGGGGGAATAGGGACTTTCAGGAAGCCATGGCCTGGTAAGGTCATGAATATCCATCCCATATGCATCAA
Organism: Lithobates septentrionalis; assembly: GCA_037952835.1. Lineage (NCBI taxonomy): Eukaryota > Metazoa > Chordata > Amphibia > Anura > Ranidae > Lithobates > Lithobates septentrionalis. The sequence continues at coordinate 3,003,719 of JBBDGP010000241.1, forward strand.
GAGAAAAGGGTATATTTACAAGGAGGGTGGGACTTGTTTATAGCGCAAGAAATAAAAAACCGTAGGAGGTGATCAAATACCACCAAAAGAAAGTTCTATTTGTGGGAAAAAAAAAAGTTTTATTTGGGTACAACGTTACACGACCGCGCAATTGTCAGTTAAAATAACGCAGTGCCGCATCGCAAAAATTAGCCTGGTCATGAAGGAGGGTAAACCTTCCGGAGCTGAAGTGGTTAAAATCAGTACCTTTTGCTAGAAAACATTATATATATTTTTTTTAGCAGAGACCCTAGAGAACAAAAATGGTGATTTTTGCAATTTTTTTATGTCACGCGGTATTTGCGCAGCGGTTTTAAATCGTTTTCTAGCAAAAAAAAATATAAACAAACATTTTTTACATGTAGGAAAGGAATATCATAATTGGCCTGGACTGGAAGTAGTTCAATTCCTATCCAACATGTTGGAAAGTTCTGGTGCTTTTAGGGGACTCATCATGCGACTTTTTACACATAAAGTCGCAGCCTATTCATTTCGGTGGAAGCCGTTCAAATCTATGCGATTTAAAGTTGCAGCGACCGCCTACAATATATATAGTGTGTATGTGTATATTATTTATATATATAGTGTGTGTGTATATATATATATATATATATATATACACACACACACAATTACTTTAAATACCGTTGTTATAGCAGCAGCTAGCTGCCGTAACCCCGGTATCGTTTTTTTTCTGTGGGCGATTCAGCGTCTGATAAAAGTAATCCCGCAGGTGCATTCACCGCGGGATCACTTTTGGAGGCGGTGGGAGAGGTGCGCCCCTTCCGGCCATTTCCGAGCTTACTGGAGCGGTCGGTAAGCCCGGAAACCGATCCGAAGCGGGCTGGCTAGGCAGGAAGTCAAGTGAGGGCAAGATAGCCCCCCACTCAGCTCTATGGTCTTGGAAGACCGGAGCGATCTTGAACGTCACTTCCTGTGTTCTGTTGCCAACTTGTCGAAATCTCCAACTACGTAACTTCCAGGGACTCTCCAGGAGCGGATTTGGCTCTACTGGCCACATGTGCGCACCCAACAGAACCCCCCTGCAGCTGTTGGGGATTGACAAAAAAGGATTAGTGATGTACCTTGCGCATGCGCACTGAGGCGATTGTGTAGATCCGAGGAAAACTCCTCGTGTTCTCCAACAGCTCCTGGGGGGGGGGGGGGGGGGGGTGTTCTGTTATTCTGTCGGGTGCACACGTGTGCATGGCCAGTAGAGCCAACTCGTCAAAATCTGCTGCTGGTCAAAATCAAAATACATTTTTTTTTTCCTTTTGGTTTTAACTATTTGCTGACCACCCGCCGCAGATATACTGCGGCAAGGTGGCTTGGCTGCGCAAATCGCCGTACCGGTACGCTGATTCGTGCACTAGCATTCGTGGGCGCGCGCCCTCCAATTGGCCAGCGGGGGGAGCCAATCAGCGGGTCTGGCAGACTCGATATCCGCCGGCCGCCCGTGATCGTTCCCCGCAGAGACAGAACGGGGGTCTGCCCAAGTAAACAAGGCAGATCTCCGTTCTGTCAGGGGAGGACTCAGAGATTTTCTGTTCCTGCTAAGCAGGAAGACGGATCTGTGTGTTTCCTCAGTCACACCGTCCCCCATACAGTCAGTAATCAAACAGGGAACACAGGTAACCCCTTGATCGCCCCTGATGTTAACCCCTTCCCTGCCAATGTCATTAGTACAATGTCAGTGCATATTTGTAGCACTGATCACTGTAATAATGTCACTGGTTCCCCAAAAAAAAAAAAAAAGAAAAAGTGTCAAAAATGTCAGTTAGGTATCCAAATTGTCCGCAGCAATAAAAATTGCTGATCTCCACCATTACTAGTAAAAATAAATAAATATCAATATAATATAAAAAAAAATATATACACACACACACACACACACACACACACTAAATACATACATATATGTTACATTTTCTGTTTCAAGGGGATAGATTTATGGCATGATTATAATATACATGTAAATAAATAAAATAAAACATGCCATAAATCTATCCCCTTGAAACAGAAAATGTATCCATCTGTAGACTTACCTCGTCATCCACAGGGCTGCCATAGTAATCCTCCTCCTCTTTCACATGACCGGACTCCTCGCTCCACGGACATCTCTCGTGGGTATTAGTCTGAGTGGATCCATCTGTAGGAAATGCACACACTGACTACATTATTATTATACATGATTTATATAGCGCCAACAGTTTATGCAGCGCTTTACAATGTGGAGGGGGGACAGCACAATTACAGTACAGTTCAATACAGAAGGGACAGGAGGGGCTACATTGACTAATAGGAGGGACTACATTGCTTCTATGTGTTTATATCAGGGCTCTCCTTCAGTCACCACCGTACAAAACTGAGACTCCACCTTCCTCTGCAATCCAATACAATCCTCCATACTGAGCATAAAGAGAACCTGTCTCTGTAGCCACAGCAATGGGGGGAAGTGGCGGGAGCGGAGTACTGCTTTAAATCATTATTTATGGGAAGGAAAAAAAAAAGCTGCAAGTAAGCATTGAAAATACTTCAGTTAGTTAGTTACAGCGTCTCTTTAATGCCGCGTACACACGAGCGGACTTTACGGCAGACTTTGCCCGGCGGACTTTTCGACAGACTTACTGAATGAACGGACTTGCCTACCCCCAAATCCACCAAAGTCCGTTGAATTCGTACGTGATGACGTATGATCGGACTAAAACAAGGAAGTTCATAGCCAGTAGCAAATAGCTGCCCTAGCGTCGGTTTTTGTCCGTCGGACTAGCATACAGACGAGCGGATTTTTCGACCGGACTCGATTTCAACGGATTGATTTAAAACATGTTTCAAATCTAAGTCCGTCCAACTTTTGAGAAAACAAATATATATATACCGTATTTATCGGCGTATAACACACACTTTTTTCCCCTTAAAATCAGGGGAAAATTGTGGGTGCGTGTTATACGCCGATCCCCGCCAATTTTGTTTGATCGGCGGCAATCGCCGCCGACATACACAGCCGTGTGTAGATTCAAATATGGCGCCGAGACTGCAGGGACTCGGCGGAGCCGAGACACACAAAGCCGAGTGTTCTCGGCTATTCTCGCCGCCGCCGCTCACAGTCACGCCCAGTCCCGCCATTGGACCTGTGTTATGTCCATCATAGGGCGGGACTGGGCGTGACAGTGAGCGGCGGCGAGAATAGCCGAGAACACTCGGCTTTGTGTGTCTCGGCTCCGCTGAGTCCCTGCAGTCTCGGCGCCATATTTGAATCTACACACGGCTGTGTATGTCGGCGGCGATCACACAGATCACACAAAGCTGCACTGGGGCAAAGCTGCACTGACAAGGCTGCACTGACAAGGCTGCACTGGGGCAAAGCTGCACTGACAAGGCTGCACTGGGGCAAAGCTGCACTGACAAGGCTGCACTGGGGCAAAGCTGCACTGACAAGGCTGCACTGACAAGGCTGCACTGGACACTGAGGAAAGGCTGCAGATGGACATTTTAATGTAAGTTTTTTTTCCTTAAACTTTACTCCTAAAAGTTTTTTTCCATAAAATTCCCTCCTAAACTTGGGGTGCGTGTTATACGCCGATAAATACACATAGATAGATATATATATATACACACACATACACACACACACACATATATACACAGCCTTGAAAAAGTATTCATACCCCCTTGAAATTTTCCACATTTTGTCATGTTACAACCAAAAATGTAAATGTATTTTATTGGGATTGTATGTGATAGACCAACACAAAGTGGCACATCATTATGAAGTGGAAGGAAAATGATAAATGGTTTTCAACATTTTTTTTTACAAATAAATATGTGAAAAGTGTGGGGTACATTTGTATGGTGCCCCCCTGAGTCAATACTTTGTAGAACTGCCTTTCACTGCAATTACAGTATCAGGTCACCTGAGTCCAGGTGACAGATGCTTTCTTTCACCAATGTCTTTCTTCTTGCCACTCTTCCATAAAGGGCAGATCTGCGGAGTGCACGACTAATAGTTGTCCTGTGGACAGATTCTCCCACCTGAGCTGTGGATCTCTGCAGCTCCTCCAGAGTTACCATGGGCCTCTTGGCTGCTTCTCTGATTAATGCTCTCCTTGCCGGCCTGTCAGTTTAGGTGGACGGCCATGTCTTGGTAGGTTTGCAGTTGTGCCACACTCTTTCCATTTTCGGATGATGGATTGAACAGAGCTCCATGAGATGTTCAAAGCTTGGGATATTTTTTTATAACCTAACCCTGCTTTAAAACTTCTCCACAACTTTATCCCTGACCTGTCTGGTGTGTTCCTTGGCCTTCATGATGCTGTTTGTTCACTGAGGTTCTCCAACATCCCTCTGAGGGCTTCACAGAACAGCTGTATTTATACAGAGATTAAACTACACACAGGTGGACTCAATTTACTAATTAGGTGACTTCTGAAGGCAATTGGGTAGTTAAGGATATTATCAGAGTTAAAGGGGGCTGAATACAAATGTACGCCACACTTTTCACATATTTATTTGTAAAAAAAATATGAAAACCATTTATCATTTTCCTTCCACTTCACAATTATGTGCCACTTTGTGTTGGTCTATCACATAAAATACATTTATGTTTTTGGTTGCAACGTGACAAAATTTCAAGGGGTATAAATACTTTTTCAAGGCACTGTATTTGTAGATCAGCGCAGACATCAGCACATAGGATGGAACATTGACGCTGTGACTGGTTCTCTTAAAGCAGGGGTAGGCAACTTCGGCACTCCAGCTGTGGGGAAACTACAAATCTCATCATGCCTCTGCCTCTAGGAGTCATGCCTGTGATTGTCAGGGTTTTGTGATGTCTCATGGGTCTTGTAGTTTCCCCACAGCTGGAGGACCGAGGTTGCCTACCCATGTCATAAAGGGTACCAAATATCCGCAAAAAAAAAAACAAAAAAACACAACAAAGATTCCTTACCGGAAGATCTCACTGGCCTGGATGCCTCCACCGTTAAGCCATGATGGAGTTCGTTATCTTGTTCCTGTGTGGAGAAAGTGGACAGATCAGGGGTAGAAAACCTTAATGAGGTGGAGATCTACCTGAACAACATGGGAGAAGTCAAAGTTCAGTGTCACCTCCCCACACCTGAAACCTCCACCATGTCGCAAATCAGGTGGTGAGGAGTAGTGAATGAGCACTTAGTTCCATTCGGCAGCTGCACCCTTGAGGCTCGTTCACACATAAAGTGGGGCCACTCTGCAAGTGCCCCGCGGCTGCGGGGTCCAATGGGGTTAAAGCAGGTGGAGAGAAAGCAACACAAAGCTGCCTGCTTTAATCCTTCGGGATAAAAGGTGGAGTGCATTTGGTATCACTCCGCATGGGACAGGAGGCGGCACTACAGAGGAGGCATCGGCTTATGCGGCTCTTGCTTCCTACTACACCTCCAACTTTACAAGTAGTCCCTCTGCATTGCACTCTGATGCTCTGGGGTGGCGGGTCAACAAGCCCAGACCAGGATCTACCAGTCACCTGTCCGTGATCTACTGGTTGCTGACCCCCCCGCCTTATAGGAACCTGACACACACAATGATACCGTCACCATCCAGACACATCCCTTGTCTGTTACTGGATAATGTCCCAGAATTCCCGGCACCGCTCACCTCTCCTGTCAGCAGATCAATCATCTTCTGAGTGACTTCTAGAATCTTCTTGTTGTTCCTCAATGGCGTCCAAGATGGAGGTGGTGGGTCCATAGTAGGGCTCCGAGAGCTGCTTCGTATTTCGGACCCACAAGGAGGGCTTTGTGGTGTCACACGATCACTTAAATTCTTCTTTATGGGTCCGTAATCCTAGGAAGGAAGACGAGGCTCATGATTACATGTCATGTGACCTCCCAGAATCCTCCTCACCTCTCCTGTCAGGTCTGTGTTTTATTAATAGAGATAAGAGCGATGTCATGTGACCTCCCAGAATCCTCCTCATCTCTCCGGTCAGGTCTGTGTTTTATTAATAGAGATCAGAGTGATGTCATGTGACCTCCCAGAATCCTCCTCACCTCTCCGGTCAGGTCTGTGTTTTATTAATAGAGATCAGAGTGATGTCATGTGACCTCCCAGAATCCTCCTCACCTCTCCGGTCAGGTCTGTTTTATTAATAGAGATAAGAGTGATGTCATGTGACCTCCCAGAATCCTCCTCACCTCTCCGATCAGGTCTGTGCTTTATTAATAGAGATAAGAGTGATGTCATGTGACCTCCCAGAATCCTCCTCATCTCTCCGGTCAGGTCTGTGTTTTATTAATAGAGATCAGAGTGATGTCATGTGACCTCCCAGAATCCTCCTCACCTCTCCGGTCAGGTCTGTTTTATTAATAGAGATCAGAGTGATGTCATGTGACCTCCCAGAATCCTCCTCACCTCTCCAGTCAGGTCTGTGTTTTATTAATAGAGATAAGTGTGATGTCATGTGACCTCCCAGAATCCTCCACATCTCTCCGGTCAGGTCTGTGTTTTATTAATAGAGATCAGAGTGATGTCATGTGACCTCCCAGAATCCTCCTCACCTCTCCGGTCAGGTCTGTTTTATTAATAGAGATCAGAGTGATGTCATGTGACCTCCCAGAATCCTCCTCACCTCTCCAGTCAGGTCTGTGTTTTATTAATAGAGATCAGAGTGATGTCATGTGACCTCCCATAATCCTCCTCACCTCTCCAGTCAGGTCTGTGTTTTATTAATAGAGATCAGAGTGATGTCATGTGACCTCCCATAATCCTCCTCACCTCTCCAGTCAGGTCTGTGTTTTATTAATAGAGATAAGAGTGATGTCATGTGACCTCCCAGAATCCTCCTCACCTCTCCGGTCAGGTCTGTGTTTTAATAATAGAGATAAGAGTGATGTCATGTGACCTCCCAGAATCCTCCTCACCTCTCCGGTCAGGTCTGTGTTTTATTAATAGAGATAAGAGTGATGTCATGTGACCTCCCAGAATCCTCCTCACCTCTCCGGTCAGGTCTGTGTTTTATTAATAGAGATAAGAGTGATGTCATGTGACCTCCCAGAATCCTCCTCACCTCTCCGGTCAGGTCTGTGTTTTATTAATAGAGATAAGAGTGATGTCATGTGACCTCCCAGAATCCTCCTCACCTCTCCGGTCAGGTCTGTATTTTATTAATAGAGATAAGAGAGATGTCATGTGACCTCCCAGAATCCTCCTCTCCAGTCAGGTCTGTGTTTTATTAATAGAGATAAGAGTGATGTCATGTGACCTCCCAGAATCCTCCTCACCTCTCCGGTCAGCAGGTAGATGATCTCCAGGGCCAAACTTATTATCCTTTTGGTCGTGTGACTCCGGCTCTTCCCCATCTTGTGTCTGGAGGGGCCCCGGTGGTGTAGACAGGTACTCGGGAGCCGATCTGTCGGAAGAGTTGGTGGTAAATGACCTCCTCATCTCTCAGAAGACACAATTATTTGGACCATTTATTGGCCTTTCACCAGTTTAACCCCACCAGTGATCCCACCAACCATGGAGCACACTCACAGCAACAGGAGGACAACGTTGTAGTGGCGGCTAATACTTAGTAAGAACCCTCTGGAAGGGGAGGGGCAAAAAAAATCACCAGCTTATGATTGGTCCACAGCTGCCGCTCTGAGAGGGGTGTGACCAAACTACTGCAGGTCTCTGATTGGTCTGAAGCTGTGATCAATACTTAGCATGAGCCCCTGGTGGGTGTGACCAGATAACGCTGGTTTTTGATTGGTCTGCAGCTGTGGCCAATACTCATCAGGAGCCCACTGGACAGGGAGTGACTGATTCTGACTGCTGATTGGTCTGCAGCTCTCTGGAGGGGGGTGTAACCATCCAATGTTGGCTTTTGATTGGTCCACAGACAGACCGGGCCCTACTGGGAACTGAGCCCAGCACCAACACAGCCAATGGCTGCCCTCACCTATCTAGGGGCCCTGCAATCACAGCTCACCCTTCAGGGCCTTCTCTGACCTGTGTGACACAAGCAGCTCTCTGATTGGCTGCAGCAAGGCTCAGCAAGACAATGCCAGTAATGGGAGCTGTGACGTCACCCCCATGGTTGTAGGACACTCACCTTCCCTCCCGGGCCCCTCACCTTCCTTCCTTCCTTCCTCCCTCTTCCCCCCGGTACTCAGCCGCCCAATCTGTACCAACACCGAGCCACCCGGAGCATGCCGGGAGAGGTAGCCCACCGGGGACCGCTTTGTCCGCACTGAGCATGCGCCAAATGCTTAGCTAAGTATTCTGAGCCCGTCCGGAGCCTGTAGCTTTTCTGTTACCGCGGCAACGCTGGAGGAAGTCACCGCCGCCATGTTTGTTAAGGGAGCGAACAATGGGGCTGGTGTGATCACAGTCATGTTAATAATAATAATAATAATAATAGGAATAATAAAGAAGAAGAATAAAATATAGTGGTAACTATAAAATAATTGGAGACCTAAATATTATAACAGCAATATTATTATAATAATGTAATAGTGACAATAATAATAATAATGGTAGTAATGTTATAGTGGTACAACAATTAGTAACAGTAAAAATAAGAAGGAGATGGGGGTAATTATAATTATTTATAGTCATAATACTATTAAAAATAATATTACAATAGAATGATATCGACAATGATGATAATAATAGTAAAAAAAATAGCGTTAATTTACAATAATTAGAGATAATCATATTAAAAAATATTACAATAATAATAATATTATAATAGTGACACTAATAAAAAGTATATAATATTAGTAATTATGTTATATTGATAAATATAGTTACAATAACAATGAGAAGAAAAAAACAGTGGTAAGTAAAATGAATTACAGTCATAAATAAGAATATAATATTATTAATACAGTGATAATAATAATAATAAAAATAATAAAATAATCATCATCATTAGAACAATTACAAATATGGTAATGTTAATTAAAAATAATTACAGTCATAATATTATTAAAAATATTATAATTAGAATAATAATAATAATATTTGTGTGTATATGTTTATATACAAACATATATAAAATATATTAAATAATAATAAATAATACATATATATGTGTGTATACATTAATAGCTATATATATATATATATATATATATACATAGATAATAGCTAGTATAATAATATAATAATATTATAGTATAATAATATAATAGATAATATAGATTTTTAAACATATACATATACAAATATAAAATATATTAAATAGTAATGATAATAATAAATAATCATCATGTAATCATCCTGTAAATAAATATATATATATATATATATATATATATATATATATATATATATATATATATATATATATAATTTAGTAATATTTATAATGTGTATAAGTTATATATATATAATTTTATTTGTTTAACATATACACACACAGATATAACATATATTCATATTTTAATTACTAATAATCATTATTATTATTCATAAACTAACCACTAGAGGCCAAATACTCTGTCTCGTCTCCCGTCCGCCCTTTCTCTCACACAAGGAAGCAGGCGGCCATTTTGCCGTCGTTTTCTCTATATTCATCACCGAGGGAGTCTTCATTAACATGGCTTCTGTATGGAAGACACAAATGGGCAGCAATTGATTGGAGGACTCTATGCGAAGTGGGAAGTCAGTGCGCGCACGCGCAGAACGTTCTAATTGGTTAGAGGCGCTCTGCAGCTTGCAGTTCCCGGGTACCTAGACAGACAGGTAGTGTGCGAAGACAGGGTTTCTTAGGAGACTGATAGGTGCTTTAATGGTTATTAGAGGTGGGGAAGGTGGCAAGGATGACTTAAAGGGATAGTCCACCCAAGTGGTGTGTTTGGGGGAGGTGTGCGGGACATACAGCTGCATTTTATGGTCTCCCCTTTGGAAATTTGAGATGACATAAGCCCTAAAAACACCTGTGTTTTGCTTATTTGTTATCAATTTGTAGAGATAGCGAGGGCGGATCTCAGACGCTTGGAGTTGCCGTGATGTAAATAACAGTTACAGCCGAGCCTTTGGGTTTGATGACAAGTAATGGACGCTAAGTGATCCTAATCTTTGTCTTCTTCTGCAGATTGATACGTCTTCATATTGTCCGTGTAGAGGCTCCGCCTCAAAATGAAGCTTTCACGCCTCGATCTGACCAAAACTATCGGTGCGGACAAGACACGGAGTCACATGATGGAGAGGATCATCAACCTCACCCTGGATATCCTCTACCTGCTGACCGGAGAGGTGAGGAGGATTCTGGGAGGGTCACATGACATCACTCTTATCTCTATTAATAAAACACAGACCTGACCAGAGAGGTGAGGAGGATTCCGGGAGGTCACATGACATCACTCTTATCTCTATTAATAAAACACAGACCTGACCGGAGAGGTGAGGAGGATTCTGGGAGGTCACATGACATCACTCTTATCTCTATTAATAAAACACAACTGACTGGAGAGGTGAGGAGGATTCTGGGAGGTCACATGACATCAATCTTATCTCTATTAATAAAACACAACTGACTGGAGAGGTGAGGAGGATTCTGGGAGGTCACATGACATCACTCTTATCTCTAATAATAAAACACAGACCTGAACAGAGAGGTGAGGAGGATTCTGGGAGGTCACATGACATCACTCTTATCTCTATTAATAAAACACAGACCTTAACAGAGAGGTGAGGAGGATTCTGGGAGGTCACATGACATCACTCTTATCTCTATTAATAAAACACAGTGTTGACCGGAGAGGTGAGGAGGATTCTGGGAGGTCACATGACATCATTTTTTCCTCTGTATAGGATTACATAGTCCTGAAGATGTCCTATGGTCAGGTGACGCACAGCAGCAGTCCCTGTGTATCGGGAGGCTTTGGACGGACTCAGATCCCCACCTCAAAGCTGACACCTGACAGCAACGAGAAGAAGATCCTGGAAGTCACCCAGAAGATCATCGATCTGCTGACAGGAGAGGTGAGCGGTGCCGGGAATTCTGGGACATTATCCAGTAACAGACAAGGGATGTGTCTGGATGGTGACTGTATCATTGTGTGTGTCGGGTTCCTATAAGGTTTCTCTCATCCTTGTTTTGTCTATCTAAGGAAGGACGAAGGTCGGTCCAGAAGATGAGTTGTATGTCGAAGTCCGACGTCCTGAGCTCAGAAGGTGAGAACAGACTTCCTTTTGCTGTATCATTAAGCCCCGCCTCTCTGCACATGTGTATGATCGTTGCAGCTATAGGAGGTTGTGTTGTGGGTGAGTTGGGCATCCTTTTGTAGGAATATGTTGAGGATTTGATGAGAAGGTGCTAAGAGAGAGACAAAAACGTGGTCCTGTTATTCACATCGCCCTCGGTTCTCTAGTGTCACCTCAACGGCCGCACACCAAACTCTCCTACAACCCAACCTCCTATTGCTGTCATAGCAACAGGATACTTAAAGGGCATCTAACCTCAGATTTTTTCAAATTTTCCATCATGATAACCTTCGAGCATAATAATGTTTCTTCCGTTTTTCATGAATTAGTCTCCTTTTGTAAGTGACTGTAGTGTGCCTCTCCCATGTGTGTGTGGCTCTTCTACCCATAATGCCTCTGATCTCCGCCCACAGCCCTCCTACCGTTCCTTCCTGAGGTGTGATAACTCTCAACGTTCCATAGGAAACTATTCATTGCTCATAATAGCTTGTCATTGTGGCCTATTTATAAAATACATTTGGAGGATCCTAGGGGGTGGGACAAGACAACATTGTAGGTGTTGCTTACACACCTAAGGTCTTACAGCATAGAAATACAGAGCTGAGTTGGTAGCTTTCCTTTGTGTGTTACTTCACTACCCATAATTCATTTCTTTGTTTTATTTATTATTGGTATTTATATAGCGCCATCAATTTACGCAGCGCTTTACATATTTATTATACATTCACATCAGTCCCTGCCCTCAAGGATTTTACCATTTATGGTATGCCTCTGATTCCCACAGCCCTCCTACCGTTCCTTCCTGAGGTGTAATAACTCTCACCGTTCCATAGGAAACAATTGATTGCTCATAATACCTTGTCAGTGTGGCCCATTTATAAAATATATTTGGAGGATCCTAGGGGGTGGGACAAGACAACATTGTGGGTGTGGCCTATGCTCTTAAGGTCTGACAGCATAGAAATGCAAAGCAGAGTAGGTGGCAGCAGTGACAATTACACATATAAAAACAATACTATCCTGAGTTGCTTCATTTAAATTTTTGTATTTTCAAAAAAAAAAAGAAAATATTATTAGATTAAAAAAAAATAATAATATTTAACATTTCTACATGTGTGTGTGTGTTTTTTTTTTTTTTTTGTACAAATATAAAAAAGCATTATGTAGGAGTAACTCATAGCTGTAATACACAGACAGGAACTGGTGAACTTTAACATTGAAGTGTATATCCTTCTTAATAAATATATAATATATATATTTTATCTTTAAAAAAAAAAAAGTATATATTTTTTCTTTACAGTTTCTACATTTTCTTCTTCCTTTTTTTTATTTTTATTTTTTATGTTGGAGTAATTCATCTTTAGTCATTACACAGACAGCAGCTGGTGCACTTGCAAGTCTGCAGCTTTGTGTCATGTTACAACCAAAAACGTAAATGTATTTTATTGGGATTTTATGTGAGAGACCAACACAAAGTGGCACATAATTGTGAAGTGGAAGGAAAATGATAAATGGTTTTCGACATTTTTTTACAAATAAATGTTAGGGAATGGTTCACTAGATAGACATATAGTCTAGAGTGATGCTTTAACCACTTGCCATCCGGGCCATTGCCGAAAGAAGGCTACAGCGCGGTCGGCTAGTTCTGGGTGGACGTCCGTGGGACGTCATTCCAGAATGTTGCTGGGGCGCGCACCCGGGAACATTCGCTGATCGCGGCTGTTTACCACGTGATCGTTCCGTCAAATGACGGAGCGATCACTTGTAAACAAACCGGCGTCACGGCATGACACCGGTTCCTCCCTCCCCTCTCTGTACCGATGGGTACAGTGCGAGGGGAGAGGTGGAGAGATGGCAGCAGCGCTGTGGGCTGGATGTTTAGTGCCCACAGCGCTGCTCAGTGTAAATAATGGCAATACACTGCAATACTCTGCAACACTGTGCAATACTCTGCAACACTGTGCAATACTCTGCAAAACTGTGCAATACTCTGCAACACTCTGCAACACTGTGCAATACTTTGCAATACTCTGCAACACTGTGCAGTACTCTGCAACACTGTGCAATACTCTGCAACACTGTGCAATACTTTGCAACACTCCAATACTCTGCAACACTGTGCAATACTCTGCAACACTGTGCAATACTCTGCAATACTCTGCAATACTCTGCAACACTCTGCAATACTCTGCAATACTCTGCAATACTCTGCAACACTGTGCAATACTTTGCAACACTGTGCAATACTTTGCAGCACTGCAATACTCTGCAACACTGTGCAATACTCTGCAACACTGTGCAATACTTTGCAACACTGCAATACTCTGCAACACTGTGCAATACTCTGCAACACTCTGCAACACTCTGCAATAGTCTGCAATACTCTGCAACACTGTGCAATACTTTGCAACACTGTGCAATACTGTGCAGCACTGCAATACTCTGCAATACTCTGCAACACTGCAATACTCTGCAACACTCTGCAATACTCTGCAACACTGTGCAATACTTTGCAACACTGCAATACTCTGCAATACTCTGGAACACTGCAGTACTCTGCAACACTGCAATACTCTGCAACAATGTGCAACACTCTGCAATACTCTGCAACACTGTGCAATACTCTGCAACACTGCAATACTCTGCAACACTGTGCAATACTCTGCAATACTTTGCAACACTGTGCAATGCTCTGCACAGCACCACTCTGCAATACTCTGCAACACTGTGCAATACTTTGCAACACTGTGCAAGACTTTGCAGCACTGCAATACTCTGCAACACTGCAATACTCTGCAATACTCTGCAACACTCTGCAATACTCTGCAATACTCTGCAACACTGTGCAATACTTTGCAACACTGCAATACTCTGCAACACTGCAGTACTCTGCAACACTGCAATACTCTGCAACAATGTGCAACACTCTGCAACACTGTGCAATACTCTGCAACACTGTGCAATACTCTGCAATACTTTGCAACACTGTGCAACACTCTGCAACACTCTGCAATACTCTGCAACACTCTGCAACACTCTGCAATACTCTGCAACACTCTGCAATATTCTGCCAATATTCTGCAACACTCTGCAATATTGTGCAATACTCTGCCAATACTCTGCAATAAATTATAACAGAAACAAAGAATTTTTTTAAATCGAATTTTCAGTCTTTTTTGATTTATAGCGCAAAAAATAAAAAACCCAGCGGTGATTAAATACCACCAAAAGAAAGCTCTATTTGTGTGAAAAAAAGGACAAAAATTTCATATGGGTACAGTGTTGCATGACTGAGTAATTGTCCTTCAAAGTGTGAGAGCACCGAAAGCTGAAAATTGGTCTGGTTAGGAAGGGGGTTTAGGTGCCCAGTGGTCAAGAGGTTAAGTTGAACTTCTAAACTGCTTGTGTTAGAAGAAGCTGAGATGCACAGGCAAGGCTTATCTGCAAACAACATGTATTTCTTGTAAAAGAATAGAATGTTCCAGCTGCGGCGAGCAGGAAACCGCCTGTGGTCACAAGTGAGACATATCAGAACATCAAGAGACATTGCGTGCCTCACACCTCGGCCCAGGACCAATGTTCCAAATGCTATAGTTTAAGTTAATTGTTAAGAAGTTATATTTAGATAAGAACTTTATAGTCCTATCTCTAGGCAGAATACTATGTGTGTCATATAACGTATAGCTTATGATACTTGTACCTCTGTGATTGGATATTCTAAGGGACTGTCCCTTAGGATTGTATGATGTCCCTACCCTATAGAACTTGTGAAAGCCCCTCAATACATTGTATTCTTGATAACCCATCATTTGTCTATGGTGTCTTGATTACCCGATCGATCAAGGAAATCTCTTGGTGCCCACTTAGGCCCAGCTCGAGCAAAAAGGGGGCGCACCTGACAACAAATATGTGAAAAGTGTGACGTGTATTTGTATTCAGCCCCCTTTACTCTGATACCTCTAACTAAAATTATAGTGGAACCAATTGCCTTCAGAAGTCACCTAATTAGTAAATAGAGTCCACCTGTGTGTAATTTAATCTCGGTATGAATACATCTGTTCTGTGAAGCCCTCGGAGGTTTGTTAGAGGACCTTAGTGAACAAACAGCATCATGAAGGCCAAGGAACACACCAGTTTTTGGTTGTAACATGACAAATTGAGGAAAATTTCAAGGGGTATGAATACTTTTTCAAGGCACTGTATAGGTCTAAAATAGGGTTATTGAAGTTTTGCAGATCTATAAAAAAAAAAAGGTGCCAATAATTAGGGTTGTCCCGATACCGAGCAAATGCTCCTGATGCCTAGTCTGATATCTGGACACTCAGGAACGTTCGGTACAGCGGCGGGGGAAGTTATAATCACCGATCTCCCTGTGTGGCTTTCAATAAAGCAGCTGAAAGCCGCTTCTCCTCCTCTCCCCTCCACGGCTTTCAGCTGCTTTATTGAAAGCCACACAGGGAGATCGGTGATTATAACTTCCCCCACCGCCGCACCGATCGTTCCTGAGTGCCCCCTGTATCCTCCTCCGGCTCCCCTCTGTGTCCTCCCTCTGTGCTCCTCCGGTCCCCCCCTCGTCCTCCTCCGTTCTCCCTCTGTGTGCTCCTTCGGTTCCCATTCCATTGACTTCAATGCAAAAACGCCCCCTAGTGACTAAAGTGCAAAATCGCGTCCCATTAACTTCAATGCAAAATCATGTCTTATTGACTTCAATGCATAAACACCCCTTATTGACTACAATGCAAAATCGCGTCCTATTGACTTCAATGTAAAATCGCATCCCATTGACTTCAATGCAAAAAGGCGTTCCATTGACTTCAATGTAAAAACCTCAGCAACATTAATTAAATTACATTTTTTTTTTTTTTTATCTTTAAAACTGTCCATTTCAGTTTTGGGCCAAGTGCATCCTGAATTTTCGGTTTCGGTATATTTTTGTATACTTAGAAATATACAAAAAATAAGCTTTAGCTCATCCTTTTTATAGGGCACCTCTAATATGACCGTGTGTTTCCCACAGATGAATCCGGCAACAGAACCGCACCAATGAGATGTCCCCGTCCTCTGTATTCCCGGGATCAGGAAGAAAAATTGAATAACAGGAAGTCGGTAAGAGGACAGGTGACCGCGGCCCTTCCCCGTAGTCAACGCAGCCAGGGAAACCTTTTAAATCCTCCCTCCGGCCCCCCCTGCAGAAATGGCTTCCTCTGATTTCACTGCACACTGTGAGCTTCTCAGCATGTGCATTAGAAGCTGCTGTAAGTTGGACAGATGATGATCTGAGCTCTCAGGAGCTGGGATGGGTTATCAGCAACTGTCTGACCACCAGACTTCCAGATCCAGTGTTAGGCTTAGGCCAAATCCAATCTGTGATTGGTTATAAGAACATTGTTTCATTTATTTTAATTTGTTTAGAACGATAATTCACAGAACACAGTGACCTTCTGTATCAAGAAAGAGACAAATGTGACCGGGCAGACATCAAAGCCTAGAAGGAGAGGTGAGTGAGGCACTTCCAGGGGTGAAGAAATTAGAAGTCACTTTACATTATGATTGTTTCACCCCAGTTCTGCCTTTTTTTTCCGTTAAAAAAAAAAAGAAATTGTTCATGACAAGCCCCACCCACGAGGAGCTTTGGATTAATTAAAGGACCGCCCACAGTATATATACCTCATTACTTTGACGTTAAATACCGTTGCTGTGGCAGCAGTTATCTGCCATTACCCCGGTATCATTTTTTTCCGGTGGCGCCTGATAAAAGTGGTCCCACAGGTGCTTTTGCCGCTGGAGCACTTTTAGAGGCGGCGGGAGAGGTGCCCCCCCTCCTTCCCGGTCGTTAAAATAAACGAGAAAGAAAAAATGTAAAGCGCCCTCATCCCTTAAAGCGAGGGTAGGCAGCCTTTGAGAGATGAGGATCTACTTGAGCAACACTAATGAAGTCAAAGATCACCGCCCCCCCCCCCCCCCCCCCAAAAAAAAATACAGTAAGACTGACTTTTTTAAATATTTTTGTTCTGAGTAAAAATATTTTAAGTATTACAAGAGAGTGCAGGGTTCCTGAGTGCGTTGCGCTCAGAATGCAGGGTTCCCCAGTGCGTTGCGCTCAGAATTCCAGGATCAGGGGTGCGTTGCGCTCAGAATGCAGGGTTCCCCAGTGCGTTGTGCTCAGAATGCAGGGTTCAGGAGTGCGTTGCGCACAGAATACAGGGATCAGTAGCGTGTTGCGCTCAGAATGCAGGGATCAGGAGTGAGTTACGCTCAGAATGAAGGGATCAGGAGTGCGCTGGGCTCAGAATGCAGGGATCGGGAGCGAGTTACACTCAGAATGCAGGGATCGGGAGCGAGTTACACTCAGAATGCAGGGTTCAGGAGTGTGTTGCGCTCAGAATGCAGGGATCAGGAATGCGTTGCGCTCAGAATGCAGGGATCAGGAGTGAGTTACGCTCAGAATGCTGGGGTCAGGAGCGTGTTGTGCTCAGAATGCAGGCTTCAGGAGTGCGTTGTGCTCAGAATGTAGGGATCAGGAGTGAGTTACGCTCAGAATGCAGGCTTCAGGAGTGCGTTGCGCTCAGAATGCAGGCTTCAGGAGTGCGTTGTGCTCAGAATGCAGGGATCAGAAGTGCATTGCGCTCAGAATGCAGGGTTCCCCAGTGCGTTGTGCTCAGAATGCAGGGTTCAGGAGTGCGTTGCACTCAGAATGCAGGGTTCCCCAGTGTGTTGCGCTCAGAATGCAGGGTTCAGGAGCGTGTTGCGCTCAGAATGCAGGGATCAGGACTGACTTGCGCTCAGAATGCAGGGATCAGGAGTGCGTTGCACACAAAATGCAGGGTTCAGGAGTGCGTTGTGCTCAGAATGCAGGGTTCAGGAGTGCGTTGCGCTCAGAATGCAGGGTTCAGGAGTGCGTTGCGCTCAGAATGCAGGGATCAGGAGTGAGTTACGCTCAGAATGCTGGGGTCAGGAGTGCATTGTGCTCAGAATGCAGGGATCAGGAGTGCGTTGTGCTCAGAATGCAGGGATCAGGAGTGCGTTGCGCTCAGAATGCAGGGTTCCCCAGTGCATTGTGCTCAGAATGCAGGGTTCCCCAATGTGTTGCGCTCAGAATGCAGGGTTCAGGAGTGCGTTGCGCACAGAATGCAGGGATCAGGAGCTTGTTGCGCTCAGAATGCAGGCATCAGGACTGACTTGCGCTCAGAATGCAGGGATCAGGAGTGAGTTACGCTCAGAATGCAGGGCTCAGGAGTGCGTTGCGCTCAGAATGCAGGGATCAGGAGTGAGTTACGCTCAGAATGCTGGGGTCAGGAGTGCGTTGTGCTCAGAATGCAGGGATCAGAAGTGCGTTGTGCTCAGAATGCAGGGATCAGGAGTGCGTTGCGCTCAGAATGCAGGGTTCCCCAGTGCGTTGTGCTCAGAATGCAGGGTTCAGGAGTGCGTTGCACTCAGAATGCAGGGTTCCCCAGTGTGTTGCGCTCAAAATGCAGGGTTCAGGAGTGCGTTGCGCACAGAATGCAGGGATCAGGAGCGTGTTGCGCTCAGAATGCAGGGATCAGGACTGACTTGTGCTCAGAATGCAGGGATCAGGAGTGCGTTGCGCACAAAATGCAGGATTCAGGAGTGCGTTGTGCTCAGAATGTAGAGATCAGCAGTGAGTTACGCTCAGAATGCAGGGTTCAGGAGCGTGTTGCGCTCATAATGCTTGGGTCAGGAGTGAGCTACGCTCAAAATACTGGGGTCAGGAGTGAGTTACGCTCAGAATGCAGGGATCAGGAGTGAGTTACGCTCAGAATGCAGGGATCAGGAGTGAGTTCCGCTCAGAATGCAGGGATCAGGAGTGAGTTCCGCTCAGAATGCAGGGATCAGGAGTGAGTTACGCTCAGAATGCAGGGATCAGGAGTGAGTTACGCTCAGAATGCAGGGATCAGGAGTGAGTTCCGCTCAGAATGCAGGGATCAGGAGTGAGTTCCGCTCAGAATGCAGGGATCAGGAGTGAGTTACGCTCAGAATGCAGGGATCAGGAGTGAGTTCCGCTCAGAATGCAGGGATCAGGAGTGAGTTCCGCTCAGAATGCAGGGATCAGGAGCCTGTTGCGCTCAGCATGCAGGGAACAAGAGTGTATTGTACTCAGAATGCAGGGTTAAGGAGTGCGTTGCAATCAGAATGCAGGGATCAGGAGTGCGTTACGCTCAGAATGCAGGGATCAGGAGTGAGTTGCGCTCAGCATGCAGGGTTCAGGAGCGTGTTGCGCTCAGAATGCAGGGATCAAGAGTGCATTACGCTCAGAATGCAGGGATCAGGAGTGCGTTGCGCTCAGAATGCAGGGATCAGGAGTTCTGAGTTTTTTTTACTGCGATTTTTGGTCCTGCGTACCGTATTTATCGGCGTATAACACGCACCGGCGTATAACACGCACCCCAAGTTTAGGAGAGAATTTTAAGGGAAAAAAACTTTTAGGAGGGAAGTTTAAGGAAAAGAAACTTATAAAATGCCCATTAATGCAGCCTCATTAGTGTTCATCTGCAGCCTTGTTAGTGTCATTGCAGCCTTTTCAGTGTCAGTGCAGCTTTGCCCCAGTGCAGTCTTGTTAGTGCAGCTTTGCCTCAGTGCAGTCTTGTCAGTGCAGCCTTGCCCCAGTGGTCAGTGCAGCCTTGCCCCCAGTGTGCATGCCTACCGCCGCCGACATACACATAGCTGCATGTAGTTGTAGTTTTAAATATGGCGCCGCGGAGTTCGGAGGGACTCGGCGCCAGCGGAACTGAACGAACGCCGCCGAGATACACATAGTCGAGTGTACTCGGCTCTTTCCGGCGCCGCTCACAGTCCCGCCCTATGATGGACATAACACAGGTCCAATGGCGGGACTGGGCGGGACTGTGAGCGGAGCCGGAAAGAGCCGAATACACCTGACTATGTGTATCTCGGCTCTGTGATTTCGGCGGCGCTCGTTTAGCTCCGCCGAGTCCCTCCGAACTCCGCGGCGATAGCCGCCGATAGCTCACAATTAGCGGGGATCGGCCTATAACACGCACCCACTATTTTCCCTTGATTTTAAGGGGAAAAAAGTGCGTGTTATACGCCGATAAATACGTTTCTGAAATGCAAGGAAACGTACAGATGTGAATGGAGCCTCATTGTTCTTGTGTTGGCGCACAAATTTCACTTTCAGGCCCCATTCACATCTATCATAGTGGGAGCGAACATTTTGTGTCTCGTTTTTCCTGTGACACACATAGGGCAGTCCGTTGATTTAAATTGGCTGCACTACATGTGGTTAATGGGACATTTTGGCATTTTGTGGGTTGCGTGTTTTTTACTGTGCGTTTTGCAGCATTTGCTTCTCGTTTTTCCACATGGAAAAATGTGTGTTTGCTTCTGTGTTTGGTGTGCTGTTAACAATTAATGGCACTGTATAAAGATGACCATACTCTATGCAGTCTGATTGTATATTGTGTATTTAGTGAGGAGGGGGATCACTGATTGCATTTCATTTAAAAAACATGCAGCTGGGAGTGGGCGGGTGGATGATGCAGGGTGTGTGCTAATGAGGTCAGCTGGTCAACTCCTTCCTGTGTCATGACCTACAGTCCGATCAGGAAGTAAGACATTACTAATGGAAACGTCTGGAAACGTGGATTTAGACAAGAAAACTTAGTGACTGAAGATTTAATGGAAAGCTTTGATATTTTTGCAAAAAAAGTACATGAATGCTATATTGGTGCATAGGGGAGCTGGAATTTAGAAAAAAAAGTGTACAAAAGGTGAACTTACCCTTTAAATTATGATTTTTCACCCCATTCTAGAGTTCTGCTTTTTTCTTTTTATTCACAGTAAAAAAAAGCAATGAAATTGTTCATGACAAGCCCCGCCCATGAGGAGCTTTGGATTAAATAAAGGATTTTACAAGCAGTTAAGCCCTCCTACTAACTAAAGAGGTTTTAAGCCACAAGGGAAAGCAGGCAGTGACCTATGAACACTTCTATTCTTCTGAGCTCTATGTAGTCCAGACAGAATTATTAAAGCATCTCACAGGGTTGCTGGGTGTCTACTTCCTGATCCCTGTGCTTGTGTGACTTTTTATCTCGGCTTCCTGTGTTCCTCCTGAGATTTTTTTTTTTTAACTGACCATAAACACCCTTCTGTCTTGGGCCATCCCCTGCAGCTCCTGACTGTTCATCTTCCTCCATAACCTCATACATTGCCTGTTTCTTACAGGAAGGCCTCGGAAGAAAAGAATTCTGGGGGCGGCTCCTAGGCCTCAGTCCCCTCTGAGCTTGAAGGACATTCATGTCATCACGGAGGACTTCCAGGTAGACAAAACTCACCTCAGACGTGTGTCGGGCATTGTTCATGCTGGTGTTAAAGTGGTTGTAAACCTCAGACATGAAATACGAACAAAGCATATCCCTTTATAGTGTGTGCTTGTCTCAATCCAGAGCACTAAGTGTCATTTCTCTCTGCTGCCTCCTTCCTCTGCTATCAGCATGAGTCGCTTCTCACAAGTTTTTCTGACACCAAGAGAAAAATGATGACAGGGGAGGGACCTCCAGCACGCAGCCTGTGATTTGACATAGAGGTGCACTGAATGGAAATTTTGGTGCTGAAACCAAAAATGCAGGGTGCACTTGACCGGAAGCCGAAACCAAAAATGACAAATTTTCAAAGAAATTTATATTTTTGTTTTGTTTTTGGGGCCATGATTGTGGCACCTTTTTCTCTTATTCGCAAAATGCTGATAATACACTTTTTCGGCCGATATTATTCGATGGCCCGAAATGTCAGTGCATCGCTAGATTGACGACCTCAGCTGTGTTCCTGTGTGCTGTGCGGAAGGGGGGGGTCCCTTCCCTTCAATCAGCTTGCCGACGCGTTTCACCCTGTCCATCAAGGCCTAGTCACAAAGGCCTCTTCTATGGGCAGGGCGAACCATTGTTTATTTTAGATGCAAATAGTGTTTATAGAACACTTTTATGTAACGTGGGTTTCTGTGTGGTTGTCGGAGATTAGGATGAAGCCAGGGAGGTGATGGCCTCTGAGGATGACCAGCAGAACCAAAACAAGGCGCAAGTCACTAAAGATCTTCATACAGGTGAGTCCAGGTTACCGTATGATTAATATGTATACATGGGGGGCCGGTGGCAAAAGCAAGCGTAATAATGGTGTGCACATCCAGGGCTGTACGGGTCATGCTTGTGAGGAATCTGACGGGTTCATAATGTGTGTTGAGGTTCTCCATCAGAAGTTTTATCATGTGAAGAACTCAATGGACACCAGGCCTTAGGACTATGGGACTTCTGGCATCACAGAAAAAGGAAATCTTTCCCTCTGTTCTAGATTTTGAGTTGCATTGAAGTCAATGTCCATTATTTCTACAGCTGTGAGTCTGAATATATCCGGCCCTAAATCTTTGTCCTGATCTGGGTAGAAGTTCCTGTAGGGGTGCAATGTAGTCTCTGCGATAAAATGGCAGCCATTCTGATTCCGCTTCCCATTATCCGTCAGGATCGCAAGATGATCTGACAGCTGTGCCTTACACTAAGGATGTCCTTACTTTACCCTCCCTTATAACCCCAACCATGACCTGGACTGACTCTGTATTGTACTTCTAACACTCATCCTCTCATTAACCCTCCATGTAACCCTAACACCCCTAATACCCCAAATCTATCCCTCCCAGTGTACCCCAACACTAACTCTCCCTGTAGTCCTCACATTACCCCTCCATGTAACCCTAACCTTTCCTGTAGCTTTAATGCCAACCCTGTACCCCTAACCTGCCCTGTAGCCCTCTCTATACCTCTAATACTTACCCCAACACCAATCCTCCCTGTAACCCTAACACTAACCCTGCCTGTGTACCCCAACACTATCCCTCCACTAATACTTTCCCCATCACTGACCCTCCCTGAAGCCTTTACACTGACCCTCCCATGTTACCCCAACGTTAATCCTCCCTATAACATTAATCCTCCCTGCAATCCCCAACCCTCTTTGTAACCCCAACACGAACCCTCCCTGTAACCTTAACCCTCCTTGTTACCCCAACACTAACCTTCCCTGTGTACCCCAACACTATCCCTCCCCAATACTTATCCCAACACTATCCCTCCCCTAATACTTATCCCAATACTAACCCTCCCTGTGTACCCCAACACTATCCCTTCCCTAATACCTATCCCAACACTATCCCCCCTGTGTACCCCAACACTATTCCTCCCCTATCACTTATCCCAACACTATCCCCCCTGTGTACCCCAACACTATTCCTCTCCTATCACTTATCCCAACACTATCCCCCCTGTGTACCCCAACACTATTTCTCCCCTATCACTTATCCCAACACTATCCCCCCTGTGTACCCCAACACTATTCCTCCCCTATCACTTATCCAAACACTATCTCCCCTGTGTACCCCAACACTATCTCCCCTGTGTACCTCAACACTATCCCCCTGTGTACCCCAACACTATCCCTCCCCAATACTTATCCCAACACTATCCCCCCTGTGTACCCCAACACTATCCCTCCCCAATACTTATCCCAACACTATCCCCCCTGTGTACCCCAACACTATCCCTCCCCAATACTTATCCCAACACTATCCCCCCTGTGTACCCCAACACTATCCCCCCTGTGTACCCCAACACTATCCCTCCCCTAATACTTATCTCAACACTGACCCTCCCATGTTACCCCAACCTTAAGCCTCCCTATAATCCTAACCCTCCCTGTAACCTTAACCCTCTTTGTTATCCTCACACTAACCCAACCTATAAATTCACCACTAACCTTCACTGTAACACTATACCCCCCCCCCCTTTTAATTTTCACACTAACCCTCCCTGTAACCTCAACACCAACTTTCCATGTAACCCTAACACTTACAGTGGTTGTAAACCCTTACACATGACTTTTCCCTACAGGTAAGCCTATAATAAGGCTTATCTGTAGTTACTGAAAATTTCTCCTAAACCTGCACGGTTTAGGAGATATTTACCATATACGCTTGTGCCGACGTCATGGGCGCATGCACACTATAGAAAGGGCTCGATCCTGCCGTTTCTATAGGGCCCGTACCATGACCTTCGGCTCCGCACGCATGCGCGGGAGTGACGTCAAGTGACTCCGGCCAGTCACAGAGCCGGAGTCTGCGGCCCCGGAAGGAAGAGGGGTGAAGATGAATGCGGCCACCAGCGAAGACATTGCGGGCTTTGCAGGTAAGTGCCACATAATGGGCTAGTATGTGGTTGCATACTAGCCCATTATGCTTTTACTTTGCAAGGGAATAAAGAGGAAGTCAAACCCATCAGGAATTATTTCCTCTTTAACCCTCCCTGTAACCACAATGCCAGTCATCCTGCCAGCTTGGGTCTTTGGAGGGAATGGGTGGAATTTACTAAAACTGGAGCAGACAGAATCCTGGAGCATTGTGCATAGTAACCAATCTGCTTGTTCAATTACATTTGGAAAATGAAAGCTGGAAGCTGATTGGTTGCCATGCACAGCTGCCCCAGCCTTCCTCAATTCTCCTCAAGGAGATTCACTCCGAAGTTTGTAGAGCTTCCCTGCAAGTAGGAGAGTCACTGACTTCAGGCACAGAAAGTCAGATTATTCATATAAATCGGAGGTACATACTGCCAACGTTTATTTCCTCATCTCCCCCTAATGGACAGTGTATGGTATGACGTGTAATATAAAAAAAAAACAAAAAACCTTTTGCAATAACCATCCTCATCCTCCCGCAGGGGGGAGCCAGGACAAGCCTGCCTCTGTGTCAGCGATCGAAGTGGGAGAGGATGAAGATGACAGCGAAGAAAGCTCCAAAAGTCAGTATGATGTATAATCTTTCCTCCCAGAGCCGGTCAGTCGCTGCCTTTCCTGTTATCATCCTGATTTTGTTATCCTAATCCTGCAGGTAGAAGGTGGCGCCCCCCAAAGGAAGCCGAACTATCCATTATGACAGAAGAGGAGGAGGAGGAGGAGGAGGAGGAGGAGGAGAGCCTCAGGAAGGATTCACACTGGGAGATTTCTGCAGGTCAGTTGGTTCCAGACCATCAACCGGACCTAAAACTTCTCACCATCGCTAAGACCTGGCCGAGCCATCGCCCCGGGAAGCCTCACAGAGGGAACCACAGCAATAAACGTTTTGGCTCTACATAAGCTTTTCACCTCTTCCCACCGCAGGAGCTGCCCCTTTAAAAGATCCTAGTGATGGGGACGTCACATTGGCCTCCCACTCATGTGATTGGCTATCAGTGATCACGTGACTGGGAGCCCATCCTAATTGTTGCTCGGTGACAGCTATCGGTGACAGTGCAGTCACAGTGCTGGGACTGGGGGCTCCGGTTGTGTCGGCACAGGGTGAGGCCCCCTGCTGTGCTTCCACATGGCTGCCATTAAAGAGCTAAATTTGATTTTTTAGAATTGGGCCCCCCAGAGGTCAGTGTCCTGCCTTCTACTACAACGCCTGAAACACGGGACTGCAAAAACATCCCCTAGTGACTTCAATGCAAAAACGCGTCCCATTGACTTCAATGTAAAAACCGTCCCATTGACTAGATTGCAAAAACGACCTTATTGACTTCAATGCAAAAACGCATCCCATTGACTAGATTGCAAAAACCCATCAGATTGACTTCAATGCAAAAACGCGTCCCATTGACTTCAATGCAAAAACGCGTCCCATTGACTTCAATGCAAAAACGCCCCCTATTGACTTGAATGAAAAATCATGTCCCGTTGATTTCAATGCAAAAATGCCCCCTAATGACTTCAATGCAAAAACACCCCCTAATGACTTCAATGCAAAAACACCCCCTAGTGACTTCAATGCAAAAACGCCCCCTAGTGACTTCAATGCAAAAACGCCCCCTAGTGACTTGAATGAAAAATCGTGTCCCATTGACTTCAATGCAAAAACGACCTTATTGACTTCAATGCAAAAACGACTTTATTGACTTCAATGCAAAAACGCATCCCATTGATTTCAATGCAAAAACGCCCCCTAGTGACTTCAATGCAAAAACAGCAGCCACATTAATTCAATTTGCTTTTGGTCTTGGGCCAAGTGCATCCAGAATTTTCATGTCGGTGCACCACTAAATAAAACCGGTCTGTTTTCATTCGATTCATTATTTTCGACCTAGTGATGTCATCGCTGGGTCTCTGTGCTTCTCTATGCATCACAGGCAGATCATGGCTGGTGGGAGGGGCCAGCAGGGTGCTATACATAGCTTGGAGGGAGGGGCCAGCAGGGTGCTATACATAGCTTGGTGGGAGGGGCCAGCAGGGCGCTGTACATAGCTTGGTGGGAGGGGCCAGCAGGGCGCTGTACATAGCTTGGTGGGAGGGGCCAGCAGGGCGCTGTACATAGCTTGGTGGGAGGGGCCAGCAGGGTGCTGTACATAGCTTGGTGGGAGGGGCCAGCAGGGCGCTGTACATAGCTTGGTGGGAGGGGCCAGCAGGGCGCTGTACATAGCTTGGTGGGAGGGGCCAGCAGGGCGCTGTACATAGCTTGGTGGGAGGGGCCAGCAGGGCGCTGTACATAGCTTGGTGGGAGGGGCCAGCAGGGCGCTGTACATAGCTTGGTGGGAGGGGCCAGCAGGGTGCTGTACATAGCTTGGTGGGAGGGGCCAGCAGGGTGCTGTACATAGCTTGGTGGGAGGGGCCAGCAGGGCGCTGTACATAGCTTGGTGGGAGGGGCCAGCAGGGTGCTGTACATAGCTTCCTGAAAACATCCCAGCACCCGGCCTCGGTTTGCCTTTCAAGAGCAGACTGTCCCGGGTAACGTCCACATGTGATGCTGATCCTCTACTGAAATCCAATGAATGGAAGGGGCAGGCCAGGGACAGTCAGAGTGGCGAGGAAAGGTGATGCTGGACGTCCTCCGGCCAGGAAATGGGGCGGGTTGTAACTGACATGCTGAAGCTTTGAATGCACACTGTGGGAAGCTCACAGTGTGCGGTGAAGGTAGGAGTAAGCGATAGCAGTCCAGGAGAGGAGCCAGCACAAGACTGAAGGGAAGGCCGGAGTTGAGCATTGACTTTGTATTCCTGATCTTTTCCCACAGACGGCTCCCCGCACCGTATCGACCCGTCTCGGGATGACAGCTCAGAGGACACCATTATCGAAATCAGTTTAGACAACGTCCAGGAAGCGTCGGAGGCCGCTGAAGCCGTCGATCGAAGTATCTGCCGCCGGGGCAAGAAGATAACCTTCACCTGCCTGGACTGCGGGAGGTGTTTTGCGTCCTCGGAGCAGCTCCAATCACACCACAAAGTCCACACGGGGGCGGCGCCCTTTTCCTGTACGGCTTGTGGAAGTTCCTTCTCCAGCTCCGAGGAGCTCGGAGAGCACGTCGCGGTCCACACTTCGGAGAAACTCTTCGCCTGCTCGCAGTGTGGCAAATGCTTCACCATCAAGGCCAACCTGATCGCCCACCGCCGGATGCACATGGGCGACAAGCCCTTCGCCTGCGCCGAATGCGGCCGGCGCTTCGCCCTCAGGTCCTCTCTGGAGGCGCACCTTCCCGTCCACGCCATAGAAAAGCCCTACCCTTGTGCATTGTGCGGCAAGTGCTTCACCACAAGCGGGCGCCTCGCCGTCCACCAGACCACCCACACGGGGGAGAAGACCTACGAGTGCGAGGACTGCGGCAAAATCTTCACCACCAGCAGCAGCATGAACCGGCACCGGAGGACGCACACGGGAGAAAAACCTTATTCCTGCATAATGTGCGGCAAATGTTTTAACCGCGAGACCAACCTCTACCGACACCAGATGATCCACACCAGATGAGGACCTTTCCACGAAAAAAAAGAAAACGACTATCTATAGCAGGGCTATTGAATTAAGATTAATGGAGGTCCGGTCAGTAATATTTTCTTCCAGCAGAGGTCCAAATCACATGACACCCCCCACCCCCATAACAGTGTGCTCTGCTCCCTTCACATCATCCCCCTCCTTAGCACTGCCCCCCCATCAGATCTCCCTCAACCCAAGCATTGCCTCCCCACCACATCTCTTCCCCCCCCAGCATTGCCCCCCACCCCCCTCCACACACAGCACTGCCTCCTTCACATCGCCCCCCCCGGACCCTCAATGGACCTTCAACTGACTCAATGGACCTTCAAAGGACTCAATGGACCTTCAAAGGACTCAATGGACCTCAGATAAAGGATTTCACGAGTACAAAGATTCTATCTCCTTTCTTGTCCATTGAGGGACAAAGGAATTCAGATACTGCCGGGACATTCAAAAGCAGTCCAATTGCTTTTGCCCCCCCCCCTTCAAATCACCCCCCTCCCCCCCAATCCTTCACAGCGATGTCCTCTTGCCCCCACTTCCCTTTCCTACCTTACACAGAGTGAAATACGGGAGGCGGGATAGTAATGAACCGAGGGCGGGAGGCACAGCATGCATTGGATGGAGGGCGGGAGCTGCCGCAGTTAACTTTTCATATTAACAAGATGGCGATTGGTTGGAAGGATCGTCCTAGCAACCAATCGCCTGCTGGTTAATCTGGAAAGTCAACTCATGCAGCTCCCGCCCTCCATCTAGTGCTGCTGTACCTCCTGCCCTCAGTTCATTACTATCCTCCTGCCTCCCGCATTCCACTCTGTGTAAGGCAGGAGAGTGAAGGGGAGCAAAAGGACATGGCTGTGAAGAATGTGGGGGGGTGGGTGATTTGAAGGGGGGCAAAAGCAGTTGGACTGCTTTTGAATGTCCTGGCAGTATCTGAAATCCTTTGTCCCTCAATGGACAAAAAAGGAAATAGAATTTTTCTACTCGTAAAATCCTTTATCTGGGGTCCATTGAGTCCGTTGAAGGTCCATTGAGTCCGTTGATGGTCCATTGAGTCCGTTGAAGGTCCATTGAGTCCGTTGAAGGTCCATTGAGTCCGTTGAAGGTCCATTGAGTCCGTTGAAGGTCCATTGAGTCCGTTGAAGGTCCATTGAGTCCGTTGAAGGTCCATTGAGTCCGTTGATGGTCCATTGAGTCCGTTGATGGTCCATTGAGTCCGTTGATGGTCCATTGAGTCCGTTGAAGGTCCATTGAGTCCGTTGAAGGTCCATTGAGTCCGTTGATGGTCCATTGAGTCCGTTGATGGTCCATTGAGTCCGTTGAAGGTCCATTGAGTCCGTTGAAGGTCCATTGAGTCCGTTGAAGGTCCATTGAGTCCGTTGAAGGTCCATTGAGTCCGTTGAAGGTCCATTGAGTCCGTTGAAGGTCCATTGAGTCCGTTGATGGTCCATTGAGTCCGTTGATGGTCCATTGAGTCCGTTGATGGTCCATTGAGTCCGTTGAAGGTCCATTGAGTCCGTTGAAGGTCCATTGAGTCCGTTGAAGGTCCATTGAGTCCGTTCAAGGTCCATTGAGTCCGTTCAAGGTCCATTGAGTCCGTTCAAGGTCCGTTGAAGGTTCATTGAACCTGTTGAATGTCCATTGAAGATCCCTTTTCCCCGGGACCCACTCATCTGTGTTTCTAATCATGGTCTTGATACTACTTGCTAGAAAACTGAGGCATGCTGGGAAGAGGAGGGGTTATCCTGGGCAAGCCTGCAATTTGTTTGTTTGCCAATATCCAATTCTTTAGGCAGCATTATAACCCGACAGTATCAGAATTCGTGCGTTCATCAATGGACTCCCAAGAAAAAAATTCTATGATGAGTAGGACAATTCCATTGTTTTGGCTATAGAGAAATCCTGATGGGTCATGATTTTTTGAAGTATCTCCTAGGGACTCCAGAAGTACCTGTGTTCTCAGTCCCACCCACGTGTCAGCCATAACACAGGCACGCTATTGTCTTTTTTTGCATTCCTCGGACTGGATCGTCTTGCTGTCGGAGTTGGGAGGAAATATACAAAGCCAACAGGTGATTTGGCCTACAAGGCTCAACCAAAAACTGAAATCCCAATTTTGTGAGACTGACCCTTTAATAGGAACATTCTTTTTGTGGTTTCTATGGTACTTGGACATTTTGTGGCCCCTGATTAATGGAAAATCAAAGCTATCCATTGTTAGACACTTTTTATTATACAGCATGTAACACTGGATGTACATTGAGAGAAAAAAGTATTTGATCCCTTGCTGATTTTGTAGGTTTGCCCACTGACAAAGAAATGGTCGGTCTATCATTTTAATGGTCGGTTTATTTTAACAGTGAGAGACAGAATAACAACAAAAATATCCAGAAAAATGCATTGCAAAAAATGTATAAATTGATTTGCATTTTAATGAGTAAAATAAGTATTTGATTCCCTATCAGTCAGCAAGATCTCTGGCTCCCAGGTGTCTTCTATACAGGTAACGAGCTGAGATTAGGAGCATTCTCTTAAAGGAAGTGCTCCAAATCTCAGCTTGTTACCTATATAAAAGACACCTGTCCACAGAAGCAATCAACCAGATTCCAATCTCTCCACCATGGCCAAGACCAAAGAGCTGTCCAAGGATGTCAGGGACAAGATTGTAGACCTACACAAGGCTGGAATGGGCTACAAGACCATCGCCAAGCAGCTTGGTGAGAGGGTGACAACAGTTGGCGCGATTTTTCGCAAATGTCAGAAACACAAAATAACTGTCAATCTCCCTCGGTCTGGGGCTCCATGAGGGTGATGATTCAGAGGAGAACTGGGTGAAAGTGTTGTGGTCAGATGAGACCAAAATCGAGCTCTTTCTCGCCATGTTTGGAGGAGGAGGAATGCTGCCTGTGACCCCAAGAACACCATCCCCACCGTCAAACATGGAGGTGGAAACATTATGTTTTGGGTGTGTTTTTCTGCTAAGGAGACAGGACAACTTCACCGCATCAAAGGGACGATGGACGGGGCCACGTGCCATCAAATCTTGGGTGAGAACCTGCTTCCCTCAGCCAGGGCATTGAAAATGGGTCGTGGATGGGTATTCCAGCATGACAATGACCCAAAACACACTGCCAAGGCAACATACCAGTGCCTCAAGAAGAAGCACATTTAGGTCCTGGACCTAGCCAGTCTCCAGACCTTAATCCTATAGAAATATGTGGAGGGAGCTGAAGGTTCGAGCTACCAAACGTCAGCCTCAAAACCTTAATGACTTGTAGAGGATCTGCAAAAAGGAGAGGGACAAAATCCCTCCTGAGATGTGTGCAAACCTGGTGTCTAACTACAAGAAACATCTGATCTCAGTACTTGGTGGCAAAACCCTTGTTGGCAATCAGAATCATGTTTTGCGAAAGGGTCAAATACGTATTTCACTCATTAAAACGCAAATCAATTTATAACTTTTTTGAAATGCGTTTTTCTGGATATTTTTGTTGTTTTTCTGTCTCTGTTAAAATAAACCTACCATTAAAATTATAGACTGATCATTTCTTTGTCAGTGGGCAAACGTACAAAATCAGCGGGGGATCAAATACTTTTTTTCCTCACTATAGTGTATTTTACTGCTTTTTTACCTCTATTTGCTCATTTTCATATTTTTTCAATAAAAAAAAAAAAATAGAACAATTTCACAATTAGTATGAATTTACATAAAACTCAGCTGTTCTGCCCACCAGCTGAAATCTCTTATCAGGCTGTCTCCATTGCAGAGAAGAGATGAACAGCAGGAGTGACCAACGTCCCATGTGATCTGTTGTCCCCTTTTAATTATCAATAGGCAGTTATGTTAACTGCATTTTTGAGAGAAAGCCTGATCGCATTTGGCCAGTTTTGTCAATATTTTAATGTTTACATGCTTGTAATTTGTTTGATATCATTTTGATAATTTCTGGATTTTTACCAATAAATGTTTAATGCAGGGTGCACTCATAACACCAGATTCCTAGAGCACTGCAGAAGCTGTTTTCTTTCCGGCTGTTTCTTTCTGATTGAAAGTCTGTATAGAACCACAGGAAGGGGAGAGGAGCCACTGCTCTGACTGTTTCAGCTTTGCGTGTAAACTGAGCTTCAGCTCTGATTCTGCGATTTATTTCCTCTCAAGCATTACATATATTGACCATTACAGTGCATCCGGAAAGTATTCACAGCGCTTCACTTTTTCTACATTTTGTTATGTTACAGCCTTATTCCAAAATGGATTAAATTGATTATTTTCTTAAAAATCCTACAAACAATACCCCATAATAATAACGTGAAAGAAGTTTGAAATCCTTGCAAATTTATTTAAAAAAAATCCCATGTACATAAGTATCACAGCCTTTGCTCAGCACCTTTTGCACCAATTACAGCCTCAAGTCTTTGTCAGTATGATGCTACAAGCTTGGCACACCTATTTTTGGGCAGTTTCTCCCATTCTTCTTTGCAGGACCTCTCAAGCTCCATCTGGTTGGATGGGGAGCGTCGGTGCACAGCCATTTTCAGATCTCCAGCGATGTTCAATCGGGTTCAAGTCTGGGCCACTCAAGAACATTAACAGAGTTGTCCCGTAGCCACTCCTTTGTTCTCTTGGCTGTGTGCTTAGGGTCGTTGTCCTGTTGGAAGATGAACCTTCGCCTCAGTCTGAGGTCCAGAGCGCTCTGGAGCAGGTTTTCATCAAGGATGTCTCTGTACATTGCTGCATTCATCTTTCCCTCGATCCTGACTAGTCTCCCAGTTCCTGCCGATAAAATACATCCCCACAGCATGATGCTGCCACCACCATGTTTCACTGTAGGGATGGTATTGGCCACCACCACTCTTTCTACTGGCCACCAATTTAAGGGGCATTTTTCCCACTGATCTCCAATTACATGTTTTTAGCAGGGGTTTTCCAAGACCTAAAAAGTATTTCAAGGGATCCTCGGGGGTAAAAAAGTTATGAAAGCTGGGGGTCATGCTGGGTGGACCTCA
Source organism: Lithobates septentrionalis (assembly GCA_037952835.1). Lineage (NCBI taxonomy): Eukaryota > Metazoa > Chordata > Amphibia > Anura > Ranidae > Lithobates > Lithobates septentrionalis. The sequence continues at coordinate 3,036,728 of JBBDGP010000241.1, forward strand.
GCATGGTATTGAGATTATTTTAAAAGCCCTCCCGTTATACCCTGGTGAGCTTTGTCTTTTGGCCCTGAAAGATTTGCCCGGCCAACCAAGCTAACTACCTTTCCTTGGCCCCACTTGGGAGTTGGATTCCACCCCCTTCTTTCTTTTTCTTTTCTCTTCTCCCTTCTCTCCCCCTTCTCTCTTTTTCCTACTCCCCCCCCCCCCCCTTTTTTTTTCTTTCTTCAGCCGCTGGTCACCCAGACTTCCATGGAGCTTGGACTGCCAGATAGTAGTGTCCCTTGTACCCAAGTCTTTGTTAAGTTACCATGTACAGTCATTTTGGGTAACCGGGGTTCGATCTTTATCATAAATTCTCCTTTATGATGGTCTTGCTAACTGGGCTCTTTAACCATTTTGTTATTTATATGGTTAGTAGACTTGTCATATAGAGCCTTCTTCCGACGTACCTATGTATAGTGGTCCTGTGACTAGTCTTGGGGTTTTTTTCTTTTTTTTTTTTCTTGATTTTATGTTCACATTTGTTCTTTTTGTAATTGCACATTGTTGTAATGTCTTTTGTTGCATTGAAAGATATTCTTTTTTCTCAATAAAAATTTAATATGGAAAAAAAAGTTCAAGAAAGTCTGCCTCAGTATCTTGGCATGCCATTAAAAATGAATGGCACCACACTGCATGTAACATGCAGTGTTGGGACAAGGGGTGCCCTGGGCACTGTGATATCATGTGAGGTGGGGGGCGTTGCAAGGAGATTAGGGGGAGGGGATTTGTGTTGGGAGGGGGTAATTGGGGGGGGGCAGGGGTAAGTATTCTAGGAGGAGAAATTTGGGGGATGTGTTAGGAGTGATGATTTGGAGGATTTGTGTTGGGAGGGGGGATGGGGGAAGAGGGTTTGTGCTAGAAGAGGTGATATGGTAGAGGAGAACTTTTTATGGGGGGGAGGGTACTCAGGAGGGGACATTTGAGGGGTAGATTTGTGCTAGGAAGGGTGATTTTGTTTGCGGAGGGGGGGTGTTATTTGTGCTTGGGGGATTTGGGGGGGCAAAGATTTGTTCTGGGAGGGGGGAAGGCTGTGTACTTGGATGGGAGATTTGAGGGGAAAAGGATTTGTGCTTGGAGGGGTGATTTTGTTTGGGGGGGGGGGGCATTTGTGCTGGGGGATTGGGGGGGGCAAAGAATTGTTCTGGGAGGGGGGATTTGGAGTGGGTTGGAAGGCTTGTCTTTGGAGGGGAGATTTGAGGGGCAGAGGATTTGTGCTAGGAGGGATGATTTTGTTGGGGGGGGGGGGCATTTGTGCTGGGGGGATTTGGGGGCAAAGATTTGTTCTGGGAGGGGGATTTGGAGTGGGGGGGGCTATGTAATTTGAGGGGCAGAGGATTTGTGCTAGGAGGGATGATTTTGTTGGGGGGGGGCATTTGTGCTGGGGGGATTTGGGGGGCAAAGATTTGTTCTGGGAGGGGGATTTGGAGTGGGGGGGGCTGTGTACTTTGAGGGGCAGAGGATTTGTGCTAGCAGGGATGATTTTTTTTGGGGGGGGGCATTTGTGCTGGGGGTATTTGGGGGGCAAAGATTTGTTCTGGGAGGGGGATTTGGAGTGGGGGGGCTGTGTACTTTGAGGGGCAGAGGATTTGTGCTAGGAGGGATGATTTTGTTGGGGGGGGGGGGCATTTGTGCTGGGGGGATTTGGGGGGCAGAGATTTGTTCTGGGAGTGGGGATTTGGAGTGGGGGGGGGGCTGTGTACTTGGAGGGGAAATTTGAGGGGTAGAGGATATGTGCTAGAAGAGGTGTTTTTTTTGGGGGGGGGCATTTGTGCTGGGGGGCCAAAGATTTGTTCCGGGAGGGGATATTTCAGCAGGGGGGCTGATTTGTACCAGGAGGAGGGGGAATTTATGCTTTGAGGGTAAGCATTCAGATTAGTGCTAAACATTGGGGGGGGGGGTTGCTTACACATGCTCATACATCTTGCGGGGGGGGGGGGGTGCAGTTTGGCATGCTTGCCCTGGGCTCTAGATGACCTTGTCCCGACACTGGTAACATGCCTTCAGGTAATGCACCACATCATAGTGGAAGAGTGTTTTGGCCTTTACCATTCAGTCCGGGTTGTGATTTGCCATTCCAACAAATATGCTAATGCAGTAGCTTCAGCATCCTCGGAACAAATGACCTGTGAACAAGTACGCAGATCAGGAGTTTGAAGGCCACTTACCATATTCTATTGCGGGATCAGTACCTCTGACAATATTGAAGTTAAAGAATCAGCATGGCTGCCCGTCGGCTAGTAGAAGCCGAACCTTGGCCGCAGCCCCCCCTATTGTTCCTGTGACAAATCACAACCTTTTCATCTGGATCTCAGGAGATGGCTCCATTAAAAATACACTTTTTGTATCTTCTGTTTATTTTTCCAGTTTAAAGCTTTTCAAAGTTGCGTTGAACCATAAAAAAAAAAATAGAATATATACCGATCTGCCATAACCTTAAGACCACCCACCACAATCTGTCGAGGCATGGACTCAGGGCCATCTTTAGGGCGGGGCAAAAGGGGCAGCTTCCCTGGGCCCAGTCATTTTTGTGGGGCCCAATGCAGCTTCTTGAGCCCGGCATAGGTGTAATATCATGGGTTCACTTCTAGCTATGGGGGCCCATGCGACCTCCCTGTCATCAGTGTAGCTGAGCGATCTCCCCTCCCACCGCTGCACAGGGCCACTACAGGTCTCTGATCGACTGTGTTGACAGGAGGTGCAGCTGCGGGTTGTCTGTGTGCTCGCAACACGCTCGCCTCCCCCTCCTTCTGTTAGCCGTGGGCTTTCTCTAATCGCTGCTTGTTCTTCCCTCTCCGGCTAAGCAGAACAAGCAGCCAATCAGAAGAGGCTCGAGGGGCATCATGGGTCAGGTAGTCCCAAGGATTGTACTGTTCACTAAAGTCCATGGGACCTGAACTATATCCTGCTTTTGAAGGAGGAGGAAGTAAGATTTGCTAGGGCAAAAAATTCACCTTGACAGTGCAGTGTTCTGGGAGAGTTAGTGAGAGGAACCTGTGGTACAGTTCCCCCCCCAGAGAGATAACCAAACAAGTACCATGTGGGGGAGACTGCAAGAGCGAGAGGACCATGTTGCCAAGCCACTGCCAGGATACGGACCTTGCTGCACTGCCTACTGTGGTCATCATGGGCAACCCCAGACACCTGATTGAAGGGACCATTGCTGCTGTGTCGCTGAATCTGGTAAGAGGGCTTTGCAGCCGCTACTTGCTACTACCAGTAGATAATGAGCCATTGGGAACTACTTAACCAGCTACCAAATAGCTGTGGTACCAGTGGCAGAACTCTCAGGATCGCACTTGCGGCCGGGCACCGGCGTTCCTTCACTGTGGGGGGGCCCCAGATGGCAGGAAAGGGGCCCGCTGGAGAACATACCAGGGACAGATTCCCCTCTCCTCCCCCAGCATTGATCAGGTGGTTCCCACTGGAGTACTGATTATCCCTGAGGTATTGCCGCTAGTAATATTCGCATTTAAAATCCTGCAGGCTGGTTGTACCCAAGTTGATCGATCGATCGATCAACTTGAGTACATTTAGCCTTCCAATACATGGTTCAAATCTTGCCCGGTTCCTGCTGGACCGGCTGAGATTTGAACCATCTATGGCCAGATTTAGTCAGGCTGCACAGAGGTATGTGCCGTGGCAGCTACTGAGTTAAGATAGTAGATCCCAGGGGAAGCACATGATAACCCTTTTAATGCTAGAAGATCCCTGCTGGAAATATGCATTTCCACTAGAGTTCTGATAGCAAAGAAATGGTTAATCATACTTGTCCAACACAGATCTGAAAGGGTTAATCATGCACTTCCAACTGGTAACTTCTCTGCCAGCAATAAAAGGATTAATTGTGTTCAGCTTCCCCTCACCTCCCCAGTCCATGGTGTGCAGGCAATGAGGAGATGATGTGCTGTAACCTTTAGCAACCAATCAGTGAGCCATAATGATGTGCTGTAACCTTTAGCAACCAATCAGTGAGTGGTAATGATGTGCAGTAATCTCTAGCAACCAATGAGCAATAATGTTGTGCAGTACACTTTTGCAACCAGTTAGCAATAATGATGTGCAGTAACGTCTAGCAACCAATAAGTAAGCAGTAATAATGTGCAGTAACGTCTATGAACCAATCAATGAGTGGTGAGGATGTGCAGTAACCTCTAGCAACCAATCAAAAAGCAGAAATGATGTGCTGTAACCTCTAGCAACCAATCAGTATTGTGTGCTGTAACCTCTAGGAACCAAGCGCAATTGCTGCCTGATATGCTGTAGTAAACTGATTTTTAGTCTAGCTGCTCTCAGAGCAGGTGGAGAGCGAAATTGTATGGGGGGGGGGGGGCAAGAAAATGTTTGCCCAGGGTCCAATCAATATTAAAGATGGCCCTGCATGGACTGCAGTACTAGACCTCTGAAGGTATGCTGTGGTATCTGGAACCAAGCCGTCAGTAGCAGACCCTTTGCGTGTTGTAAGTTGGGAGGTGGGGCCTCCATGGATCAGACTTGTTTATCCAGCACATCCCACAGATGCTCGATTGGATTGAGATCTGGAGAATTTGGAGGCTAAATTATTGTGTTCCTCAAACCATTCTTGAATTCATTAGACCAGGCCACTTTCTTTCATTCCGCTGTGCTCACTGTAGGCGCCCTTGGCTGTGGACACGGGTCAGCATGGGCACACCTTATGTGTTCTGACACCTTTCTATTGGAACCAGCATTAACTTTTTTCAGCAATTTTAGCTACATCAGCTCTTCAATTGGATTGGACTATATGGGTCAGCTTTCGCTCCCCATGTGCATCAATGTGCCTTGGCCACCCATGACCCTGTTGCCGGTTGACTGGTTTTCCTTCCTTGGGCCACTTTTGGTCAGTCTTGACCACTGCAGACTGGGAACATCCCACAGGAGCTGAAGTTTTGGATTTGCTCTGACCCAGTCATCTAACCGTAAGGCCCCTTTCACACTGAGGCGCTTCTAAACTGGCAGTAAAGCATTTGAGCGCTTTTGAAGAGCTTTTCAGGCACTTTTGAAGAGCTTTCCATTAATTTCAATGGAGAGGGGCGTTTTTTCACCGCCCTGCCAGCCCACTGCCCCAGTGTGAAAGCGTTCATTGATTTTAATGGAAATAGGTTTTCGTGAGCTTTTCAGGTGCTTTTTTTAGCGTGAAAGTGCCTGAAAAGCGCCTCAGTGTGAAAGGGGTCTTACAATTTGGTCCTTGTCAAAGTCGCTCAAACCCTTACACTTGCTAATTTTTTCTGCTTTCAACACATCAACTTCAGGGACAACATGTTCAATTGCTGCCTTATATATCCTACCCACTTTCAGGTGCCATTTTCACAAGATCATCAAAGTCATTCACTTCACCTGTCAGTGTTCATATTGTTAAGGCTAATCAGTGTATAGATTTGGTTCCCACACAGGGTGGGGCATCTTGCTAACATGGGTTGCTCAGGAGATAAAGCTTAAGGCCCCCCTCCCCCCCCCTCACAACCATTACAGCTAGAATTGGCTGAAAAGGAAAGATGGCAACACTAATGATGGCACTAAAATCCGGATATGGCAGTTAGAAGATGGGCAACGTGACATGTCAAATCTCTTTCACTGGAAGTGTTAAAGCTCTCTCAGATGTATCTTGTGGCTTAAATCTTATGTAGAAACTCATAAACCTACCAGTATGTTCTTGGGAGAACTTTGAGTCCTGGTGGAAACTAGTGCCAAGACCCCAGCCGTGGAGCTTTGAAACTGAGCTTTGCGTATCTTCTTGGAAGTTGTCATTAGGTGATACGGCTCAAGGTCTGGTGGAATGTGGGACTATAAAACTGACACAATGGACTTTTGTTGTGTCAGTGGCAGATATAGTCTTCCTTAACAAGGCCACCATTCCACATAGAAGCAAATTTTGGCAAGACATTGGTTAGAGGTCATATATACCCAAACATTTGTGTTAGGAGAGGTCTTATGCTTGGTTGGGCTTTGGGTGAGTCAATGAAGACTGTGGTTGTCTTTCATGAGGCCCTCACTCCATTAAGAATCACATTTTGGCAAGATGTTGGTTAGAGGCCATATATGCCCAAACATTTATGTTAGAAAAATTCTTACGCCTGGTTTACCAATCAGCTTGGTCTCCCAAATGCCAGACCAGAAACACAGGTAGTAGTCTCTGTGTCAGGAAGGGCATGCCAGCAACCAAGATGGTAGCCACAGATGACGTCCTGAGCCTTCAATTCCTGTAAGGAGAATGCCACGGGTGCGCCTTTGCACATGGGTGTGCACGCGCACCTTGTGACAGTTCATGGCACCAAATGGGCTATTTAAACTGGGTCAGCACCCAGATTCAATGCTGTCTGCTCTACAGCGTCCCGTGTGTTCCTGCTTCCATTACCTGATACCTTTTCCAGTTGTTTGACCCGGCTTGTTCCTGATGTTCCCCGCTGTCTGCCTGCATCCGACCCCGGCTTGTCTCTGACTCCGCACCTGCCTGCTCCTTCTGCTACCTCTCTGCCAGCCTGTTACCGATCCAGCCTGTACCTTGACTCCGCTCCAGCCTCTGTATCAGTTCCTGACTTACTCATCAGACTATGACCCAGCTTGCCTGTACCTGCCTACTCTCCAGTCCTCTGGAAGCTGCCATCCCACCTGTAGCAGCATCTGCTTCTCAGCCTGTGGTGTTCCAGTGTCAGTCTGTTCCAAGCTTCCAGATTACCCGCTGCTACTGGTCTTCCACTGTGTCTGCATGCCTCCACAGCCCTGCTAGAAGTTTCAGCCCAGCTCCTCTGCCAGGCACTCATGCGACTCTGCACTCCTGCCTGCTCTACCAGGGGCCTCGAGTCAGAGGTGTAAGAGAGGCCGTCCTCTGCATATCAGGCTCTACCACCAGGTACGTGACACTCTTCTGGGAAAATGTTGGAGCACTGAGTACACTTTCATACCCAAGCCAAAGTAGACAAAGCCTTAAAGCAAATCTCTACTATGGTGTGTTTTTTTATCAATTCCTTAACAGAATATACAGAGGAAAAAACATTGTATGTTGTCCAAGTGGTGTGTGTCTTTACAGCCTCAGAGCTCCACAGTCAAGATTAGAAGGTTTTAAACACATTTTTATAAGATTCTTTGGGCACTTGAAGGTTACTGCCAAGTCTAGCAGTTTCTGCAGGGGGGGGAATGTGCTTTCAGCACCTCGCTAATTGGAGGGTTAAAAACTTTTGAACCTTAAAACTTTTTAAAGAGTTTTTATTCAGTTTGAAAACTATGGATTTTAGATGTAGAGACCCAAACTTTCATGTACACAAGCTACCGCTGCCTGAAGAGACATTTTAAGTTACTGTATTTTAGGGGCTCCGAAAATCATGACTGTGCACCAGGAAAGGGTAGTACAATCAAACTATGTAGCACCTTAACTGGGAATTTGGGATCTACTTTTAGTACATAGTACATAGTAAGGTTGAATAAAGACACCAGTCCATCCAGTTCAACCTGAGTGAGTGTGGGTGTGTGTCTACAATCATCCCTATTTATTTAAGGTACCCATATAGTGCCGCCAATTCACACAGCACTCCACATATACATTGTACACCCACATTGGTCCCTACCCTCAATCCAAGGTCCCCAACTCCCATTCATATACTAGGGCCAATTTTGAACAGAAGCCAATTAACCTACCAGCATGTCTTTGGAGTGTGGGAGGAAACCGGAGTATCCGGAGGAAACCCACGCAGGCACAGGGAGAACATGCAAACTCCAGGCAGGTAGTGTCATGGTTGGGATTCGAACCAGCGACCCTTTTTACTGCTAGGCGAAAGTGCTACCCACTACACCACTGTGCTGCCCAAATTTTGAATATGGGCTCACCTCCTGAAAGACAATTTGGTAGGGAAGGTGGGAGCTTGCATAGGAAACTGCAGCAAGTGAGATAAAGAGTTTGCAAAGGCCATTCCCGAGGTCTTGGACGCTAAGCTAACCTCTATCTTAAGGATGGGCAACCTAGGGCACGTGTGCCAGGGTGGGCATGCAATGTAATTTTTAGAGGCACCTTGATGATTGTCAACTGGCATGGGTGCTGGCTCAGACTGGCAGAGCAACCCTGCTTCCAGCAAATACAGTGCCTCTGCCAGATTATTATTGACAGATAACTAGGTTGCCAGTTTCATAGCTTGGCTAGACCCTCTGTCGCCATGGCTCACCCACCTCCATGATGTTTCAGAGAGACCTGCCTAAACTCAAGGACGTTCAGGTGCAGGCACTCCACCCAGTGCTAGCATAGGCTCACCTGCGACTGAGAACATGGTTAAGTAAAGAAACTAACTCACCTATTGCCTTCCTCCCTGGTCTGCGGTGTGTAGATGCAGGAATTGAGGGTGATCTGAGGTATGAAAGTGCAGGAATTGGGTCTGATCTGAGGTGTGAAAGTGCAGGAACTGAGGATGATCTAAGATTTGATGGTGCAGGAACTGAGGATGATCTAAAGTGTGAAGGTGCAGGAACTAAGGCTGATTTGAGGTATATGGTGTAGGAATTGGGTCTGATCTGAGGTGTGAAGGTGCAGGAACTGAGGCTTATCTGAGGTGTGAAGGTGCAGGAATTGGGTCTGATCCGAGGTGTGAAGGTGCAGGAATTGGGACTGACCCGAGGTGTGAAGGTGCAGGAACTGAGGCTGATTTGAAGTGTAAAGGTGCAGGAACTGAGGCTGATCTGAGGTGTGAGAGTTCAGGAACTGAGAATGATTGGAGGTGTGAAGGTGCCGGAATTGGGTCTGATCCGAGGTGTAAAGGTGCAGGAATTGGGTCTGATCTGAGGTGTGAAGGTGCAGGAACTGAGGCTGATCTGAGGTGTGAAGGTGCAGGAACTGAGGCTGATCTGAGATGTGAAGGTGCAGGAATTGAGGCTGATCTGAGGTGTGAAGGTGCCAGAATTGGGTCTGATCTGAGGTGTGAAGGTGCAGAAACTGAGGCTGATCGGAGGTGTGAAGGTGCAGGAACTGAGGATGATCTGAAGTGTGAAGGTGCAGAAACTGAGGCTGATCTGAGTTACATGGTGTAGGAATTGTGTCTGATCTGAGATGTAAAGGTGCAGAAGTGAGGATGATCTGAGGTCTTATGGTACAGCAACTGAGGAAGATCTGAAATGTGAAGGTGCAGGGATTGAGGCTGATCTGAGGTATATGTGTAGCAATTGGGTCTGATCTGAGGTGTGAAGGTGCAGGAACTGAGGATGATCTGAGGTATATAGTGTAGGAATTGGGTCTGATCTGAGGTGTGAAGGTGCAGGAACTAAGGCTAATCTGAGGTGTGAAGATGCAGGAACTGAGGCTGATCTGAGGTCTGATGATGCAGGAACTGAGAATACTCTCAAATGTGAAGGTGCAGGAAATGAGGCTGATCTGAGGTATATGGTGTAGGAATTGGGTCTGATCTGAGATGTGAAGGTGCAGGAAGTGAGGATGATCTGAGGTCTGATGGTGCAGGAACTGAGGCTGATCTGAGGTGTGAAGGTGCAGGAACTGAGCATGATCGGAGGTGTGAAGATGCAGGAATTGGGTCTGAGCTGGGGTGTGAATGTGCAGGAATTGGGTCTGATCTGAGGTGGGAAAATGCAGGAACTGAAGCTGATCGGAGGTGTGAAGGTGCCGGAATTGGGTCTGATCCGAGGTGTAAAGGTGCAGGAATTGGGTCTGATCTGAGGTGTGAAGGTGCAGGAACTGAGGCTGATCTGAGATGTGAAGGTGCAGGAATTGAGGCTGATCTGAGGTGTGAAGGTGCCGGAATTGGGTCTGATCTGAGGTGTGAAGGTGCAGAAACTGAGGCTGATCGGAGGTGTGAAGGTGCAGGAACTGAGGATGATCTGAAGTGTGAAGGTGCAGAAACTGAGGCTGATCTGAGTTACATGGTGTAGGAATTGTGTCTGATCTGAGATGTAAAGGTGCAGAAGTGAGGATGATCTGAGGTCTTATGGTACAGCAACTGAGGAAGATCTGAAATGTGAAGGTGCAGGGATTGAGGCTGATCTGAGGTATATGTGTAGCAATTGGGTCTGATCTGAGGTGTGAAGGTGCAGGAACTGAGGATGATCTGAGGTATATAGTGTAGGAATTGGGTCTGATCTGAGGTGTGAAGGTGCAGGAACTAAGGCTAATCTGAGGTGTGAAGATGCAGGAACTGAGGATGATCTGAGGTGTGAAGGTGCAGGAACTGAGCATGATCGGAGGTGTGAAGGTGCAGGAATTGGGTCTGATCTGGGGTGTGAATGTGCAGGAATTGGGTCTGATCTGAGGTGGGAAAATGCAGGAACTGAAGCTGATCGGAGGTGTGAAGGTGCAGGAACTGAGGCTGATTTGAGGTGTGAAGGTGCAGGAAATGAGGCTGATCTGAGGTAGATGGTGTAGACATTGGGTCTGATCTGAGACGTGAAGGTGCAGGAACTGAGGATGATCTGAGGTATGAAGGTGCAGGAACTGAGGATGATCTAAAATGTGAAGGTGCAGGAATTGAAGCTGATCTGAGGTGTGAAGGTGTAGGAATTAGGTCTGATCTGAGCTATACACCGACACATTGGTTGTCTAATCATTGAGAATTAATCCTTAATGTGCAAAAGGTTTCTAACCCCTGCTTCATCGTATAGAGGGGAAGTAAATTTATCATCAAGGACTTATCCTTTAATCATCACTAAATAACAACATAACAAAATATATCAATTGAAGTGCTAAGAAGGATTGCAGTTTAAAGGCAACATTCCGTTATGAGCGCAGTGCAATCTTAGTACGTAGCAGGTTAGTATGTGATGCATGAGAGGTAATGCAGTACAATTGATGCAGGAGAAAAGTCTGTGATTGGATGGTGAGATCTCAGTGTACATGCAGTGCATCCTAACTAACAGGTAAGCCTGTAAAAATATGATGATGTCACAAGGTGTGGACAGTGTGGCCTAACTGAGAGGTATCAAAGGTGAACGCAGTGCAATTTGTGTAGCATGATGTCATAGACCGCTGAAAATAGGCTGATTTCAACAACCAAATCGAGCATTGCTAGGAAAAAACTTGCAAGAGCTAGAAGACCAAAAGGGAGCACGGAGGTGATTTGAATAGACAAAATGGTTCTATGATGGACCTTTGTAGGCAATACTTTCCTTCAGAGTTTTTAACACAGCTGTCATCCAACCTTCATCTCTCTCCTCTCATCAGGAGGGAGAAAAAAGTCTCAGCAAGAGCAAACCTAAAAGGGTCTTAAAGGAGACATAAAATGAATTCAAAGGTAAACAGTCTGAAGAAGTTCTTGGGAGTATGGATTATGGTCAGGTCAATGGTGCAAGATTCATTGATGTTCCATGATGTGTGTAGTTCAACTTATCTGCCCACATGGCATGGGAAACAAGGCAAAAAATTCAAAATCAATGAGATTCCTGAAAATTTGAATTCTCTAGGATTTGATACCCTCTTAAGAAGCTCAGTAGTGATTGTATTTAATTCAAGATAGTAGAAAAACCCCTGTATCCCCATCACCCCCAAATTATATTCAGACTGGTGGGTCTCGTTTGTCTACCAATGGCAAAGTCTGTAACCCAAGTTGCGTGTGCCGAAGTGCCTCCTCGGTTGAAGTCTCATCAATCTTGTGTGTGCTCTGATGTTTCACAAGAGTTGATCGGTGTGCGAACCTCTGGCCACACTGAAGACAAGGGAAGGGTTTTTCCCCCGTGTGAACCTTCTGGTGCTCAACAAGGTTTGATTTACGTGCAAAGAACTTGCCGCAGAGCGTGCACTCGAAAGGCTTTTCCCCTGTGTGAGTCTTCTGATGTTCCAGGAGATTGAACTTGTGGCCAAAGTTCTTCCCACAGTCAGAACAGGAGTATGGCTTCTCTCCCGAATGGACTTTCTGATGCGCAATGACCTTCGTCTTGTGTGTGAAGCACTTGCCGCATTCGGCGCAAGGGTACAACATCTCGCCCGTGTGGATCCGCTGATGCTCGATGAGGTTTGACCTATAGGCGAAACACCGGCCGCACTCCGCACAAGAGTAGGGTCTCTCCCCAGTATGGATGCGTTGGTGACGGGTCATCTTGGACTTTTGAATGAAGCTTTTCCCACAGTAGGAACAAGAATAAGGCTTTTCACCAGTATGGATTTTTTGATGGTCTAAAAGGCTTGTTTTGTGCGCAAACCGCCTGCCGCATTCATCGCAGGAAAATGCTTTCTCGTGCGTGTGCGTTATCTGATGCGAGAGGAGCTTGGCTCTGTAGTTGAATGATTTGCCACAGTCCGGACAAGGGAACCGTCCTTCCACTCGATTAGAAGGGGTGGAATTGGAGTGGCTGACAGCATTGCTGCTGTGCGTAGAGAGAGTTGGTGGCAGGGTTGGGCTGCGGAGTGTCGGATGACGTTTTGGGATGACAGTGTGCTTTACTGCAGACTTTGCAGGAGGGTCCTCGTCTTTTATCTCAGCATCTGGAGGGGCTGCAAGAAGCGGTGATGGGGATGTAGATACGGTGCGGTACTGTCCATCTGCTGGAAGGAAAAGAAAAATGTCATGGAGGAGAATTAGCCCACCAGGCTATTTCATGTAGCCCTCACACCTTTACTGCAACTACGGCACCCCCTAATCTCCACCTCACCTTGTCTCAGCAGTCAGCAGCAAAAAGGAGGACAGAACTCCTCCACCAGATCCTGTGTTTTACCGTGCAGCCTCTGCTCCTCCTCTATCATTTCCTTCCTCATCACTCCTCTCTTCCTTCTTGTCAGTCCCTCACTCTTCCCATTCTTCCTCTGCTCCTCCTCTATCATTTCCTTCCTCATCATTCCTTCCTCCCTTCTTGTCAGTCCCTCACTCTTCCCATTCTTCTTCTGCTCCTCCTCTATCAATTCCTTCCTCATCATTCCTCTCTTCCTTCTTGTCAGTCCCTCGCTGTTCCCGTTCTTCCTCTGCTCCTCCTCTATCATTTCCTTCCTCATCATTCCATCCTCCCTTCTTGTCAGTCCCTCGCTCTTTTCCGATTCCTCCTCTATAATTTCCTTCCTAATTATTCCTTCCTCCCTTCTTGTCAGTCCATCGCTCTTCCGATTCCTCCTCTATCATTTCCTTCCTCATCATTCCTTCCTCCCTCCTTGTCAGTCCCTCACTCTTCCCATTCTTCTTCTGCTCCTCATCAATCATTTCCTTCCTCATCATTCCTCTCTTCCCTTCTTTTCAGTCCTTTGCTTTTCCCATTCTTCCTCCATCTTTTACTTCCTAATTATTCCTCTTTCTCCTTCTTGTCAGTCCCTCACTCTTCCCATTCTTCCTCGGCTCCTCCTCTATCATTTCCTTCCTTCTCATTCCTCTTTTTCCTTCTTGTCAGTCCTTCACTCTTCTCATGCTTTTTCTGCTCTTCCTCTATCATTTCCTTCCTCATCATTCCTTCCTCCCTTCTTGTCAGTCCCTCGCTCTTCCGATTCCTCCTCTATCATTTCCTTCCTCATCATTCGTTCCTCCCTTCTTGTCAATCCATCGCTCTTCCGATTCCTCCTCTATCATTTCCTTCCTCTCTTCTTGTCAGTCCCTCACTCTTCCCATTCTTCTTCTGCTCCTCCTCTATCATTTCCTTCCTCATCATTCCTCTTTTTCCTTCTTGTCAGTCCCTCGCTTTTCCCATTCTTCTTCTGCTCCTCGTCTATCATTTCCTTCCTCTTCATTCCTCTCTTCACTTCTGGTCAGTATCTCACTCTTCCCATTCTTCTTCTGCTCCTTCACTATCGTTTCCTTCCTCATCATTCCTCTCCTCCCTTCTTGTCAGTCCCTTACTCTTCCCATTCCTCTTCTGCTCCTCCTCTATCATTTCCTTCCTCCTCATTCCTCTCTTCCCTTCTTGTCGGTCCCTCACTCTTCTCATTCTTCTTCTGCACCTCATCAATCATTTCCTTCCTCATCATTCCTCTCTTCCCTTCTTTTCAGTCCTTTGCTTTTCCCATTCTTCCTCCATCTTTTTCTTCCTAATTATTCCTCTTTCTCCTTCTTGTCAGTCCCTCACTCTTCCCATTCTTTCTCTGCTCCTCCTCTATCATTTCCTTCCTTATTATTCCTCTTTCTCCTTTTTTTCAGTCCCTCACTCTTCCCATTCTTCCTCTGCTCCTATTCTATCATTTCCTTCCTTATCATTCCTCTTTTTCCTTCTTGTCAGTCCTTCACTCTTCTCATGCTTTTTCTGCTCTTCCTCTATCATTTCCTTCCTCACCATTCTTCTCTCCCTTTCTTGTGAGTCCCTCGCTCTTCCCATTCTTCCTCTGCTCCTCCTCTATTATTTCTTTCCTCATCATTCCTCTCTTCCCTTCTTCTCAGTCCCTAGCTCTCTCTCCTCCTGCTTCTTCCTTTGCTCTTCCGACATTGTAATTTTCCTCATCGTTCTGCTCTTCTTGTCACACCCCTGCCTTTTGTTCCTTCTTTCTTCTCATTTCTCTATCTTCTTACTCTGCCCTTCTCTCTTACCCTAGAAAACACTTAAACTAAAGCAAACTGTATTCAAATGTTAAATGTAAGAAAACTAATTTACAAGACACACCAAAACCCTAAGCCAATTGTAGATACTGTGCGTGCTACACAAACCTAAAAAAAAAAAAACCATTGAGGTACACTGTCCTCCTCCTTTCGCACTTGCCAGCAATTCCCTGCTGTAAAAATGACAGCCAGGACTTGCTGTTTAAATACAGTAGATGTAATAGCTGCTGTAAAAAAAATGGACTGTCTGACACAGTGCATATATGCAAAGATGGAGAGCTACAAAGTAACATTGTTCCTTTTGTATCCACTCTGTTTCATTCATCTGCAGATCAAAGTGATGAGTTTTCTTCTGCATACAATGTAAGTTAAAGCAAATTGACAAGCAAAAAAAGTTTCTTTATCCACTTACCGCAAACCGCCGTCATTGTACATCGGGACTTTGACGTAAATACCGGGGTTATGGCAGCAGATGCCATAACCCCGGTATATTCTTAAACGGCGGGCAGTTCTCTGTAAGATAAAAGGGGTCTGCATGGCGCATTCACTGCAAGATCACTTTTATTGGCTGCGGGAGAGGTCCCCACCGCTTTCCGGTCGTCCCCACCGTTTTCCGGAGCCGATGGCTCCCAGTCCTCTCTATCCAGGTCAGGAAAATCATCCCTCCACTGAGCCCATAAACGTTTCATTTTAGGGGAATCTACACTAAGTAGATTGCGCCAGCAGTTCCTCAATAGGATCCAGAGCGAGAGAGACACCTTTCAATTGCATATGTTTTGGAAATGGTTTGAACATTCTGATCGAGTCTCATGACCCTCAGCTCCACAATTAATAAGGGTAAAGGTGTTGGGGTAATAAATCATCACATATAAAGTGTTTAACATACAGAACAATGCAAGTAAAACATGTGTAAATGGCAAACTTAAGTCCAAAAGTGACAATCTCAACACCATAAATTAATGTATAGATTCTTCTGGTTTGATATGTCTTCAAATATGTGACATCCTATATAATTGTTAATCCAGAACGAGGCGTGGATCGCACGCCGCCGCGAGTCGGATATATTCATCTGCACATGCTGTAGACACCTTGGTGCTGGGATTGGCACAGTCACATGTGAGTGCAAAAATCAGTGTTTATTAAAAATTTTTTTAATAAAACGTATTTCACCATAAGAGCTCTCTTTTGTGTCCCTGGTGGAGTCTGTTCCCAATCCTCGGCTTTTAGACCGAGGGGGCCCCACAGTGGAGAGATATTCTATTCAGGATCCTACTTTTTTTTTTTTTCTTTTTAAAGCTGGTGGTGTGTGAACACACTCCAAAAACCCCACCCGTTGCAAAAAAAAATGCACACCAAAAAGTGAGACACAAAAAGTGCACAGGGTGTACATTTGGTCCTCCTCCGAAGAGAAGGGACCTTTGCCCTGATCCCCCGCAGGGGTTAGGCTCCAGACGGGAACTAGGGTACTTCACATGGTCCATCTGTCCCAAACCAGACGGACCCCGTTCTCTGGGAGGTCTGCCGAAACAGACCACCCCAAGTACTAGGTGGGGCTCCCCTGAAGGGAGACCCCATGAGAGAGGGCGAACCAAGCCAGAAGGCTATGTCCACCCCCTCCCAAGACTTTCAGGGCAGGCCCGAGGACCTACACCCTACTTATCGAACGTGAAACATGTACATACCGAACAACCAAAAAAAAAAACATAAAGTGACGACACAACAAACAACATAAAAGTGGGGAAAAGGGAAGTGATGAAAGTGCCATGATGCCATTGGGAAATACAATGGCCGGCCTTCTGGACAGGAATAAAAATTCCTCTGGTCCTAGCCAAAAGGCCCGGCCCAAGAGGCAGGTGTGAAAAAAATGTGATGGTGCAGTGACCTAGGTGCCACAACTCAAAGTGACCCTTACTCACAGTGAGATTGCGGCACCCCTGGACTGCCATTCCAGGGGCACATGCACTTTGGGCTTTCTTTTGGACCCGGCCTTCGGCCAGACCAATGCAGCCCCCATCCCTACCAGGAGTACCCTTCCGACTTTCTCTGGTAGAATCTACTTCCGCCCACCCAATGACATATGGGCACCCTGATCTTGGTTGCTACCGATACTAACCTTCTAGGTACCTTTACACCAGAGGATTTACAATAGCCACCACCCCAACCTCCACCATAGTCAGGGCAGTAACACAGCACCTCCTCTTGGCAACTGATAAGAACAGATACTACACTTGATCTTAGCCAAAAAGCCTCTATCCAGGATCCTACTGGCTGATTCAATAAAGCACATTTTGACCTACCCTAAAAAGTGGTCAAACACCTTTGGGGAGTTGCCATCAACCTCATGAGCACTCATGGTAAAGCATTTATTTTAAGACATATCAAACTATAAGAATCTATACATTCATTTATGGTGTTGGGATTGTCACTTTTGGACTTTATTAAGTTTGCGATTTACATGTTTTACTTACATTGTTATGTATGTTGAACACTTTATATATGATGATTTATAGGGCCAACACCTTTACCCTTGTTTACCACCAATTCAGTCTATCTTAAAGGGGCAGCTACCTCAACAAATCATCACCCTAGGCACCAATACCAACCACAAATCTTTGTTTAGTTCACAATTAATAACATTCCCCCAGGCGGAGGGGGGGAGAAGAAGAGATTGTTGTAGTGACTGAACAAAGAGAATCTGGGACTCTTCTCTGGATTTAGTGTTTATTTCTCACCTGTGCTGATCTCCACAGGAACATCCTCCTCTTTGATTTTATAATCAGCTTCCTCCGTATCCTGCTGATCAACTTCCAGAAACACGATGTTTAGATCCTCCTCCTAAAGACAAAGTAATGAACATCAATTCATATTTTTAGCTAGATAGATAACTATTTGGGGATGGAGCCCAATGAGTTTCTATTACCGGATAGTCATCGGAGGTGTTGTGATCCTCCTGAAGGATCTCCTGATCTTCCTGTGTGGAATCCCTGGAATACAGAGGACATCTCTCTGGTGGGCTCCCATTACTGGATCCATCTGTAGGAAACACACACACTGACTGAATACATTGTTTCTATGTGTTGATCAGATGATGGGGGATCTAGGTGGACCCTCCGTACTGCTCTCTCCTTTACAATAAAGTCTCCTCTTACCCGGTGATGTGAGGGGCGGCTGATTCTCCATCATGACGTCCTTGTAGAGATCCTTGTGTCCTTCTAAATACTCCCACTCCTCCATGGAGAAATAGACAGTGACATCCTGACACCTTATAGGAACCTGACACACACAATGATACAGTCACCATCCAGACACATCCCTTGTCTGTTACTGGATAATGTCCCAGAATTCACCGCTCACCTCTCCTGTCAGCAGCTCAATGATCTCATTGGTGACTTCCAAAATTTTCTTGTCATTGGTTCTCTCGGGTGTCAGGGAGGGAGGTTGGGCATCACCAGACTTATGTATGGGTCCATAATTCTACGTAAGGTAACGAAATAAAATAAATATCACACAGAAGCATGGCCAACTATCTCAGAACCCCCCTCACCTCTCTGGCCAGGTCTGCGTTTCCAATAATAGAGTATTAAAGATGAGAATGATGTCATGTGACCTCCCAGAATCCTCCTCACCTCTCCTGTCAGGTCTGTGTTTAATTAATGGAGACAAGAGTGATGTCATGTGACCTCCCAGAATCCTCCTCACCTCTCCGGTCAGGTCTGTGTTTTATTAATAGAGATAAGAGTGATGTCATGTGACCTCCCAGAATCCTCCTCACCTCTCCGGTCAGGTCTGTGCTTTAATAATAGAGATAAGAGTGATGTCATGTGACCTCCCAGAATCCTCCTCACCTCTCCGGTCAGGTCTGTGCTTTAATAATAGAGATAAGAGTGATGTTGTGACGGGAGTCACTGTTGGGCGCAGGGTGACCAAGAAAAGAATGAACCCTAAGAATATGATTGGATTACTTCAAATGGGACAGTAATATTCATTAACAATATCTCTCAAGAATATATGTAAAGACTATTCTTGGGTTGCTTGATTCTGAACTCAACCTGTTAGTTGAGAGAGCTGATCACATTGGCCTCTAGAACTGGGTAGGAGCCGGACAGTCTACTCATGCTATAGTTTGTTGCCTACTAGGCTAAGGAGGGGGGAGATCACTGTTTATATTGTTAATTGTAATTAGCTTCTGCTATTGTGTGAAGGTGTCCTGTGTTATACTTATGATAATGTTGATTGTATCTTCTGAACTAAAAGACGGCAAATCTGTCCTAAAGGTCATGTCTCTGAGTCACCTAGTCTGGGTAAATGATTTAGTAAATTAGCTCATGTTAAATAGGTTTCTGGTTACAGGTGTATTGTTAGAGTAATATGAGCAGGAGGTAGGAACCTCCTCTTTAACTGTATATAAAGACTTGTAATTTTGGTTCTAATAAAGAGTCTGATTCCTGTTTGACCCTCCGTACAGAGCCTCGTCTCGTACTTGGGGGGGGAAGAATTATTCGTATGGGTTTCTTGTCCGGCTGATTGGAGTGTTCGGTAGCTGCCTTTGTGTTCGGAAATGGAATGTCCTAAACGGTTTTATCCCCTTTCATACTCGGGGGGTCGTTACAGATGTCATGTGACCTCCCAGAATCCTCCTCACCTCTCCGGTCAGCTCTGTGTTTTATTAATAGAGATAAGAGTGATGTCATGTGACCTCCCAGAATCCTCCTCACCTCTCCGGTCAGCTCTGTGTTTTATTAATAGAGATAAGAGTGATGTCATGTGACCTCCCAGAATCCTCCTCACCTCTCCGGTCAGCAGGTAGAGGATCTTCAAGGTGAGTTTAATGATTCTCTCATTTATGCTTCTCTTGTCCTCGTCCATGCTGCAGGCTCAGGTCATGGGTTCAGGTGCTGATGGTGGAATTCTGGGGAGGGAAGTAGTTTGTAGTCTTAATGTTTGATTCAGAGGAACCCTCCGCCGACCCTTTCCCTGATCCCACTGCCTGGACCCCAGCAAAACTAAAGCTGGCCATACATTATACAATTTTCTTATTAAATTTCCTTTAGATTTACCTTCAACTCTGTAGTGTAAGGGACTGCCTGATTGCATACAAATTGAAAATGTTTAGGACTGGCCTCATATTATGGATTTGGTATATCTAAAGGAAAATTGTATAACGTATTAAAGGCCTAAGGGCATCTCATTATTAATGCTAAGCACTTTCCCTCACATACTGATGGCCAATAGAGGGTGTGCTTATAGGTCTCTTAAAAAAATAAACAATATGGATCAGCAAGAATTTAACCACTTCCATACCGTGCAAATTCCAGCACTCCTCTCCTACATGTAAAAATCATCATTTTTTGCTAGAAAATTACTCAGAACCCCCAAACATTATATATATATTTTCTTTAGCAGATGCCCTAGGGAATAAAATGGCGGTCATTGCAACTTTTTATGTCACACAGTATTTGCGCAGTAATTTTTGGAAAAAAAAAAAACATTCATGCATAAAAAAAAAAAGAAAAAAAGTAAAATTAGCCCATTTTTTTGTATAATGTGACAGATGATGTTACGCCGAGTAGATAGATACCTAACATGTCACGCTTTAAAGTTGAGCACACTCGTGGAATGGCACCAAACTTCGGTACTTAAAAATCTCCATAGGTGACGCTTTAAACTTTTTTTTTTACAGGTTACATGTTTAGAGTTACAGAGGAGGTATTTGGCTAGAATTATTGCTCTCGCTCTAATGTTCGCGGTGATACCTCACGTGTGGTTTGAATGTCGTTTATATATGCGGGCGCAATCTACATATATGTTCGCTTCTGCGTGAGAGTTCGCGGGGACAGGGGCGCTTTAATATTTTTTTTTCTTTATTGTTTATTTTGTTTACATTTTTTTTTTTTTTTTACACTTTCCCTTTAAAATGTTTTTTTTTCGATCACTTTTATTCCTATTACAAGGAATGTAAACATCCCTTGTAATATGAATAGTGTGACAGGTCCTCTTTATGGAGAGATAAGGGGTCTATAAGACCTCACATCTCTCCTCCAGGCTGGAAAGACTGAGATCAAAAAAAAAAGAAGAGGATCTCAGGCTTTCCCGCCGAGTCCCCAGCTTTGTTTACTTCCGCCGGCCTGGGTGTGATGTCATAACGTCGCGCCCGGGCCTCGGAGAGTCATAGAGATTGCCGGGGACCATCTGTCCCTCGTTGTTCTCTATGGCTTCCTTCCGGCGCTGGCTGATTTCTTCTCCAGTTTGCCGATTGCCCGGGAAAGCCTGGAGAAGCACCGGAGGGCGGCGGAAGGGGGGACGTCCCCTCCCGCCACCGGTAAGAATGATTAAGCAGCTGAACAGCCTCTTATGATTGTTCTTATGGTGTAGGGCAGGGATATGGAATTAGCGGACCTCCAGCTGTTGCAAAACTACAAGTCCCATCATGCCTCTGCCTGTCATGCTTGTGGCTGTCAGAGTCTTGCTATGCCTCATGGGACTTGTAGTTCTGCAACAGCTGGAGGTCCGCTAATTGCACAACCCTGGTGTAGGGAATCGCCGGCTGAAAAGAATGATATCTGAATGATGCCTGTAGCTGCACTCATCATTCAGATATCCCCACTGAAAGCTGAGGACGTCATATGACGGCCTGCGGCATGGAAGTGGTTATAAATTCTGTCTTTATAAATACAATAAAAACTCAAAATACTGAAATACTCATCAGTTTCTCTTTGTTGTGATTTTGTTACACACACACACAAATATATTATATAAAAAACACACAAACAAAAAGACCAAAAATTGTCTTGCTTTTGTATTTTTTCTAGCTTGTAGATTTATTTTCAGGTATAGTATTACATTTCTCCCCTTTTTTATATGCAATACATGTTGAAATAATTTAATCATTTTTGGTTTACTTTTAGATTTAGTATTGTTGTGGTTTTTGTATATTTATTTACTTATATTATAAATAAATAAATAAATATAAATAAACAAAAACCACAACAATACTAAATCTAAAAGTAAACCAAAATTATTAAATATATATATATTTTTTTTTGTTGATAGATTAGATAGATAGATAGATAGATAGATACATAGATAGATACATAGATACATAGATAGATAGATAGATGTTTTTAGGTATATTACTACATTTTTATTTCTTTTTTTTATATGCAATACTTGTTTAAATATTTTAATAACTTTCAGTTTACTTTTGGATTTAGTATTGTTGTGGATATGATTTATGTTTTATTATTTTATATTATTTTTATATCTACACACACATACATACATACACTGTATATATAAATGTTGGGGACTATTCTCGATCTGTACAGCCCCATACATTCATTTTCTAAGGGAGTTTTTGTATAACTTTTTGAGGCTTGAGCATCACATAGTAACTGGATCTGTACTTGTTTAGATTGCCATATAGGAGCCTTTAGATATGCTTTAGCATAAAAAATATATCCAAAGACAGGTCCACTTTAATATTTAAAATGACAATACTCATATCCTAAAAAGATTTTTTTTTTAAATTGCAATGTGGAGAAACATCATCAGTACATAAGTGGGATCAAGGATTCCACATATAAAAATGATCAACAGATAAATGTGGAAATTCTGCGGTGCTGAGCCAGTGACCCCGAGATCTGGGGTGTAATCCGTCTGATGGACCTCAGGGTCACCCTGCTCACCCAACTCCTGTCCACCTAACCCCCCAGCTGTGTCCCCCAATACTCCCTATAGAGAGATCACCCACCTCTGGATGGAGGAAGTCAGCAGCTGAGCTTCAGGACTTGATGTCACCAGCAGTGGCCAGGAGGCGGCAGGGGATGATGGGTAATCGTGTGTGTCCCCCTTGCAGCAGGAAATATTCCCATGCTTTCGGTTGAAGAGCACCGCTCAGCACTTTGGTGACGGCCATCTTCTTGAAGACCAAGGGTGATCTCACCCTTACAACACTGCTGCCAGAAGCTCTAAAATGAGTGTCTGCTGTTTGGCCTCTAGTGGTGAAAGCTCCATCACATGATCTGCCACTGGAGTCCTCAGCGGCCATCTTTGGTGAGGGAAAGTTGCCCTTTTGCAAGAAAAAAAAAATGTCTGACATGTAGCGTTTAGCTGGCTTTTCTCACTTCCCAAATACCCCCCATTTACGTCTATATCAATGCACTGCAAATGCGCCACAAACACCCCTATGGCGTTTACAGAGATGCGTTTAGAAAGGGTTACATGCCGGGATGATAGTACAAGAATCTGTACAATAAAAAGCTAAAGCAGAGTAGGAATCTTGAAAGTGTTATTTAATGCATGGCAAATGTATCAAAAATGCAGGCAAAATGCGTCAATAATGCATATGCGCATTATTGGGCATCCATGGTATCTACAAGTTCAGAGAGCTTGAATGAGTCGATACGCCCGGCAAAAGCAACATGGTGGTATAATTCCGGTTGCGGCATTGTACACCCCTGGCCGCTGCAGCTAAAGGGGAAGTGGTGGTGGTGGGGGGGGGGGGGTGGCACTAAAAACAATGCTCAAGCCCAGGGTTTTACCGCCCCTCTACTGCTAGTGTGAATGAGCCCTAAGAACGGGTCTTTTCAGATGAGAAAAGTTTAAGACCCGTTCACATAAGGTGGTTTGAGTGATCCTTACCCTGGGACGTTGTCACCCTATTGCAGGAAGCGTAAACCTTAGTGTTTGCTCTCATAGTGCTCCTCTTCAACTCACAGCCATTCTTTGTTTTATCTCTGCAAGCATCCTAAAGTGGACCTGTCACCAGATATATTTCTCATGTTAAGTTTATGCATTCTAAGTAATGTGTCAGTGTTCATGATATCTGTGACCCCTCACAGGTATCACAGTACTTCCCCCTAGCAATGCCTTCATCTGCTTTTCTCTCCAGGACGGGGCCATCTTTGCTCATGCGTCATCCAGGGTCACCATCTGCTTCCTGGAATGAGATGGCGGCTCAGAGATGACACATTCATGTAAATGCCGATGCCTGTGTAGTTCCAAATGTCTGACACAGATCAGACCCTGGTGCAGTCTCTCCCCTTCGCTCCCTTGCCTGAACCTGACTACTCTTCTACCTGCCAAGTCCCTTGCCTGGACCTGACCACTCTTCTGTCTGCCAGGTCCCCCTGCCTGGACCTGGCCAATCTACTGAGACAAGTCCCTTGCCTGAACCTGACCACTCTTCTGCCTGCCAAGTCCCCTGCTTGAACTTGGCCACTCTTCTGCCTGCCAAGACTACTGCCTGAACCTGACCACTCTTCTGCCTGACAATTCCCCTGCCTGGACCTGACCACTCCTCTGCCTGCCAAGTCCCCTGCCCGCTCTTCTGAGCCAAGTCCCCTGGCTGGACCTGACCACTCTTCTGCCTGACAAGACCCCTGCCTGGACCTGACCACTTTTCTGCCTGCTAGGTCCCCCTGCCTGGACCTGGCCAATCTTCTGAGACAAGTCCCCTGCCTGGACCTAACCACTCTTCTGCCTGCCAAGACCCCTGCCTGAACCTGACCACTACTCTGCCTGCCAAGACCCCTGCCCAAACCTGACCACTCTTCTGCCTGCCAAGACCACTGCCTGGACCTGACCACTCCTCTGCCTGCCAAGGCCCCTGCCCACTCTTCTGAGCCAAGTCTCCTGGCTGGACCTGACCACTCTTCTGCCTGACAAGTCCCCTGCCTGAACCTGACCACTCTTCTGCCTGCCAAGACCCCTGCCTGAACCTGACCACTCTTCTGCCTGCTAAGACCTCTACCTGAACCTCACCACTCTTCTGCCTGCTAAGACCACTGCCTGGACCTGACCACTCTTCTGCCTGCTAAGACCCCTTCCTGAACCTGACCACTCTTCTGCCTGCCAAGACCACTGCCTGGACCTGGCCACTCTTTTGCCTGCCAAGTCTCCTGCCTGAACCTGACCACTCTTCTGCCTGCTAAGACCCCTGGCTGAACCTGACCACTCTTCTGCCTGCCAAGACCCCTGGCTGAACCTGACCACTATTCTGCCTGATAAGACCCCTGCCTGAACCTGACCACTCTTCTGCCTGCCAAGACCACTGCCTGGACCTGACTACTCTTCTGCCTGCCAAGTCCCCTGCCTGAACCTGACAACTCTTCTGCCTGCTAAGACCCCTGCCCTAACCTGACCAGTTTTCTGCCTGTCAAGTCCCCTGCCTGGAACCGACCACTCTTCTGCCTTCCAAGCCTCCCGCCTGGACCTGACTACTGTGCTACCTGCCCACTGCAAAGATTTGAATACTCTTCTGTCTACCATTCTGTACTTCAGTCTCCACACCGTAGCATTCCCTGCTCTTGCTACCCCTAGGTGGAGCGATCCTGAGAGCCAAGACCTGGTGACAGTTGCAGTAAAGAAAACCAGGACAACTACAGTCTCCAGCCCATTTTCACCTTGAGCTCTGGTGAAGTCAACTGTCACTTGGACCCCACCCCTAGGGAAAGCCCGTGTCACCTGCCAGGGGGCCACCATAACCCTTGCGAGACATATAAATTATCATTCAAAATTATTGCTTTCCTGCCTTGGAACCAGGAGAGAGATGGCAATTTACCAACTTTAATAATACTGTTAAAAGAATTGTTTTTGACGTGTGCAGAGGGAAGGGTTCCCCAAATAAGTAATCTCATGTACCATATCTCCAGATTTATAATAGTGGAGGTTTTGGGGTCTTCTGAAAAAACATAAGTCATTTTGTAGGGCTAAATATAGAGGTACGTTTCCAGTTTTCCAGTTGTTGGAATAGAGTGTAATTACCTTGGTCTTTTCTTTGTCTTCCTTTTCCTTAAGTACATTTTTTTTTTTTTAAATATTATCTTGATTATGTAAGAATTGTTATAAAAACGTGGCTGCTAAACACATATTTTTCTACTAGTAAAGGTCCACAAAAATTGTGTTTTCTTAATAACTTTATTCAATACATATTGCCTTCACTAGACAAATAAATAGTATATACATGGTACATTGATGCCCAACATTAGTAACTATAGTGAAGCTACAGTGGATGGGGCCCATCTCCCTTCAAAGGCCACTACAGTGAATTACAGTGAATCCCTTCCTGGACGGCAGTGTTCCTACATTTTCAGTCTGGTGTCCATGTCTGCCACCCAAAATTGCTTATTTTCTGACTGGTCATACATCTGAGACATTCAGGCCAGGTGTTCCCAGATTCTGAGCTCCGCCCACTGTCGGTTGCGCAGTTTAGAATTCTACAAGAGCCTGTTCAGGGACTAAGTGCTGTTATATCGGGGTGGGGAGGAAGGACGTGGAGATGACTGCATACCTCACTAGTTTTTTTTTTTTACTTAAAACTTCTATGGAGCTCAGACTAATATTTTCGGTAAGTTCTTTCACGTTATGGCACCTGTTACCTTTAGTTTGACTTCTGACTAACCTGAGGGCCAGTTTAGCTTTTGATTTACGCAGAGGGGGTACTCTGGCTGTGTAGATACCGTGTGATATAAATTAAAAAATGCAACACCCACCATTTTATTCTCTAGGGCCTCTGCTTTAAAAAAATGTATAATGTTTTTGTGGTACTCTGATTACTCTGCCTTCTGACTGACTTAGGATCAAATGAGCTACTGAAGAATGTAAGGGCCACTCCATCTTCTAACATGAGGACCGGTCCAACCTCTGACTCATGTAGGGCCAGTCCAGCTCATGACTCACACAGCTGATAGTTTGTCTTCTGACTTACACAAGGACCAGTTTGACTTCTGACTCATGCAAGGGCCAATTTGGCCTCTGACTCACGTGAGGGTTAGTCCAGCTTCTGACATATGTGAGAGCTGGTCCAGCATTTAACTCCACAAAGGCCATTTTGGCCTCTAATTCGAGGACCAGTCTGGCTTCTCACTCGTACATGGGGTCAGTCTGGCTTCTCACTCGTACATGGGGCCAGTCTGGCTTCTCACTCGTACATGGGGTCAGTCTGGCTTCTCACTCGTACATGGGGCCAGTCTGGCTTCTCACTCATACATGGGGCCAGTCTGGCTTCTCACTCGTACATGGGGCCAGTCTGGCTTCTCACTCGTACATGGGGCCAGTCTGGCTTCTCACTCGTACATGGGGCCAGTCTGGCTTCTCACTCGTACATGGGGCCAGTCTGGCTTCTCACTCGTACATGGGGCCAGTCTGGCTTCTCACTCGTACATGGAGCCAGTCTGGCTTCTCACTCGTACATGGGGTCAGCCTGGCTTCTCACTCGTACATGGGGCCAGTCTGGCTTCTCACTCGTACATCGGGGCCAGTCTGGCTTCTCACTCGTACATGGGGACAGTCTGGCTTCTCACTCGTACATGGGGCCAGTCTGGCTTCTCACTCGTACATGGGGCCAGTCTGGCTTCTCACTCGTACATGGGGCCAGTCTGGCTTCTCACTCGTACATGGGGCCAGTCTGGCTTCTCACTCGTACATGGGGCCAGTCTGGCTTCTCACTCGTACATGGGGCCAGTCTGGCTTCTCACTCGTACATCGGGACAGTCTGGCTTCTCACTCGTACATGGGACCAGTCTGGCTTCTCACTCGTACATCGGGACAGTCTGGCTTCTGACTCGTACATGGGGCCAGTCTGGCTTCTCACTCGTACATGGGACCAGTCTGGCTTCTCACTCGTACATGGGGACAGTCTGGCTTCTCACTCGTACATGGGGACAGTCTGGCTTCTCACTCGTACATGGGACCAGTCTGGCTTCTCACTCGTACATGGGGACAGTCTGGCTTCTCACTCGTACATGGGTCCAGTCTGGCTTCTCACTCGTACATGGGGACAGTCTGGCTTCTCACTCGTACATGGGGCCAGTCTGGCTTCTCACTCGTACATGGGACCAGTCTCGCTTCTCACTCGTACATGGGGACAGTCTGGCTTCTCACTCGTACATCGGGGCCAGTCTGGCTTCTCACTCGTACATCGGGGCCAGTCTGGCATCTCACTCGTACATGGGACCAGCCTGGCTTCTCACTCGTACATGGGACCAGCCTGGCTTCTCACTCGTACATGGGACCAGCCTAGCTTCTCACTCGTACATGGGACCAGCCTGGCTTCTCACTCGTACATGGGACCAGCCTGGCTTCTCACTCGTACATCGGGGCCAGTCTGGCTTCTCACTCGTACATCGGGGCCAGTCTGGCTTCTCACTCGTACATCGGGGCCAGTCTGGCTTCTCACTCGTACATGGGGCCAGTCTGGCTTCTCACTCGTACATGGGACCAGCCTGGCTTCTCACTCGTACATGGGACCAGCCTGGCTTCTCACTCGTATATGGGACCAGCCTGGCTTCTCACTCGTACATGGGGCCAGTCTGGCTTCTCACTCGTACATGGGACCAGTCTGGCTTCTCACTCGTACATGGGGACAGTCTGGCTTCTCACTCGTACATGGGACCAGTCTGGCTTCTCACTCGTACATGGGACCAGTCTGGCTTCTCACTCGTACATGGGACCAGTCTGGCTTCTCACTCGTACATGGGACCAGCCTGGCTTCTCACTCGTACATGGGACCAGCCTGGCTTCTCACTCGTACATGGGACTAGCCTGGCTTCTCACTCGTACATGGGACCAGCCTGGCTTCTCACTCGTACACGGGGCCAGTCTGGCTTCTCACTCGTACACGGGGCCAGTCTGGCTTCTCACTCATACATGTCATACACTCATTCCAACGAGTCTCATTTCTGTCCAATTAACCGCTTTTTTGCCCTGGTTGGGAGCTTTAAACCCTCCGGGTGCAAATTCCTTCTTTTTCATATATGCATTCTGGTTAGAGGACTGAACACCTAACGGTGGTGGAGACATTGGATTGTTTCCCAACAATCATTATTTACCCCCATTGTTTTTCTTATATACAATATTCCTCCCAGTGACACCAAAAACAGGGCACCGTTCCTCCATTTGACACTGCTATTTCTCCCACTGATACCTAAAATTGGCAATTTTTCTCCCAACAATACCAATAATGGGGCACTATTCCTCTCACTGACACCAGCGATGGTGCACTATTCCTCTCACTGACTCCAGTGATGGGGCACTATTCCTCTCACTGACACCAGCGATGGGGCACTATTCCTCCCACTGACACCAAAGACGGGGCACTTTTCCTTCCAGCGACACCAATAATGGTGCACTATTCCTTCCAGTGACACCAGAGGTTGGGCACTATTCCTTCCACTGACACCAACAGGGCACTGCTCCTCCAACTGACATGGATGATGGGGCTCTATTTCTATGTAATTTATTTACTCCCACTGACAGTCAAACCCGATCTGTTGTTTACTCTCACTGACTTCAGGGATTTTTCTCCCACTGGCCACAGTCCCGCCCTCCTAACATCTGAAGGACAGTAACCCGGGCCTTTGTCTAGAAAGTTTGGAGACCCCTGATCTAGGACATTCCCTGCTCCGTCCACCAGCAGCAGCTACAACAAAGACGTCTTATAGATCTTGTAAATTTTACGCTTATTATACCTTCCAAACAATGCTGTCGGAGGAATAAGACTCCCAGTGGGGCTAGGGCATCTGGTGTTGAATTGTTGCTATTGGAGTTATAAGAAGCCAGCGTGTGGAATATTGTGTTTGGGTAACCTGTTCCCTTTATCCTTCAATCTTGGCATGTTTCAGCTGGTGCCTGAGGAGGCGGCCCATCTGGATGAAGGCCTTCCCACACTCAGCGCACGAATAAGGTTTTTCCCCTGTATGGATTTTCCAATGGCCGTTCAGTTCTGACTTTGTGGTAAAACCTATCTTGCACTCCGGACACTGGAACGGCTTCTCTCCCGTGTGCCACCTCCGATGTTTCACCAAGTCAGCCTTCCAGGTAAAAGTCTGTCCGCAATCCTCGCAGGTGTACGGCTTCAGCCCCGTGTGACTCCTCTGATGAATGGTTAGGTTGGAGCTAGTGTAGAAGCGCTTACCACACTCCGTGCACGGGTAAGGCTTTTCGCCGGTGTGGATTCTGAGGTGCTTGGTATAATACGACTGACTGGAGAAACTCTTTCCACACTCAGGGCAAGAATAGGGCTTCTCACCAGTGTGAACTCGTTGGTGGCTCAACATCTCCGACTTCCACGTGAAGTTCTTGCCGCACTCCGAACAGGTAAATGGCTTTTGCCCCGAATGGACCTTCCGATGTAGCAAGACGTTGGACCGAGAGCCAAATAACTTCCCGCAATCAGAGCACGCGTAAGGACGCTCTCCTGTGTGCGTTCTCAGGTGCTTCACCAAATACGACTTGATGGAAAACCCCTTCCCGCACTCCGTACAGACATATGGCTTCAGCCCGGTGTGTATACGCTGGTGGACGACGAAGTCGCCCTTCCAGGCAAAGCTTTTGCCGCATTCAGAGCAGCAGTAGGGCTTCTCCCCCGTGTGGATCTGCCTGTGTTTTAAAAGGTGTGAGCTCTTCTTAAACGCCTTGCCGCATTCGGCACACGAAAAAGGTTTCTCTCCTGAGTGAATGCGCTGGTGAGAAACCAAGTTCTCCTTTCGGGTTAACGATTTACCGCATTCCTCGCATGTAAAGCGTTTTTTACCCAGGTGGGCAGGAAGATCCGTCTCAAGACATGTCTGGTGGTCTTTGGCGTTGTCGGAAAAATGTTCTACGTCCTTCAAGGAGTCGGTCAGTCTACACAAATTCTGATGACTGTGGAAGTCTGAGGGAACAATGGTTTCCTCTACGGCAGCTTCGCTGATTTGGCGCATCTTGGATTCAACTGCAACATTCTTCATTTCCTTGGAGATCTTTAGTTGTCTGGTTGAACCATGATGCCCTGTGGTCTCTTCATGGCCAGTTCGAGGCATTTTTGGGTCCGCAGTAAGATGTCCAAGGTCGCTTAAGAAAAAGGATGGTTTGGGTGGATAGTGAGACCTGGTGGTAAAGTTTGATGGGGTAATGGTCACATCTTGGCCAACTATTCCACTCTGACGTGCTCTGGAGTCGCTGGTGAAATGATCAACGAAATTCAAAAGACTGGATGATCTAGGGGCATTGAGAAACCAAGGATTAGAGCTTTGGGACATAAATCTCCCAGCTTGAGGACTTTGGGTAATTTTGTCATCAATCGGATTGAGGCACGAATAGATAAAGGGAAATGTAGTTCCAGAGTCGGGCCCATCTGCAGGAACAAAAGTGTTTTGAGATTTTTGGACTTAAAGTGTCACTAAATCCACATCATATAAAACGATCAATAAATGGTGTATTACATGCTGTTCATACTTTCTCAGTCACTATGAGATTCATTTTCTGTATTCTGCAGAAAAACTGGTTGATCCTGCTGCTCTCTATCTCCCCCTCCTGTCCATGTCCCCAATTCAGCTAGAGATTTTGAAGAGCAATGTTGGCAGCTCTGCACATGCTCAGTTTTCAGTGAGTTTCTATGCTGAGCATTTCCTGCCTATCGCACCTGAGCAGCCCATGTGACTATAGTCACACAGTGGTAAATGCAAGCCCACTCCCTCCCTCTTCCTCCATGCCCACTAACCAGCTAAACACAATAGAGGCAAGATATAACATGTAGATTGATGGTGGCTTCACCTCCCTCTTATTCTAAGACAGTGGTGGCCAACCTTTTGGTCCTCACAGACCACTAAACTAACAATTTTGAATCCTGCAGGCAACTATCATGACTTTTACATGCCTTATATACACAATGCCCTGTCTCTCTGCACCCCCCTCCCTCTCCCCGCACCACATTGTTGCTATATACAGACTCATTATTGGTGGATCTCACCTCCTTATCCAGCCATGTGCTCAAGCTCCATGCTCCCTCCCACAGCCTGTGATCAGCGCTGCCATTGGATATCCCCTCCTTCTTCACCTCCCACTCTCTGCACTACTCCCGGCGCCTCCATCTGAGTCCATAGAGCCAGAACCACTGAGGAGTCATTGGGTATCAATGCGCGCTGACAGTATTGACTGTCAGTGAGCACTGAGGACAGCACTGGAAACAACATTGGGCGGTATACATCCGGTAAAATGTTGATTTGTAGAAGAACCCCTGGAGGACCACCAAAGTTTTCTTGTGGACCATCAGTGGTCTAAGGATCACTGGTTGGCAACTGCGGTTTGAAGACACAGGCTGGGGAGGCGTGACAAAAAAAAAAATCATAAACAAACATTCTGGGAGGGGTGTGACACAGCCTAAGACTGGCAGGAATCTGCCCACGCCATGGTATTGCCAAAAATAATAAAGATTTTATTTAAAATATATATATTTGTATGACAATTTAAAACAGCTTATTGATATTAATTTATTTTTACTCTGTATTCCAAAGGCATTTTTTTTTTTGAACATGTGACCAGCAGCAGAGGACTAGAAGCCCCTCCTGCCACTGTTTCCCTGCAGACAGGCTGGGAGAGAGCTGAGTCATGTGACAACTGGATAGCGATTAGTAAAAAAGGTACTTAGATGCTTTCTTTAAAATAAAATAAATTTAAAATAATTACAGTGCCATCAGCCACACACAGAAATAGAAGGGACAATGTAAAATAAACAGTGTGTGTTTAGTATCACTTTAACCCAAGTGTTGAAAAATAAAAGATTTTAGAATGTCCCTCCAAAGTTTATAAGGTTTACCTTTAGTTTATATTCAAATGGCTCTTGTCAGTTTGTCATTTAAGGTGACTAAAGGTAGAATTTGACTGGGGACAATGATATTATTGTAGTGACTGAACAAGGAGGATCTGGGACTCTTCTCTGGATTTTAGTGTTTATTACTCACCTGGGCTGATCTCTGGAGGGATTTCCTCCTCCATGTGCAGCTCATCACCCGTCATATACAAATCTTCTTCTTCTTCCTTCACTTCAACCTTAACAGCAATTAGGTCATCAGCCTGGATAACACATAAGGAAGATTTCAAATGAATACTCTACATAGAAAGCTAATTATCACTTCTGTGAGATCATTTGTTTCCCTTACAGAATAGTCCTGTAGGACCTGGTGATCGTCCTGAGGGATCTCCTGATCTTCCTGTGTGGAATCCCGGGAATACAGAGGACGGGGACATCTCTCTGGTGGGTTCCCATTATTGGATCCATCTGTAGGAAACACACACACTGACTGAATACATTGTTTCTATGTGTTTATCAGATGATGGGGGATCTAGGTGGAGCCTCCGTACTGCTCTCTCCTTTACAATAAAGTCTCCTCTTACCCGGTGATGTGAGGGGCGGCTGATTCTTCATCATGACGTCCTTGTAGAGATCCTTGTGTCCTTCTATATACTCCCACTCCTCCATGGAGAAATAGACAGTGACATCCTGACACCTTACAGGAACCTGACACACACAATGATACAGTCACCATCCAGACACATCCCTTGTCTGTTACTGGATAATGTCCCAGAATTCCCGGCACCGCTCACCTCTCCTGTCAGCAGCTCAATGATCTTCTGGGTGACTTCTAGGATCTTCTTGTCATTGTTTTTCTCAGACATCAGCAAGTGAGGTGGCCACTCACTGGTTTCCTTCTTTATGGGTCCATAATCCTAGGATAAGTAAGACAGTGATGTCATGTGACCTCCCAGAATCCTCCTCACCTCTCCGGTCAGGTCTGTGTTTTATTAATAGAGATAAGAGTGATGTCATGTGACCTCCCAGAATCCTCCTCACCTCTCCGGTCAGGTCTGTGTTTTATTAATAGAGATAAGAGTGATGTCATGTGACCTCCCAGAATCCTCCTCACCTCTCCGGTCAGGTCTGTGTTTTATTAATAGAGATAAGAGTGATGTCATGTGACCTCCCAGAATCCTTCTCACCTCTCCTGTCAGGTCTGTGTTTTATTAACCACTTCCCGCCTGGCCCATAGCAGATGACGGCCGGACGGTGGTTCCGTTATCCTGACTGGGCATCATATGACGTCCAGCAGAATAACATGCCGCCGCGCGCCCGCGGGGGCGCGCATCGCGGCGATCGGTGGAGCGGTGTGTCAGCCTGACACACCGCTAAACCGATCTTGGTAAAGAGCCTCCAGTGGAGGCTCTTTACCACGTGATCAGCCGTGTCCAATCATGGCTTATCACAATGTCAATAGGAAGAGCCATTGATCGGCTTTTTCTCACTCGCGTCTGATAGACGCAAGTAGAGGAGAGCCGATCTGCGGCTCTCCTGACTGGGGGGGGTCTGCGCTGATTGTTTATCAGCGCAGCCCCCCCTCAGATCACCACACTGGACCACCAGGGATCGCCACTAGGACCACCAGGGAAGGGGCAACATGTGGATGGCCAGGTATGTACCCCATGGCCATCCACATGTGCCTAATCTGTGCCAATCATTGGCCACAAATGGGCACTGATTGGCACCATTATGTTTCAGTTATGCCCAGCAATGCCACCAATAAGTTTTATCAGTGCCACCAATCAGTGTCATCAGTGCCACCTGTCATTGCCCATCGGTGCCACCTGTCAGTGCCTATGAGTGCCCACCAGTGCCACCTATCAGTGCCACCCATAAGTACCCATCAGGGCCACCCATATAAAAAAAAATTCTAAAAGAAAAAATTTGCGCTAGGTGTGCAAAGATAAAAAATGTGAATATAAAACCTATGAAGAAGGTATCCTGCAGCTGGACACTATAACCCTGATAGGGGGCACCACTAAATATATATAAAGAAAAGTGCAGCGCTGCACTTACCCCGCACGGGGTAAACACGCACGCACGTACTGCGCATGCGCAGACTTTCGATACCTGTTGGAGCTGTTTTTAAACTCCTTGCAAAGAACTTGTTTTTATGGTTGCCTGTTTGGCAAATTTTAATAAAGGAGAGTCAAACCTATTTTGCACTATTGGAGCATTTCTTCTTTTTTGGATACTTATCATCGCTGTGAGTGACTTCTCCCTATTGATGACCGTCTGCTGTCACTTACTCATCGCTTCCGGACGAGACCCATTCACTGAAAGGACAACATCCAAAG
The DNA here is from genome assembly GCA_037952835.1 of Lithobates septentrionalis. Lineage (NCBI taxonomy): Eukaryota > Metazoa > Chordata > Amphibia > Anura > Ranidae > Lithobates > Lithobates septentrionalis. The sequence continues at coordinate 3,071,119 of JBBDGP010000241.1, forward strand.
TGGAGGTTTTCATGCCTTTTATTAAGGGCTGTCTGGCAAGCCTTTAATCTTCTTATGGTGACGGGTGTCTATTGCGGTGGAAGTCACGGATTCATCCAAACAGGGATTCACTTATTTGTATTTATGGACACTATATGAATACTAAGCACGTTATTATTTAGTGTGACAGTTTTGCGGTGGGGATAGCCGCGCATCTATTTTCACAGGAATTTTTTCAACACCCCAGTTTGTTACTACATTGGAATATGTATGGACAATATGTACGATTTTGATTTAATTCATCACTAGTGAATCATTGTGCACTGCGTTTTTTTTTCTTCTTTTTTAATGTTTGTTTATATCCAGCGCTGCACTTTTCTTTATATATATTTAGTGCCCATATGTATCAATCAATGCCACCTACGAGTGCCCATCGGTGCCACCTATGAGTGCCCATCAGTGCTGCCTATCAGTGCCCATCAGTGCCACCTCATCGGTGCCCATCAGTGCCGCCGTATCAGTGCCATCATTGAAGAAGAAAACGTACTTATTTACAAAAAATTTTAACAGAAACAAAGAAAAACGTGTTTTTTTTTCAAAATTGTCTGTCTTTTTTTATTTGCAAAAAATAAAAACCGCAGAGGTGATCAAATACCACCAAAAGAAAGCTCTATTTGTGGCAACAAAATGATAACAAATGTGTTTGGGTACAGTGTAGCATGACCGCGCAATTATCATTCAAATTGCGACATCGCTGAAAGCTGAAAATTGGCCTGGGCGGGAAGGTGTCTAAGTGCTGGGAATTGAAGTGGTTAATAGAGATAAGAGTGATGTCATGTGACCTCCCAGAATCCTCCTCACCTCTCCGGTCAGGTCTGTGTTTTATTAATAGAGATAAGAGTGATGTCATGTGACCTCCCAGAATCCTCCTCACCTCTCCGGTCAGGTCTGTGTTTTATTAATAGAGATAAGAGAGATGTCATGTGACCTCCCAGAATCCTCCTCACCTCTCCGGTCAGGTCTGTGTTTTATTAATAGAGATAAGAGTGATGTCATGTGACCTCCCAGAATCCTCCTCACCTCTACGGTCAGGTCTGTGTTTTATTAATAGAGATAAGAGAGATGTCATGTGACCTCCCAGAATCCTCCTCACCTCTCCGGTCAGGTTTGTGATTTATTAATAGAGATAAGAGAGATGTCATGTGACCTCCCAGAATCCTCCTCACCTCTCCGGTCAGCAGGTAGATGATCTCCAGGGTGAGGTCTAATACGCTCCGGGTCACGTGATTACGCCTGGCGTCCATCTAACCAGGTTCAGCAACGGGGGAAAGCTTCAGTGTGATTTCTAAAGAGAGACACACTTCACATTTTATACAATCACTTCTAAAGCCTTTATTTGATATAAATCTATAGAAGATTATTATTATTATACAGGGTTTATATGGCGGGTTTATATGGCGCCAACAGTTTGCTTGGCGCTTTACAATATAAAAAGGGAGACAGTACAATTACAATACAATAAAATACAAGAGGGTTTCGATGAAGTTGACCTATTCTGCATGTAAAGGGTCTTTCCTCTTATGAAAAGTTATTCCTCCGCTGCACACCAGCTGCAATCCCTAATCAGGCTGTTAATGGGAGTGGCAGCACTGGCTGGTGAACTGAGCTAGCAGGGTTAAAGGGCACATAATGTTCTATGCAGTCCTGAAGCTCAGACAGTGTCATATTGCATACCTGAGGAGGGTCAGGCATTTAGGGAACCATAGAAGACGTGTAATCTTGGTATGGCTTGGATTTAGGTACACATGCGCACACTGCACCTTCCTCCTACCTCCAAAGGGTGCTGGTCATTCACCTACACCGCTAATCAATCATTGTTCCTGTCCCTGTTTTGTTCTCCTTACCATTCCCCAGCTGTGGATGTACACATGACTGAATACCAGGTTAATTATCGCCTTAAAAAACAACTACACAAAAGTGTCTTCAGAAATGTAGCGCTGCAGGGGGGCCATGTTGGAGACCGGAAGCCATTCTGACGGAGGGGTGGCCTTCTCAAACATGGCTCCGCTGGCGGAGACGTCCCAGTGTGCGCTGAGTGCCTTCAGGGAGGGCGGGGCTGAGCGCATCCGGAGACGTCAGTGGGGAGGAGATAGCGGTGGGAGGGGGCGTGTCCGAAATGGCCAGTAATCACGCTCAATGTGCATAGGTACGTCTGAGCATGCGTGCAGAGGGACGTCAGAGCATGCGCATTGAGGTAGAGGAAGCCAGAAGAGAAGTGCGCATGCGCATCCCTGTGCAGCCTTGTTGTGGGGGATACTGGCAGATCTTGGGGAGCAGAGACTGGGGCAGACAAGCGCAGGAGGGACAGGTATGGATGCTGGAGGGGACCCACGGACTCTGACACCCTTCCCATGGCGGGGCTTATGAATATAGAAGCCACAGACACCCATACCAGCATTTTACAGGGTTCCTCCACCCACAACCTAGGCTTTAGTTATGGGTGGACAATTGGGGTGGTGGGGGAGGGGTAAATGCCCGCTGTATGTCTATATTTGCCCTACATAAGTGTGAAATTCAGGCAGGAGGGTGATATCCTGTCTTTAGGGACACGGCAGGTGGGTGGAGCTGGGAATTCCACTCATAGGAGTCCAGGTTGGTGTGCTGACCAATAATCCGCTGCACATCAGCCTAGAAGTTAGTGCTGAGAGGTTGCAGTGGCGGGGTCCGCTGCTCAGTATCAGCAAACCCCTCTATGATAAGCAAGACCACTATGACTAAGTCCTGGTGGGTGGGACGAAACGCGTCGGTGGCGTGGTTAATGGAGTAGCACTGGCTGAGGCCGCCTAACACCTTAAACGGGTCTGGCATATCCAGCAAGCTCCTACCATAGTCTTTTCCTTCCAATGGGATTGTGAGATCAGATTTTGTGAACTCCAGATCTAGTCTTCTAGACCCATCACCCAACTCTATGCTAACCCAAATCAAATTCTGTCTGTCAACAGAGATCTCCAGTCAGAACCATCGAGGAGTGCTGCGGCTCATCATGGACAAGAAGAAGCGCCATCTAACGAAGAGGATCCTAAACCTCACCCTGGAGATCATCTACCTGCTGACCGGAGAGGTGAGGAGGATTCTGGGAGGTCACATGACATCACTCTAATCCCTATTAATAAAACACAGACCTGACCGGAGAGGTGAGGAGGATTCTGGGAGGTCACATGACATCCCTCTTATCTCTATTAATAAAACACAGACCTGACTGGAGAGGTGAGGAGGATTCTGGGAGGTCACATGACATCACTCTTATCTCTATTAATAAAACACAGACCTGACCGGAGAGGTGAGGAGGATTCTAGGAGATCACATGACATCACACTTATCTTTATTAATAAAAAAACAGACCTGACTGGAGAGGTGAGGAGAATTCTGGGAGGTCACATGACATCACTCTTATCCCTATTAATAAAACACAGACCTGACCGGAGAGGTGAGGAGGATTCTGGGAGATCACATGACATCGCTCTTATCTCTATTAATAAAACACAGACCTGATCGGAGAGGTGAGGAGGATTCTGGGAGGTCACATGACATCACTCTTATCTCTATTAATAAAACACAGAGCTGACCAGAGAGGTGAGGAGGATTCTGGGAGGTCACATGACATCACTCATCTCTATTATTAAAGCACAGAGCTCACCAGGGAGGTCAGGGGAGCATCTGTGACACGGGAAAGCAAAGCCCTGTATTTACCAAGATGGCTGCCCCCACACAGAGACAAAGTACAGAACAAGACATGGTAGGTCTGTAATGGGTTAAAGCTCAGCTACAGGACGATCACAAGCAATACTGTTGACAAATCGTTTGCCCTCTACTTGCCTTTTTTCTTTTTGGTCACCACTTTCACAGCTGAGAACTTCTTCATCTATTTCAATACATATTAGGATTATGTTCCACTGAGGAAGTCTGGTGACCATATGACACCCAACAGCCACCCCTTTGTGTCTGGAAGGTGGAGTAGGAGCCAGAGCCGTAACTTGGAGCCTCCACCTTTCTCACTGGCACCTGGGAAGATCAACGACAAAAAGATCCTTCAACTGACCAGCAAGATCATTGAACTGCTGACGGGAGAGGTGAGTGGTGCCGGGAGTTCTCGGACATTATCTAGTAACAGACAATGGGATGGTGACTGTACCATTATATGTCGTGTTTCTATAACAATGTTTCTTTCTCCATGCAGGAATTTGACTATTTGGAAGAAGACACAAATTTCTACAAAGATGTCAAGGTGGAGAAATCTCAGATGCTTCAAGTAAGCGGTAAGTTATCTCCATAAATGTATTCCCAAGGAGAGAGCAGTACGGAGGGTCCACCTAGATCCCTCATTATCTGATAAACACATAGAAACAATGTATTCAGTCAGTGTGTGTGTTTCCTACAGATGGATCCAGTAATGGGAACTCTCCAGAGAGATGTCCCCGTCCTCTGTATTCCCGGGATTCCACACAGGAACATCAGGAGATCCCTCAGGAGGATCACAATATCCCAGAAAAATCTACTCCGATTCCTAGAGATGTTTTAGTTGATCAGAAGGTAAGATGTTGACGTTCAAAAGTATGTGAGTGCCTAAACATCAAATAATAATAACTTGTATCATATAATAACTTGTTGGACCCATTCTAAACTTCATCAATATGGAGTTGGGGCCCCCTTCGTGGCTTTAACAGCCCCGCTTTTTTGGGAAGAGTTTCTAAAAGATTTTGGTGTGTCTGTGGTAATATGTGTGTCATGTATCTGGTGGAGGAGCCTGAAGTGATGAGAGCAGCTTCTCTTATACCCCCGGCTCAGAGCCCCAGGTAAAGTAACAGGAGGTGCGTGGGTATTTAGTGGCACAAGTGCCTAATTGTACTTGCCAGCAGCTGGTGTAGGTAGGTAGTCTAAACGTCTGCAGCGTCAGGCCATTCAGCAGGTAAAATAGCAGCGAAGACTGGCTCACCGCAGGCAGGTGATCAGCAGAGACCGGCTGGGCAGCAGTTGGGAGATCAGCAAAGACTGGGTGGGCAGCAGGCAGGTGATCAGTAGAGATTGGCTGGGCAGCAGGTAAGTGATCAGCAGAGACTGTCTGGGCAGCAGGTAGGTGATCAGCAGAGACTGGCTGGGAAGCAGGCAGGTGATCAGCAGAGACTGGCTGGGCGGCAGGCAGGTGATCAGCAGAGACTGGCTGGGCAGCAGGCAGGTGATCAGCAGAGACTGGCTGGGCAGCAGGCAGGTGATCAGCAGACACTGACTGGGGGGCAGGCAGGTGATCAACAGAGACTGGCCGGGCAGCAGGCAGGTGATCAGCAGAGACTGGCTGGGCAGCAGGTAAGTGATCAGCAGAGACTGTCTGGGCAGCAGGTAGGTGATCAGCAGAGACTGGCTGGGCAGCAGGCAGGTGATCAGCAGAGACTGGCTGGGCAGCAGGTAGGTGATCAGCAGACACTGACTGGGGGGCAGGCAGGTGATCAACAGAGACTGGCTGGGCAGCAGGCAGTTGATCAGCAGAGACTGACTGGGCAGCAGGCAGGTGATCAGCAGAGACTGGCTGGGCAGCAGTCAGTTGATCAGCAGAGACTGGCTGGGCAGCAGTCAGTTGATCAGCAGAGACTGGCTGGGCAGCAGGTAGTTGATCAGCAGAGACTGGCTTGGCAGCAGGCAGTTGATCAGCAGAGACTGGCTGGGCAGCAGGCAGTTGATCAGCAGAGACTGGCTGGGCAGCAGGCAGTTGATCAGCAGAGACTGGCTGGGCAGCAGGCAGTTGATCAGCAGAGACTGGGTGGGCAGCAGGCAGTTGATCAGCAGAGACTGGCTGGGCAGCAGGCAGTTGATCAGCAGAGACTGGCTGGGCAGCAGGCAGTTGATCAGCAGAGACTGGGTGGGCAGCAGGCAGTTGATCAGCAGAGACTGGCTGGGCAGCAGGCAGTTGATCAGCAGAGACTGGCTGGGCAGCAGGCAGTTGATCAGCAGAGACTGGCTGGGCAGCAGGCAGTTGATCAGCAGAGACTGGCTGGGCAGCAGGCAGATGATTAGTGAAATCAGACAAGCTGGGTCTGTAACTTGGGGTCAGATTGGGTGTGAAAGGTCTTTAACAGTGAGAGACAGAATAACAGCAAAAATATCCAGAAAAACGTAATTAAAAAAAGTTATACATTGATTTGCATTTTAATGAGTGAAATGTATTTGATCCTCTATCAATCAGCAAGATTTTTGGCTCCCAGTTGTCTTCTATACAGGTATGAACTGTCCTTGGATACGTCTAAATATTGGTTTTTGGAAGCTTGCTTAGAAACGTGAAAGCTTTATTTATTAATGTGATCGTAGGCTGAAGACATGCAAGAAGTCAAGGCTTTTATCGTAACCCAGATTCACACTGCTGAGGAGCTGAATGTGATGGGTGATGATCGGTGTAAAGAGGAGGAGATCCCTCCAGAGATTAGCACAGGTAAGTAATATACAACAAACAACATACCTGGCTCATCGGGAAGCCTGGGAACCGATCCGACAGTGGGGGCGGCCGGCCATAGAGCTAAGCAGAGGAAAAATGGCCTCCACTTATCTCTATGGCATAGGAGACCCGGAGCGACATTATGACGTCACTTCCGGTTCACAGGCAGTGTAAACACTCCAAACATATTTGCCTTTATTCAATAAGGTATCATCCAAAATACAGATCACAGCAAAGTAGGGGTGCAACGGATCGTCATTGATCCGTGCGGATCAACCTCTGCGGATCGGGACACCCGCGATCCGCGGAGCGCTCTGTGGCCTTGGTCATAGGAAAGGCCGCGGCTTCGGCCTAGCTCCGGAGTGGCGGCCATCTTGGTACACCCAGCGGCCGTTTACCACGTAATTGCTCCGTCAAATGACGGAGCGATCACTTGTAACAAACCGGCGTCATGTCATGACGCCGGTTTCTCTCTCCCCCCTGCCAAAACTCTGCAACGCCCTGCCAAAACTCTGCAATGCCCTGCCAATACTCTGCAATGCCCTGCCAATACTCTGCAATGCCCTGCCAATACTCTGCAATGCCCTGCCAATACTCTGTAATGCCCTGCCAATACACTGTAATGCCCTGCCAATACTCTGCAATGCCCTGCCAATACTCTGCAATGCCCTGACAATACTCTGCCAATACCCTGCCAATATACCCTGCTAATATATTATTACAGTGGGGGAGATTTTTTTTTGTTGATCCGAAAATGATCCGAACCGTGACTCCTGATCCGAGGAACGATCCGAACCGTGAGTTTTTTGATCCGTTGCACCCCTACAGCAAAGTGGAACAAAAGTTACGCATTTCGCACTACAAGGAGTGCTTAGTCATAGCTCTGACCAAGCACTCCTTGTAGTGCGAAACGTTTAGGCTTTGTTCCACTTTGCTGTGATCTGTATTTTGGATGATACCCTATTGAATAAAGGCAAATATCTTTGGAGTGCGGCTGTCCAGAATTTCTTTGATGTCTAAAGGAAAAAACTACAGCTGCCACTTGAATAAATCAAACATGTGAACAATATTTAAACCTCTAAATGAGTGGAATAAATAGTGGCGCTTCAAAAGAACATCTAATGCACCAGAAAAAATTGTGGAAATGAATACACAATGAAAAATAATAATAAATAGTGATCAACTGTTAATAACAACCAATACTAGTGACACCTAAATAATCAGTGAATGAATAAATGTGAACAACTGTTTCATAGCACATTATAAAAGAAAGAAACAAACACCCTGTGACAGATGTGACACATTTAAATAGTTGTAGTTAAAGTGGGGTTCCACCCAAAAAAACAAAAATACATGAAAAATCCTAAAAAAAACCAAAAAAAACATTTGGATATATTTTTTTTTAACTTACCTTTAAATGCCTGTTGCTAGGGGGCCCCTCGTAGTCTGCCTCTTTCAGTGCCTGGGCTGGTGACATCACTTCCCCCTCGGCACAGGAAGGGCTCCGCTCTGCTCCCTCCCTCCTGTCAATCATCTGGGACCCATTACAGGTCCCAGGTGACTGAGCGGCCAATCACGGCGCGGCGCCGCTCGCGCATGCGCAGTGGGTGGCAGGCTGTGAAGCCACAGCCCGGCGCCCACAGTTGCAATGCCGGCGCCGCTGAACGGAGGGGGAGACGAGCGGGGCTTCGATCCCCCGCATTGCTGGACCCAGGGACAGGTAAGTGTCCAATTAAAAGTCAGCAGCTGCAGTATTTGTAGCTGCTGACTTTTAATTTTTTTTTTTTTTACATGACCCCCTGGGTGGAACTCCTCTTTAAAGTGCTAATGTAGTTAAAGTGCTAATGCATGGAACTCCATGCACTGATAAAGCGATCTATATCGGTCCCATGAATAAGTCGTTTGTGACGAAACATGTCGGGGCGTGGTTATATGGCAAGCATCTAAAGCGTGACGGAGGACGTTGTGACGTTACACGCTGCATCGGATAGTGGAGGCTTGGGACGAGGAGTGGGTGAGACTGATATAGCTGACACACTACCCTGGGTCCGCCGCAACCCTTATAGATCGCTTTACCAGTGCATGGAGATCTGTGATGTGTTTACCTTTGGTTTGTTTTGATTTTGACACATGTGAGTGCAATGGTGTGAGATTGGTGAGTTTTTAATACATTTATTGTACTTTATCTCGCTTTTTGGAGCGTCTTTTCATTTGCATGTGGAACGATCATTTCTAGAGGAAAAAGGAATTGTGGCAATTACGTTTGAAGTTTGGAGATCTAAAAAGAACCCCTAATTAGTGTGGGTTGAGGCGAGTTATGCCAAACACGATTTTGGCATATTTTTTTTTTGGCTCTGATGCTTTCCATTGTAGAGGAGACATGTGGGGTCTTATTGACCTTATTGGGGACCTGTCATGCTTTATTGTTGTCAGAAAAGATGTTTACATTTCTTGTGATAGCAATAAAAGTAATTAAAAAAAATTAAAGGGACAGTGTAAAATTAAAAAATATAATAAAATAATAATACATTTTTTTTTTCTCAAATCGACCCCGTCCCCCGTGCTCACACAATGTTTGCACCAGACATCTGATTATCTGAGGATAATGTTTTAGGGTTCAAAGTAATTTTCTAGCAAAAAAATACAGACTTTTACTTGTAAACAAAAAGTGTGAGTATAGGCCTGGTCCTTAAGTGGATAATTATATTCTCCCTTTAAGACTGACTTTATGTCCCCCAGGTGCGTATGGAAACTTTCCAGATAGTGAGCCTGTCTCCCCTCACAGCTTTGAGACAGATGAACACTTTGCTGAAGACACCAAAGGAGAATCTAACTCATTTCCGGTCTCTGGACACACCGGTTACTTCGCCAGCCCTTCCGACACTATGGTGCCCAGCATCGGCCGGGGCGGAGACCAGATCTACATCTGCACGGACTGCGGCGATTCTTTCCTGTGCAAGTCCCACCTCGTCTCGCACCAGAAGTTCCACCTGGGGAAGAAGCAGTACGTCTGCCCCGAGTGCGGCAAATGCTTTGCATACAACTCACACCTGGTCCGGCACCGGATCACGCACACGGGGGAGAAGCCATACTCCTGTGAGGACTGTGGCAAGTGCTTCACGCAGAAGTCGTACCTCACCTTGCACGAGCGCTGCCACACGGGCGAGAAGCCCTTTTCCTGCTCCGAGTGTGGGAAGTGCTTTGCGCGGAACGCCAGCCTCTGCATGCACCAGCGCATTCACACTGGTGAAAAACCGTTCTCCTGCTCGGACTGCGGCAAAAGCTTTTCCCAGAGGTCTTATCTGCTGCTACACCAGACATGCCATCGAGGTAACAAACCGTATTCGTGTCCCCAGTGCGGCAAGTGCTTCACCACTAACTCCTATTTGGCCAAACACCAGAGGACTCACATGGGGGACCAGCCTTGCCTATAGCACCACGGTGGACTAATGGGAAACAATCAGTCTGATTTTGGTTGGACAGTAAGGATGTTGACTCCCCATCTCAATTCCTTTTTTTTTCTTGGGGACTCCAACAGTGAAATCTTGGCCAAGTCCTCACCCCTGAGTGATAACATTTTAACCAATAAAAAGTGAGAAGAGTCCTATAAGCCGCACAACACTACAAAAACTTGTGCGTGGAAAGTGAAAACAGCCCCAGCCCGGGCTCCATCCAGGCCACCCCCGCCAATGCGTTTTACCCAGCCCACAGAGCTTAATCATCCCCCGTGACGAAATGCATTGAGGGGTGTCCTGGATAAAGCCCAGTTTAAGTCTGTTTTCACTTTTACACACAGGCTTTTCTAGTGAGGTGCGGCTTACAGAACTCTTCTCTCTTTGTACTTTCCATGGAGCTGGCACGAGCTCCGTCCTTTCCTGTACTCCCAACAGTTGATATTAGAACAGAACCTGTAGGAGCTTCAAGCAGCACCCGTAATTTGGCACTGGTTTACAACAACATTGTAACGCCATTACGTCAAGAATTCCAACCTTAAGATCTTGGTACCACCAGGTCTTCTATGGACCATGGTCAAAATAATTTACATGAATTCCTTCCCCTGAGGAGCTTACAATATCATATTCTTACTTTGTGTACTCCAGTTGGCACCAGTGTTCCATGTTATGCTTACCTACAATTGCTGGTATGTTCCTTGGTCCCAACCATTCACATCAGTCACTACCCCTGAGAGAGGAGTACACTATACTGTCCTCACATCAGGTAGTCCAATAGTGAGATCCTGCCTTTGGAGTTCTATGGTTTCCTCATCTACCACTTATGTCCCATTGTTGTAACCATTCACATCTGTCCCTGCCCTCGAAAAGAGTACACTGTACTATCCTCACGTCAAGTACTCTAATAGTGAGCTCTTGCTATTAGAGTTCCAAGGTTTTCTTACCTACTACAGCAGTTATGTCCCATAACAATTCATGTCAGTACCTGCCCCCGAGAAGCTTGCAATGCAATGCTCCTCCTTGGGGTACTCCAGATGTAAGATGTTGGCACTAGAGTTCCTAGGTCTGCTGACCTGCCACTGTTAAGTGAGCAGACCTGCTGGTAGGTATGCATAGTGCCCTATGATTGTTACCATTTACATCAGCCCCCACCTGTGAGGAGCCTAATGTCCCTACTTCAGGTAGACCAGCTGTAAGATATAAGTCAGTATATATGTCAGTAGACTTCTCAGGTCAGCTTACCAACCATGACTAGGTGAGCAGACTTTGTCAGTCCCTGCCTCCTAGGAGCTTACACTTGTTCATTTCACAGATATTCTAGCGGTCAGATTCTTAGACCAGAGACGTGAGTCCCTGCCCCTGAAGAGACTGTAATGACTACCTAGGATACTTCAGGAGGGTACTCCAGATGTAAGATGTTGGCACTAGAGTTCCTAGGTCTGTAGACCTGCCACTGTTAGTTGAGCAGACCTGTTGGTAGGTATCAGGAACAATTCAACATGTATTTCTCCCATTTTATTTCTTCCTGAGAAGAGAAGGGTGAAAGGCTAACCTATGGTAAGAGAAGTGCCACATCCAATATTCAAGACAGAGATAAAGAGGGTTCCCCTAAGTGGACTTTTAAGGCTTTTAATAAAAATATACACAAAAGAAGAGGTTTCTTTTGTGTATATTTTCATGGTGATATAAACGCACTGTCTAGATGAATCAATGTTTCGTTACAATTGTTTTTAAAAAAAAATGTTTTTCTCTAAATAAAATTTGTTTATTATTATAATTTTCTGTATACTCTGCTATATATTTTTCACACAAAATACTAATTAAGTGCTTTAAAAGTCCACTTAGGGGAACCCTCTTTATCTCCATTTTATTTCTTCCTGGACAGCTTGGCACACGGAAAATCTGCTACCGAACCCTACATAGTGGCGACACGAACTTTGGAGACACGTAGAGGGGGTAGAGAAGACCCACTGTGCCAAATTTGGAGTCTCTAGGATTAATGGTTTAGGAGATATTGACTGGCAAAATGCCAATATCGGGAAGAATTTACCATTCAGCGGCTATGGGAAAAATTTTATTCATTTAGTGTAGTATGAAAAGGCACTGCTACCGAACCATATGAAGCGGCAACACCAAACTTGGGAGACACGTAGATGGGGTAGAGAAGACCCACTGTGTAAATTTGGAGTCTCTAGGATTAATGGTTCAGGTGATATTGAACCGGCAAAAAGCCAATATCGGGCAGAATTTAACATGAACAGCTATGGGAAAATTTTGTTCAGTTGGTTTAGTTTGAAAAGGCACTGCGAACGAATCATATGAAATGGCAACACCAAACTTGGAAGACGCATAGAGGGGTTAGAGAAGACCCACTGTGCCAAATTTTGAGTCTATAGCATTAATGGTTCAGGAGATATTGACCAGCAAATATCCAATATCGGGAAGAATTTACCATTGGCGGCTGTGGGAAAATTTTGTTCAGTTGGTTTAGTTTAGCTCATGTCCCTACCTCAGGTAGTTCAGCTGTAAGATATTGGCAGCAGACTCCTCAGGTCAGCTTGCCAACCATGACTAGGTGAGCAGACTTGGTCAGTCCCTGCCTCCTAGGAGCTTACACTTGTAGCTTTCTAGCTGTCGCATACTGAGACCAGAGATTTGAGTTCCTGCCCCTGAGGACACTGTAATGTCTTTACCTAGGATACTTCAGGAGGGTACTCCAGATGTAAGATGTTGGCTCTAGAGTTCCTAGGTCTGCTGACCTGCCACTCTTAGGTGAGCAGACCTGCTGGTAGGTATGCATGGTGCCCTATGACTGTTGCCATTCACATAATCCCCCACCCCTGAAGAGCTTAATGTCTCTACATCAGGTCGTCCAGCTGTAGGACATTGACGCCAGACTTTTCAGGTCAGCTTGTCAACCATGACTAGTTGAGCAGACTTGGTCAGTCTCTGCCTCCTAGGAGCTTACACTTGTCCCTTTGACAGGTATTCTAACTGTGAGATACTGAAACCAGAGATTTGAGTCCCTGCCCCTGAGGAGACTGTAATGTCCTTACCTGGGATATTCCAGGGCGGAAAACAAAGCTCTACAATTTCTAGGTCTGCTCGCCTTTAGTGACCATTGCAAGGGCCTACTAGTATCATTGGTTCCAGTACTCTACCCCAATAAAGAGATTGGAGTCCCCAAGTCTGCTGACCCAATATGGACAATGCTAACAATCCCCACCCCTCAGGAGCTTACATTTTTTGTTCATTATTTCAGGTATAGCTAAATTATAGGACCCAGGTAGCGAAAGAGATCACATTACAGTTAATGCATTTTTTGCCATGTGCCTGACTTCTTTGCCAGCTTTTTTAATGGCTCCCAGGCCAAGGTGGGTGAAACTAGTACCCACCCCTGAGGATATTACAGTGAAATAGCCCTATGTACATTCCTACTATTACTTAATCCTTTCCAAACCTAACCTCCTAAAGCTGTCCTATTAACACACATACAGTATACAAAGGCTGTAGGGTTTAATATAACAGCCTGCAGGCTTCCCTGGATAAAACCAACCACCGCTGCTACCGTTTCAAGCCCACAACTTGGTGTTGCCACCCCCAGCTCTCTTGGAGAGCTCTTGTGTCTGTCAGAAGAGGTATCAAAATGTCCACTCTGCCCTATAAACACAGGCTGCTAGCAGTCAGTAAGAGTCAGTGGTAAAATTGATTGATGGCAAGAGCAAGACAAAACTACCAACGCGTTTCGGGGATAAAACTCTTCGCTACTTCAGGGTTCTGGTTTAAAAGATGGGATTCTAAGGATAGTATAGTAACCAGAAAAAATATATATCTTCATGCCAAGCCGACTTGAGGCGTCCTATGACTCAGACAATGCTAATAACTATTGTTGGTTACTATACCACCCTGAGAGTCTCATCAATTAAACCGGATCCCCGAAGAAGGGAGAGTTTACTCGCCGAAACGCGTTGGTTTTGACATGAAATTATTTTACCATTAAAAGGTTTCAGATTTCTGCATATTTGTTTTGGTGCTCTTATTAGATTATTTAAGCATGAAATCCCACCTCTGGGTCACCCCATATTTAAAAGGGGCTCCTGAACTAGAGCTATTGTGCCCAATAAAAGATTTGACTTTCCTACTTAAAAAATGTAACTTTTTATTCTTTTGAGTAAGATTCACTTGGGCATTTTTTTGTATCATGGTTTTTTTTCCCATCTAGGCTAATAAAAACATGGACTAAAAAAAAAAAGAAGGTTTTCAGATCTTGTGTTTATTAAGGACTCATTCACACCATGGGGTGTAGTTTGTAAAATTTGCAGGGCTATTCATCCTTTGAAACAGCATATTCGTCCTGTGTGAATAAAAGCAAAATCGAATATTTTTAGGCTGTTTTCTCTCCAGGTCAAATGTTATTCATTCATAAAGAATACAGCGAAACTGGAAAATACCGCATTATAACCAGTAGATGGAGCTGATAATCTTATTATAAAAGTATTTTGAGTTCAACACAAATGATATGAGTTCAACACAACATATGCGGTGTGATTCCACCCTAAGGGGCGTGCCCAAAGTATAAATTAAGCCTTGCAATGTTTAGAGCAAACACAAGGTGGGCCCCTAGGAGATCCCATGTGCTTATCAAGGTTTGTCTGTACTGGTCTAGGCCCCTCCTGCCATTGGATGGTCATCTGGGAACACCAGCACTGGAGCCACCTGAATAGGTAGGCTTGGTATTCTCAGCCACAACCAATGGTTGCCATATCTCATAGAGTCGTAGCCTGCCTAGCTCCTGGAGTGGCTGTCCTTCCTGGGAGTCCTCGGGGGTGGTCTTCCAGCTCTTGATTTGTTAGCCTGCTGGATTATATTAGTGCAGTGTTTGGGAACAAGGTCGGGGGGTTAGGCATCAAGAATGGACAAGGTAGGATGCTGGCTCCACACAGGAATAGACTAAACTGTCTGAAGTGACCATCCTTCCTTTGTGTCCTCAGGGGTGGTCCTCCATCTTCTGATTTGTTAGCATTCTAAATTATATAGTAAAGTAAGAGAACGGATGACTTCTGAAAGAACAAAAAAGGGTTTGCTGTCACCTGAGGCAAGCCCCAGTGGCCTAATGGATAAGGCACTGGCCTCCTAAGTGGGTTTGAGTCCCATCTGGGGTGCTTGAGATCTTGCTTGTCTCTTTCACAACTCTTTCTAGGCACATCCTAAAACAATATTATTATATATTATTATTTTACTGCAGTTAGGCATCAAGGATGGACAAGGTGGCATTCTGGTTCTGCGCAGGCAGGGACCACAGTGTCTGGTGTGGCCATCTGCCACAGATGTCCTCAGCGGTGGTCTTTCATCTTATGATTTGTTAGCCTCCTAAATTATATTACTGCAGTTAGGAATCAAGGATGGACAAGGTGGGATTTTGGCTCTGCACTGGGAGGGACCACAGTGCCACGAGTAGCCATCTGTCCCTGGTGTCCTCAGGGGTTGTCTTCCATCTTCTGATTTGCTAGCCTCCCAAATGATATTGCTGCAGTTGAGCATCAAAGATGGCCAAGGTGGGATTCTGGCTCTGGGCAGGAAGGGATCAGTGTTCCTTCAGTGGAAATCCCTCCCTTGTGTCCTCAAGGGTGGTCTTCCATCTTCATATTTGTTAGCATTCTAAATTATATTAAGGCAGTTAGGCATGAAGGATGAACAAGGTGGAATTCTGGCTCTGTGCAGGAAGGGTCCACAGTGCCCGGAGTGGCCATCTTTCTCTATTGTGCTCAGGGGTGGTCTTCCGGCTTCTGATTTGTTAGCCTAGATTATGCTACTGCAGTGTTGGACAGGGAGTGGGGGAAGTTAAAGTGGAACTAAACCCTCCTATCTTTTACAGCCAAGGAAGTTGCCATCTTAGCCTCCATTTGATGTGAAGTTACCATGGTGCAGCACATGTGAACAATTATGACACCATCCATTTAATGGCTTGCCAGTTTGATTGAAAGCACAAGCAACTGTGACATTTATCAATCATGGCATGCCTTGAATGTAACTGTTTTGGTAAACTGTTAATGGGTTCAGTCCTACTTTAAAGCGGGGGTTCACCCACACCGCAAAAAAAAAAAAATATTAAAAGCCAGCAGCTACAGAAGCTCGGTTCTCGGCAGCTGCCGCCGCCATCCTGGGTGAGGGAATCAGGAAGTGAAGCATTGCGGCTTCACTTCCCGGTTCCCTACAGCGCATGTGCGAGTCGCGCTGCTCGTCCCTAGTGGTCCCCGCCCTCTGCTGGGAGCTGTGTGTTCCCAGCAGACAGCGCGGTCGGGATGGGAAGAGGCATAGACTCCCATGGGAGTCTATGCCGGAAGTGGGTGCAAATACCTGTCTTTGACAGGTATCTGCACCCCCCTCCCCCCTGAAAGGTGCCAAATGTGACACCGGAGGGGGGGGGGGGTTCCAAAAAGCGGAAGTTCCATTTTTGTGTGGAACTCCGCTTTAAGCATCAAGAATGGAATTGGGGGGAATTCTGGTTCTGCACAGGAAGGAACTGCAGGGCCTAGAGTCACCATTCTCTCCTAGTGTCCTCAGGGGAGGTCTTCTGATTCGTTAGCCTGGATTGTGTTACTGCAGTGTTAGGCGGGGGGGGGGGGGGGGGGGGTAAGTTAAGCATCAAACATGGACAAGGTGGGATTCTGGCTTTGTACATAAATGAACCACGGTACCTCGAGGGGCCAACCTTTCCCAGTGTCCTCAGGGGCGGTCGTCTGGCTTCTAAATTCGTTGGCCTATATTGTGTTACTGCAGTGTTGGGGAAAGGTAGGCATCAGGGATACACAAGGTGGGATTCTGATTTTGCACAGAAAGGGACCACGGCTCTTTGAATCATCTTCCCCTAGTGTCATCAGTGATGGTCTTCAGATTCATTCGTTCAGATTGTGTTACCGCAGAGTTGGGCAAGGAAGGGGGGGGGGGGAGTTAAATGTCAGGGGTGGAGAAGGCAGGATTCTAGTCGTGCACGGAAAGGACCTGCAGTACCTATCCTTCTCCATAATCCTCGGGGGTGGTATTTTGCCTTCCTATTGGTTAGCCTAGATTGTATTACTGCAGTGTTGGGTAAGGGGTGGGGGAAGTTAAATGTCACGGATGGACATGTTCTGCACAGGAAGGGATCATAGTGTCCAGAGAGCGCATCCTTCCCTAGTGTCCTCAGGGGCGGTCTTCTGGCTTCTGATACGTTGGCCTAGATTGCGTTACTGTAGTGTTGGGCAGGGGGGTGGGGGAAGTTAAGTGTCATGGATGGACAAGGCAGGATTCAGGCTCCTTGTAGGAAGGGACCACAACTCCTGGATTAGCAGTGTTAAACGGGCAGATGGCTTTCTCATGAAAGTGGTCCTAGTGGCTCATTAGCCGCTGGATCGCTTTCAGAAGCGGCAGGAGGGGACGGCCATCTGGTCACAGTGGCTACCAGAGACTAGATCGTCTCTGATCACCTCTTTGGCCTTGGAGGACCAGAGGGACGTCATTTCTGGTCTAGGGTGGAAGTAAACATTTTTTTTTTAAGCAAAAGATCAAACAAAAACAAATTTTTTTTTGATCTTTTGCTTTTAAAGGTAAAGGAGACCCCAGAACTTGCCATAAAGAGGACCTGTCATCCCTTATTTCTATTACAAGGGATGTTTTCATTCCTTGTAATAGGAAAAAAAGTGATAAAAAAATTAAAAAAACAAAGATACAGCGTAAAATAAAAAATAAGAAAAAACAATTTAAAGCGCCCCCTTCCCTCCGAACTCGTGCACAGAAGCGAATGCACACGTTGGTCACGCAAACATATGTAAACGGTGCTTACACCACACGTGTGAGGTACCGCCGCAAACGTTTTAGCGAGAGCAATAATTTTAGTGCAAGACCTCCTCTGTAACTCTAAACTGGTAAACTGTAAAAATGTTTAAAGCGTCGCTTATGGAGATTTTTTAGGAAATTTGTCGCCATTCCACGATCATGCTCAATTTTAAAGCCTGATATGTTTTGTATCTATTTACTCGGTGTAACATCATCTTTTATATCTTACCAAAAAAAATTGTTTTTTTTTTAAATTTTTTGTTTTCTTTTAATTAATTAAAGTGTTTTTTTTCCCCAAAAAATTGTGTTTAAAAAAACGCTGTGCAAATATCGCGTGACATAATAAATTGCAAGGATTGCCATTTTATTCTCTAGGGTCTTTGCTAAAAAATATATATTTAATGTTTGAGGGTTCTAAGTAATTTTCTAGCAAAAAAAAATACTGATTTAAACATGTTTTTTTTTAAAATTCATTAAAGTGTATTTTTCCCTCCAAAAAAATTGCGTTTAAAAAAACGCTGCGCAAATACCACATGACAGAAAAAATTGCACCGACTGCCATTTTATTCCCCTAGGGTCTCTGCTAAAAAATAAATATATTTAATGTTTGGGGGTTCTAAGTAATTTTCTAGCAAAAAATAAATACTGATTTTAACATTTATTTTTTTTAAATTCAGTAAAGTCTATTTTTTCCCCAAAAGATTAAGTTTTAAAAACTGCTGCGCAAATACTGTGTGACATAAAAAATTGCAACGACCGCCATTTTATTCCCTGGGGTGGGGTCTCTGATAAAAAAAATATATATTTAATGTTTGGGGGTTCTAAGTAATTTTCTAGCAAAAAAAAAAAAATACTGATGTCAAACTTAGTAAACAAAAAGTGTCAGCAAGATGTTCTGAATCCCCTCAACATAAAACAATCTCCTACAGCAGTCATAAATCAACTTCCTGTCTATTGCTGCAATTCTAAACAGAGCCCTGGCGGAAGTGACGCTGGCCAGGAAAAACCGCCATCTTTATGATGGGCAAAAGCAAACTATACTACAGCTTATCGAAACGGATCGCAAACAATACCGAATTCTCCTTCTAGATGAAACTCTAAGGTCGTTTTCTTCTCTACGAAACACGCCCGCTCGTCCCTGTATGTATAAAACACGGGTGAAAACTCAAACATCCCCAATGAAGCCTATGGGGCGCCATCTTTACTGCTGGCAATGGCGAATTCTTATTCCTCCGGGAACGGACTGAAGCAGAAAAGGCGAGAGGAGCGGTTAAGAACGTTTGTGAGTTTGTATTATTTTTTCTTACGAGGCCACATCCAACTATAACATCTGTCTTTTGTGGGCAGCGGATGCCTCGAACAAGCATGGCCGCCAGGCGCCACATAGCGGAAGTGCGCATGTGCGGTCTGTCTTAGGGCGATCTGCGCATGTGCGGTCTGTCTTAGGGCGATCTGCGCATGTGCACAGAGTCTCCAGGCCGAACTAGCTGCAAAGTAGGGAAAACTAGGTGCGTGCTGTTTGTTTATTAATGATATTTATTGGCACGCTTGGTAGTTTTTTTTTTTTTTTTTTTTTTAGGGTTTTAATCCTGCAGATATGTATAATATAATTATTTGCACTTTATAATCATGCTTCATTTTCTTAAAGGCCCCCTGGACCCTGAAAACAACACGGCTGCCATTGCTGAGCTCCATGAGAAGACTGGCTGAGCGCACGCCGCGCTGATTCGATGACTTACTGTCTGAACCGCTGACCAATGTCGCTCGAGAGTCCTCTGTGACTTTCCTTGATGCATGCTTGTTCTGAGTCAGTGGCTCCACCCCCTTTTTTTTAAAAGCAGGTGGTCCACGAAACTCAAGTCAAACAGGTGAGTGCTTGGTTTCGGTCTGCAGGGAGAGGGGAAAACTAATAATACAAAAAAAATGTAATGTAAAGTGGAAAGCCCCTTTAAATGTCCTTTCCCTCTGTCTGCAGGGAGACGCCATGCTGCGCTGCGTGGTGACGGGGTGCCCCAGCAAGGCCAACCGGGCCACCTCCCGCCGGGGTGTCAGGTTGCACACCTTCCCCCGAGACCTGGGCCAGATCGGCTCCTGGCTGCGGCTCACAGGACAGAACTTCGGAGACCTGGACCGGCTGGCCCAGCAGATCTGCTCGGACAGGGACGTGGCAGACGGCGTGCGCATGTGCTCCGCCCACTTCACCAAAGACTCTTACCTCACCGACTACCCCACAAAGCTGCTGAGGGCGGATGCCGTGCCCACCGTCTTCCCCAAACGAAGAGCCGCGCACCAACCCCCGGCCGTGAATGCTGAACCGGATTTGGCGGCAGGAGATGGGCTGCTTCCAGAAGAGATGCCTAATGTGAACGCCGCGCCGGAGCCTCTAGTCCCGGAGGTGAGTGGGACCCGGGGCAGCTGTGAAATGTTTTTTTCATCCGGCCAATGTCATTACTTTTTTAATACTGGGTTACCGCACACTAAGGATGGGTTCGGGCGTGTTCGCACGCTCCATGTGCAGAGCCCGCCAGGAAGTCAGCACGGCGCTGCGCTACTCACAGGCAGTGAGACATTTCTTGATCTCTGCAGCCGCACATTTGGAAAATGTCTCACCACCCGTGATTAGCGCAGCGCCGTGCCGACTTCCTGGTGGGCTCTGTACGTGGAATGTGTGAACATGCCCGAGCTCATCCTTACCGCACACTAGTGGGAGTGGCTACTCTGGCATGGGGCTCTTCTTAAAATCCCTACCAGACCCAAAAGGGCCTGGTATGGATTGTGGGTGGGACCCCCACGCATTTTTTTTTCCCCACAATTTTTTAATTTCCGGCAATGGTTTGTTGTGGGGGGGGGGGGGGGGGTTTACATTCAGCTGTAAGTGGGGATCCCCTCTTATCAACCATTAGATGTGGCGGCTTCATTCGTTTTCTTTTGGCTTTCACCTGGTGATCTGGCCAGTAACACACCTCCTGTATTAGAACACCCCACACTGGATGAAAGAGCACAGGAGGCACAGCAGCATTGTCAGTCTATAGGGGGGGGGGGCTTAAATGTATTAGCGGAATTGAATATGCTAAACAAATTGAAGCCAAACTCCAGCTCACATTTTATAATCAGTTACAGCAACAGTTTTTTTTTTTTTTCCTTTTTGGGATAAAGGTTTTCAGTGGTAAATGGATTGTCTGATCCCTGTAAATCAGGGGTCTTGAATTAAAATTCACAGGGGTCCAGCTTGTAAAAATGTATTCTGGCAGAGGTCCGAATCTCATGTTTGCACTATAACACATCTCAGCCTCCTCTTCACATCACAAACCCCCCTTAACATCACTGCTCCTCCTTTACATCAGTGTCCACGGCCCCTTCACATTGCAGACTCCCTTTTTAAAGCAGTCCAACAGTGTCCTCAGTTCCCCTACACATCACAGTGCCCGCTTTACACATCACAGTGCCCGCTTTACACATCACAGTGCCCGCTTTACACATCACAGTGCCCGCTTTACACATCACAGTGCCCGCTTTACACATCACAGTGCCCGCTTTACACATCTCCAGCGCCTCCCTTTACACATCTCCAGCGCCTCCCTTTACACATCTCCAGCGCCTCCCTTTACACATCTCCAGCGCCTCCCTTTACACATCTCCAGCGCCTCCCTTTACACATCTCCAGCGCCTCCCTTTACACATCTCCAGCGCCTCCCTTTACACATCTCCAGCGCCTCCCTTTACACATCTCCAGCGCCTCCCTTTACACATCTCCAGCGCCTCCCTTTACACATCTCCAGCGCCTCCCTTTACACATCTCAGTGCCTCCCTTTACACATCTCCAGTGTCCCCCTTTACTCATCTCCAGTGTCCCCCTTTACTCATCTCCAGTGTCCCCCTTTACACATCCTTTACACATCTCTAGTTCCCCCTTTACACATCTCGGTGCCCCTTGCAGTAGCCCCCTCTCTTTCTTTACATCACAGTACCCCTTTCATCATTCAGCCTCCCCAGCACAGCCCTACCAGGGCAGAGGCACAGCAGCTGGGTATTCCTCCTCTCTCTCTCGTCTCCTGCCCGGCTTCTGCTATTATCCTCACAGTGGGCAGGGCTGGAGGTGCTGCATCTTGGGACAGAGGGGCAGAGCTGTCCAACTTATTACGCTTAAAGCGGAAGTAAACCCATCGATTTAACATTTTCAAAAAACTGTTACGTTTCCAGCATGCCAGGATTGCTAACTGTCAAGCCTTACAATGGCTGGTGTCATAACTGATCACATGTGCAGCACCATGGCAAATGAAGATTAAACAGAGGCCAAGATGGCAGCTTCCTGAAAATGATAGGAGGGTTTACTTTCACTTTAAGAAGCAAGTTACATAGTTGGTAAGGCTGAAAAGAGACACAAGTCCATCATACCCAACCTATGTGTGAGATTTTATGTTAATATTACATTGTTTATCCCTGTATGTTGTTGTTAAGGTGCCCATCTAATAGTTTTTTGAACTTATCAATGCTCCCCGCTGAGACCACTGCTTGTGGAAGAGAATTCCACATCCTTACCCCTCTTAGAGCCCTTGCACACTGGGGCGGGGGGCGGCGTCGGCGGTAAAACGCCGCTATTATTAGCGGCGTTTTACCGCCGGTATGCGGCCGCTAGCGGGACGGTTTTACCCCCCCGCTAGCGGCCGAGAAGGGGTTAAATACCACCGCAAAGCGCCTCTGCAGAGGCGCATTGCCGGCGGTATAGCCGCGCCGTCCCATTGATTTCAATGGGCAGGAGCGTTAAAGGAGCGGTATACACACCGCTCCGAAGATGCTGCTGGCAGGACTTTTTTTTTACCGTCCTGCCAGCGCATCGCTCCAGTGTGCAAGCCCTCGGGGCTTTCACACTGGAATGCAAGGAGGGGCACTTTCGGGTCGGTTTGCAGGCGCTATTATTAGCGCAATAGCGCCTGCAAACCGCCCCAGTGTGCAAGGGCTCTTACAGTAAAGAACCCTCTATGCAGTTTAAGGTAAACTGCTTCTCTTCCAATTTTAGTGAATGGCCGCATGTCTTTTTAAATTTTCCTTATGCGGAAAAGTTTTATCCCAATTGTGGAGTCACCAGTACGGTATTTTGTACATTGAAATCATATTTCCTCTCAAGCGTCTCTTCTCCAGAGAGAAAAAGTTCAATGTTTCCAGTCTTTCCTCATAGCTGAGATCCTCCAGTCCCTTTTATTAGCTTTGTTGCCCTTCTCTGGACTCTCTCCAGTTCCAGCACATCCTTCCTTAGGATTGGTGCCCAGAACTGGATGGCATACTCCACAAGTGCTTATTGGATCTTGCCCTCTGTCCCGATATGCAGCACCTCCCACCCTGCCCGCTGTGAGGATGATAGCGGCTGGGCTGGAGACTAGAGGGGAGAAAGAGAGAGAACACCCAGGCTGATAAGTGGCACAGCTGCGGCCCGGACAGGACCATCGCTTGGTCTGGGTATGGACCGTGGTCCCCCATTTGGTGAACCCTGCTGTAAAATCATATATTCTGCTGGAGTGCACCTAAAAACAACCGACTTGCTGGTTGGATCACCAAATGTAAATAGAAGAAAGGAAGCCTAAAAAAGAAACTAATGCAGCCATCGCATCTAAGAATTGGTAAACTGCAATATAATGTTTGCTTTTGGGTTTAATACCACTTTAAAATACAGGGGCATGGAGGCTTCAGGATTGCAAAATCAATTTACAAAGTTGGCACCCTCCAGGGGTTGGAGGGGTCACACTTGAGTCCACGGATTGCTCTAGTAATCTTCTGGCTGATAAAATTGCTCTGTTACTTCAACAGTGTCTTAAAATTTCCAGACAGTAATCTATGTGGGAGTTCACGGCTCCTCCCACCTAACTTGTGTCCCTTTTTAATCTTTTCAGAATGGGGCATCAGAGTCTTCTACAGAGAAGAAGGAAATCCCAAATCAACCCAATGAGAAGGTATTAGCTCTGACTCTGGAGATCATCTACCTGCTGACCGGAGAGGTGAGGAGGATTCTGGGAGGTCACATGACATCACTCTTATCTCTATTAATAAAACACAGACCTGACCGGAGAGGTGAGGAGGATTCTGGGAGGTCACATGACATCACTCTTATCTCTATTAATAAAACATAGACCTGATCGGAGAGGTGAGGAGGATTCTGGGAGGTCACATGACATCACTCTTATCTCTATTAATAAAACACAGACCTGACCGGAGAGATGGAGGATTGTGGGAGGTCACATGACGTCACTCACCTCCTATTAATATATTTTTTGTATCTTATTGAATAGAATTATGGACCCATAAAAAAGAAGTCTGGTCATCCTCCACCTTCCTCCCTGATGTCCGAGGGAAACACCAACAAAAAGATCCTGGAAGTCACCCAGAAGATCATTGAGCTGCTGACAGGAGAGGTGAGCGGTGCCGGGAATTCTGGGACATTATCCAGTAACAGACAAGGGATGTGTCTGGATGGTGACTGTATCATTGTGTGTGTCAGGTTCCTATAAGGTGTCAGGATGTCACTGTCTATTTCTCCATGGAGGAGTGGGAGTATATAGAAGGACACAAGGATCTCTACAAGGACGTCATGATGGAGAATCAGCCGCCCCTCACATCACCGGGTAAGAGGAGACTTTATTGTAAAGGAGAGAGCAGTACGGAGGATCCACCTAGATCCCCCATCATCTGATAAACACATAGAAACAATGTATTCAGTCAGTGTGTGTGTTTCCTACAGATGGATCCAGTAATGGGAACCCACCAGAGAGATGTCCTCTGTATTCCCGGGATTCCACACAAGAAGATCAGGAGATCCCTCAGGATGATCACCAGGTCCTGCAGGATTATTCTGTAAGTGAAATAAATTATCTCATTAAATCAATCAGGTTTGTACGTTGTATGGACCTGACAGTTGGAGGTTTTAAACCGGGATTGTGCGTATATCTGTCTCCTGCCTGTCAGGTGGAAGCATTCCGTCAATTCCCAATTGCTTTGCAAAATTTTATAAAATAAACGTATTTATTTTCTTTTGTTTACCAAAAATTAAAAAAAAAAACAGTGGTGATTAAATACCACCAAAAGAAAGCTCTATCTGTCTTTTTTTTTTTTTAAAGATAAACATTTAATATGGGACATACATGTCCGTAATGGACATTCATGGACAGATGTAAAAAAATCACGGATTTCACAAAATATCTGTGAATTTACTGACAGTAAGGCTTTTGGAGGGGACTGAATGCTAGCCTCTTGCCTACCGACTACGGGCCCTGGCATTTGAGGGAGCTACAAGCATTTAGGAAGATGTTCCACTATGTCAGGGATATGCAATTAGCGGACCCCCAGCTATCATCGGTGTCTTCTATCCTCAAATTATCCTTACTCTACCCCTCCTCTCTACCCCACAGCATACACCTATCACCCTCAATCCTACCCTCTCCCTACTACTGTACCCATCACCTCCTACAATTGCTGAACCCACATGCTGACCTAAACACCAGGGAAGTTAGACATGTGCGCTCATACACATCCCATTCCCATCTTACCTTCCTCACTCTCCTTCTCCAAGTCTCTGGGGACATTTCTCCAAATCCTGGTCCTCTATTTTCGAACTGCAAACCACATATCCGACACCCCATCTCCTCTGGCAACAGCCTCAATCCACTCGCTTTATTTATTTCTATCCCCCTGCTTCCTAAAACCAGCCCCCCAGTCTCATGCGCCCTTTGGATTGCCCGCTCCATCTGTAACAAGCTCACATCTGTGCGTGACCTTTTCATCTCTCATGGCTTTAACATATTTACCATAACTGAAACCTGGCTTCAAAATTTTGACTCGTCTTCTCCTGCTGCTCTCTCCCATGGTGGCCTCCACTGGACTCACTTCCCCACACCCAATAGACAGAAAGGAGGTGGAGTTGGATTCTTTCTATCCTGACAAAGCACCTTCCAAGTCCTTCCTGTCCCTCCCTCTCTTCTTTCGAGATGCACTGTATTTGTCTGTTTTCTCCTTTTTCTCTGAGGATTGACGCAATTTATCGGCCTCCTTGACCAGTATCATGCTTTTGGTGACTTCCCTGTCTGGCTACCCTACTTTCTCTCCTCCTGAAATACCCACTCTTTTTTGGTGACTTCAACAGCCCAGCTACAGCTCAACTTACCTTATCTTATCTTTTGACCTAACCCAATGGACACTTCAACTCAATACTTCCACTCACTTCAATGGTAATACCCTCAACCTTGTATTCCCCCATCTCTGCACTCCTGGCAACCTCACCAACACCCCCTTTCCGCTCTCGGATCACAAACTCATCAGTTTCACTGTATCCTTGCCTCCAACCACCCATCCCTCCAAGCAGAAAACGATTACTTGTAGGAACCTTCGCCACTTTAACCCTTCTCTTCTCTAGTCTGCTACTGACCACCTCCTATGACATAATTTCTCCCCTGTCCTGACCTGGCCACCTCTGTCTACAACAGTTCACACTCATCATCACTGGACGCACTTGCTCCTCTAACGACACACAGAATCAGGCCCTGACCGTTACAACCCTGGCAAACTGACAACACTAGAAATCTCAAGAGACCTTGCCATGCTCTGGACTGACTGTAGCGTAAAACCAAATTCCTGTAGGACTTCACCCTCCTAAAATACAATTCCTGCCTCCAAACAAGCCTACTTTGTCTCTCTTATTAATACCTTGTCATCTAGTCCCCGTCGGCTCTTCTCAACCTTTTAACTCTCTGCTTTGTCTCCCACCCCCTCTACCCACTTACTCACTCACTGCCCAAGAGATTACCAATCACTTCAAAGACCAAATTGATGCAATACGTGAGGACACCTCCACTGTGCGTACTTCTTCCCTACTCAACTTTTCTTGCCTAACAGCACAGTCAACACTCTCCTCTTTTGAACTGGCTACTACTGAAGAAGTTGCAAAACTTTTCTCAGATGCCCACCTAACCAATTGTCCCCTGGATCCTGTTCCCTCACAACTACTACAGTCACCCTCTTCTGTCCTATTCTCCCTCACTCACATCTTCAATCTCTCCCTCTCTACTGGCACCTTCCCCTCACCTCTAAAACATGCTTAGACCGCTGCCATACTTAAAAAGCTCTAAACTTCTAGAATTCTTAGTCTACAACTGTCTTAGCTCATACCTCCAGTGAAAATAATCTTCTTGACCCCTAATGCCGCGTACACACGGTCAGACTTTTCGGCTACAAAAGTCAGACAGCCTGTCCGACAGACTTTCGACTGACTTTTGTCAGACTTTTGGCTGACTTTTGGCGGACTTGCGGCAGACTTTCTTACGAACGGACTTGCCTACATACGATCACACGAAAGTCCGACGGATTCGTACGTGATGACGTACACCGGACTAAAATAAGGAAGTTGATAGCCAGTAGCCAATAGCTGCCCTAGCGTGGGTTTTTGTCCGTCAGACTAGCACACAGACGAGCGGATTTCTGGGTCTGGCGTAGTTACGACGTAAAGATTTGAAGCATGTTTCAAATCTAAAGTCCGTCAGATTTGAGGCTGGAAAAGTCCGCTGAAAGTCCGGGGAAGCCCACACACGTTTGGATTGTCAGCCAGCTTTAGTCTGTCGGCGTCCGTCGGACTTTTGTAGACGAAAAGTCCGACCGTGTGTACGCGGCATTACAGTCCGGCTTTCACTGGCAGCACTCCAGAGAAACTGCCTTACTAAAACTCACTGATGATTTACTAATTGCTAAAACCAATGGCCACGACTTCATACTCCTACTACTTGACCTCTCTGCGTCCTTTGATACTGTTGACCACCCGCTCCTTCTCAATAAACTCCATTCCCTTGGCCTCCAAGATTCTGCTCTATCCTGGTTCTCCTCCTACCTATCACAGTGCTCCTTCAGTGTTGCCTACAACTCTGTCTCCTCCTCTCCATTGCCCCTTTCTGTGGGAGTCCCCCAAGGCTCTGTTCCTAGATCCCTTCTCTTCTCTATCTACACTTCCTCCCTTGGTCACTTCATAACCTCCCACGGCTTCTAATACCATCTATACGCCGATGACACCCAAATATATCTCTCTACTCCTCACCTCAATCCTTCAGTCTCCTCTCGCATTACTAACTGACATATAAGCATGGATGTCGCACCACTAAAAGCGGAGTTTCACCCATTTAAAAGTCAGCAGCTACAAAAAGTGTTTTTAATAATCAGACACTCACCTGCGACGGTTCAGAGATGCAGGCATACAAAGCCCCGCTCCTCTCTACGGTCCTGGCATTTTAACTGTGGGTGTCTGGCTGTGGCATCACAGCCCGGCGCGCACTGCCCATGCGCAAGCCATGCTGCGTGCTGTGAATGGCCAGGCAATCTTCAGGGACCTGTGACGTGTCCCAGAAGATTGCAGGGAGGGAGGTGGGAGAGGTGAACTTCCTTCCGGCACCACGGAGCCAGAGGAGAAAGTGGGAGCTGGGTGCCCGTAAAAACTGGGTGCTTGCCCCCCCCCAAAAAAAAAATGACATGCCAAGGGGTCACCATCACTTAAAGCGGGAGTTCCGGGCCTATTTTTCACACTCTGTGTTTACAAATTAAAATATATATTTTTTTTTTGCTAGAAAATTACTTAGAACCCCCAAACATTTTAATTATATATATATATATATATATATATATATATATATATATATATATATATATATATATATATATATATATATATATATATATATACACATTTTTACACTTTTTTGACTTCAAAAATAAGACAACAGTAAAGTTAGCAATCTTTTTAGACTGTGAAAGATAATGTTAGGCCTTGACTATTGCAACTCCCTCCTCCATAGGTCTGCCTCTCCATAGGCTATCCCCTCTTCAGTTTATCATGAATGCTGCTGCCACACTTATCCACCTTACCAACCTCTCAGTGTCTGCCACCCCTCTCCGCCAATCCCTACACTTGCTCCCCATCGCCCAATTCAATTCAAAATACCTGTGCCGGCCAGTCAGGTTCCTCCACCCCAAACTCGCTCATCCATGTCTTTATGGACCTTGCTTTGTGCACTGGTGAGCAGTTATGTTGGAACAGGAAGGGGCCGTCCCCAAACTGTTCCCACAAAGTTGGGAGCATAAAATTGTCCATTGGTACAATGGTATGCTGACACCTTAAGATTTCCCTTCACTGGAACTAAGGGGCTAAGTCCAACCCCTGAAAAACAACCCCACACCATAATCCCCCCTCCACCAAATGATTTTGGACCAGTGCACAAAGCAAGGTCCATAAAGGGTTTGGGGTGGAGGAACTTGACTGGCCTGCAGAGTCCCGACCTCAACACGATAGAACACCTTTTGGATGACTGGAGTAGAGAGTGGAGACTATGAACCAGGCCTTCTTGTCCAACATCAGTGCCTGACCTCACAAATGCACTTCTGGAAGAATGGTCAAACATTCCCATAGACACACTCCTAAACCTTGTGGACGGCCTTCCCAGAAGAGTTGAAGCTGTTATAGCTGCAAAGGGTGGGTCAACTCAATATTGAACCCTACGGACTAAGACTGGGATGCCATTAAAGTTTGTGTTGTGTGTTTGTAAAGGCAGGTGTCCCAATATTTTTGGTAATATGGTGTATGTATACCTACAAGCAGTGAAGTGCTCCTTTTAATATAAATAACCAATTGTGGACTCAAGTGTAAATGTATGAGCTTTTGTTGTTTATTTGTACATAATCATGAATAGAACAATGATTGTGTAAATTTCTTGGGTTTAGACCCGTTTAGTAAAGTATACTACATGCATTACCATTATATTTTTCCAGGATAAAAATCTGATCAATGTTGAAGCTGAAGAAGCAGAAGATCCGTATGTGAGGGGTGATGATCCATATAAGGAGGAGGAGATTCCTCCAGAGATCAGCACAGGTGAGTAATAAACAGTAAATCCAGAGAAGAGTCCCAGATTCTCCTTGTTCAGTCCCTACAACAATCTCTTCTTCTCCCCCCTCCTCTGTCATTATACAGTAAAGGGGAGACAGTCTGTGCCCAGTGGGGGGGGGGGGGGGGGTGTCAGGGGAGACGACCTGTGCCCAGTCGGGGGGGAGTCAGGGGAGGTGGCCTGTGCCCAGTGGGGGAGTCAGGAGCCATCAGCCTCTATTAGACTCCGGCTCTCCTCCTCACATCATGTCATTGTGTGTTACCAGCCAAGAGATGTGACCAGTCTCCCCCCACACACACTGTCTGGGGTCTCTCATACATCTCAGTACAGGGGGCTTCACTCTCATCTTTATTCACAGACCCCGGAGACACCAGAGAGACTCGGAGAGATGTCCATACTGAGGAGGAGGAAGAAGGACATGTGAGGATTAAAGAGGAGGAAGTTCCTCCAGAGATCACCACAGGTGAATAATAAACACTAAATCCAAAGCAGAGTCCCAGATTCGTCCTGTTCTGAGGACATTAGCTTCTGTATTTAGAGAGTAAATTCACCTTTGAAACATATTACATGTGCCACCCACCCATATATAGGGTGGGTGAACATATTTGCCAGCACACCATGGATCAACATTTCCATCCAAGGATTTCTTTTATTGAGAGAGATCACATCTCAGAAATCAGTGCAACGTTTCGGAGCCGCACATTGGTTCTTCCTGCAATTCAGTAACCGCCTGCCCCTACCTCGCACCTCAGCTGTACTGAGTGTCTACAGGATCCTGGCATTGCACCTGTGATCTGATTGTGTGTGAAATGCCTTACAGGCCTCAGCGTAAAAAAATGATTACATATTTTTTACCTGCAAAAAAGATATGCATTTATTATTATTATTATTATTATTATTATTATTATTATTATTATTATTATTATTATTATTATTTTATTTTTATTATTATTATTTTTTATTATTAATATTTTTTTTTAATAAAAGGTAACTTTTGGCCTTTACCACTTGACCTCCAGAAGGTTTTACCCGCTTCATGACCAGGGCATTTTCAGCACTGTGCTACTTTATCTGGCATGAAATTTGTATAATTGTTTTCACACAAACAGAGCTTTGTCTTGGTGGTATTTGATCATCACTGGGTTTTTAATTCCTTTTTTATTATATAAACAAAAAAATGCCAAAAATGTTGAACCCCCCCCCACACACACACAATATTTTTTATTTTCTGTTATAAAACATATACAAAAAAAAATTAGGCCAAAATGCATTCTGCTATGTGTGTTTGGAAAAAAAACCCCAAAAAATAACTAGGTGTATAATAATTGGTTTGTGTGAAAGTTTATAGCGTCTACAAACTATGGTATCTATACTGGAATTTACGCAGCTATCGCAGCTATGGATGCTATACTGTAATGGCGGTGATGAGAGACTTCTAGTGTGACTGTGATAGGGTGGCGGGCAATCTGGTGCTAACGGACACTGGCTGGGAGGGTCACTAACTGACACTGATGTCGCTAGAGACACTAATACAGTGATCAGTGATAATACTGTATTACAGTACATTAGTAATACTGTACTAATGACACTGACTGGGAAGGGGTCAAACTAAAGGCAATTTTTTTTCTTTTAGTTTTGGACAGAGGGGAGAGGGATTTGAACTTTTGTCAGATTTTTATTGCTGTCTTTGTACCAATTAGGGAGATTCTCCCTCTCTATTTGTTCTGTTTACCTTTTTATCATGGAGAGTGAAAGTAAAAGAAAATCCAACATTTTGGGTTGTCACCAGAAAAGTAATAGAGTGGAAATCTTCCAATGGGGACACTAGTTCTGGTGACCAAGGAATTCCCTTTAATTTGCAATGATCTCTCACTTCCTGTTTTGGCTATGGGACAGGAAGTGAAGAAAAAATCTGACAGGGGTTATAACCCTCCATTACTAGATCCAAAATTTAAGGGGGGGGGGGGGGGCATCTAGGGGCATTCAAGGGGTTAACTGTATGGCTAACAAGTGTAATGTGTGCTGCTTTTACATGATGATCTGGCTGATTTTTCTCCCTGCTTTTTAGGGAGAAAAACTGCAAGATTGCTGTTCCCTGTACACAGAGCTCTGTTTGTTTTGTAAACACAGAACTCTGCGTGTGATTGGACACGGCCGATCAGCAGGTTTCAGCCAAAATAATTGGCTGAAATCTGCTGACAAACTCGTGCTGTGTCCAATCACAGTACAGGTTGGCAGGGGGGCACATGTGTCCCAAACATGGAAGCACGCCAGCAACATACAAGCTTGCACCTGCCACCCGCTCACATTCTATTCACAGTGAGCTGTCAGCAGGTGGTTAAAATTGCAGATATTAAAGAAAATGCCTAATTATGGGGATGTGATTGGTTGTGCTTTTCCTACAGCGGGATCCAGAAATCCCCCAGAGAGATGTCCCCGTCCTCTGTATTCCCGGGACTCCACACAGGAAGATCAGGAGATCCCTCAGGAGGCTCAGGTAGATTTAACCAAGATTCTCATTGTACAATAACATCTAAATATATTATCACAGCTCTTGGTGGATCTAACCTCTTTCCCAGCCCACAGCACTGGTATAAGCCCCTCACTGATTGGCTGGAGCAGAATAAATATTTATAACCCCATGCGACTTCTTACTCTACTGGAGAACACTCAACAGTGGAATGCAAAAAGCAAACAATCTCCTTGGGCTATATATATATACATTTTTTAGCATTACCTAGGGAATGAAATGGCGATTGGTGCAATTTTTTATGTCGCGCGGTTTTTCAAACGCATTTTTTTTTTTTGGAAATAATTAATACACTTTAATAAATAAAAAATAACGCATTTTTATATCATATAATCTCTCTCTCTCTTTCTCTCTCTCTCTCTCTCTCTCTCTCTCTCTCTCTCTCTCTCTCTCTCTCTCTCTCTCTCTCTCTCTCTCTCTCTCTCTCTCTCTCTCTCTCTCAAAATTTTTTTGTAAAATATGAAAGATGGTACACCAAGTAAATAGATGCCTAACATGTCGCGCTTTAGAAATTGCACCCACTTGTGGAATGGCATCAAACTACCGTACTTAAAAACTCCTTAGGTGACTGTTTAAACATTTTTTGAAGGTTACCTGTTTAGAGTTACAGGGGAGGTTCAGCTCTAGAATTATTGCTCTCGCTCTAACGTTCACGGTGATGCCTCACATGTGTGGTGCGAACACCGTTAACACATGCGTATATGTTCGCTTCTGTGCATGAGCACAAAGAGATGTTGGGGGCGCTTAAAAAAAAAAAAAAAAAAAAAAAAAATTCTTCTCTATTTTATTTTCTATTTTTACACTGTCCTTTTTTTTTTTTTTTTTTGCTTTCACTCCTATTACAAGGAATGTTAACATTCCTTGTAATAGAAATAAGGATTACAGGTCAAAGATCAAAAAGACCCCAAATCTCTCCTTTACCTTTTTTTGAAAAGCTCAAAAAAAAAAAATACAGTAGTTTACTTCCAGCCTGGACCAGAAGGGAAGTCATGATGTTGCAAGGCCATAGAGGCAATCAGAGACTATCTGGTCTTTGGTAGCCTTCGTAACCAGCCGGCTACACCACCGGATCTTTTCTCGGGCGCTCTGGTGAAAATGGTAAGGGGGGGCGTGTTGGACGTTTCCTCCCGCCGGTTCTGAAAGCAATCCGGTGTCTAATGAGCCGCTCTGACCGCTTTCGTGAAAAAAAACGTCTGAAAAAAAAACAATGCTGGGGTTGTGGCTGACTGCTTCAGGCGTATTCCCGGTAAACAACTTGCAAGCCGCAACGTATTGCGGTTGGCTGGTGGATAACCTAAACAAAGCTCAGGCTGTCTATAAGCCTATCTGCAAACATAAAATTTTCGACTGGGGACCCCAGATTAAGGCAGGATGCCTAACATTCCATTGGTTCTTTGGTTTAGATACGCTTAGTAAAGTATTCTATAGACATTGCCGTTGTGTTTTTTTGTAGGAAGAACATCTGATTACTGTTAAAGTTGAAGGTAAAGAAGGAGATGAAGATCCATGTGGGGTGATGGACGATGAGCTGTGTAAGAAAAAGGAAATACCTCCAGAGGTCAGCACAGGTGAGGAATAAACACTATGGGCTGGTTCACATAACAAAAACGCACTCCAGATCCGTTTCTACATATGCGTTAACATGTTTTTGATGCACTCCAGTGCGTTTTTCATAAGTATCCAGATGCATTTTAGGTGCGTTTTTTTTTTTTTTTCTTTCTTTTTTTTTAACCACTTGCCCTGTAGGCAAGTGGTTAAAGCAAGCCATAGATGAATACATTTTGCAGGAAAGAATCGCTAGAATCCCCCATCAATTCCCTCCTGCAGTGCCATTGTGTTCTGCCAGCGGGGATGACTGCTAGCAAGTATAGCCGCTGGCAGTGATCACATGCAAAAAATCCAGTAGGCTAGTTGTACTGAAGTCGATCGATGGATTGATTGATTTCAGTACAGCCAGCCTGCCCATAGATGGATCAAATCTCAACCGGTCACTGCTGAATGGGCCGAGATTTGATCAATCTATGGGTGGCTTTAGTTGCATGCTGAAAGGGTTTATCTTTTGTCAGCTTGGAGCACCGGCCGCCCCTCACATCACCGGGTCAGAGGAGACCTTATTGTAAAGGAGAGAGCAGTACGGAGGGTCCATCAACTGATAAACACATAGAAACAATGTGTTCAGTCAGTGTGTGTGTTTCCTACAGATGGATCCAGTAATGGGAACCCACCAGAGTGTCCCCATCCACAGTCCCAAGAAGAAGCTCAGGTGCAGATAAATTGTATGGAGGTAAGTGGACAAGACTCAAAGATACATTCATGTTATAATTGAAAGCGTGCATGTTGGGGTAAATATAGATGTGCATCTAAATTCTACCTTTCCTCTGAAGAGTAATCTGCATTCAGATTGTGCTTCACAAGCAGCTCACTGACAGTGAGGAAGTGATGTGATGGCTTCTCACCAACTGTTTTAACACCATTTTCTCTGATACATGTGCCCCCCCCGTTTGCCTGAATATTTCACCCCACTCCGATTACTACATGATGGGGAGACTTTGCATCACATTTAAACGCCCCCATCCGCTGCCTATTGCAGCTTAAAGTGTTTGTTATTTTTTCAAAAATCGGAACCTTTACAAACATGTTATACTTACCTGTTCTGTGTAATGGTTTTGCACAAAACAGCCCTGATCCTCCTCTTCTTAGGTCCCCCCGTCAGCCCTCCTGGCCCTTTCCCCCCTGCTGAGTGCCCCCAGAGCAAGCTGCTTGCTCAGGGGGCACTTGTGTGTGTGCGCTCACTCCTGAGCCACCTCTCTGTATCTGAGGCACACAGAGGATGGCCCAGCCCGGCCCAGCCCGGCCCCGCTTCACTCCCTCCTCACTGGCTATGATCGGAAAGAGAATGAGAGCAAAACACCTCCATATAGTGTAAAATCACCCAGGAAAACGTCACATATGACAAAACACGTAGGGAGGAGCTACATGCTGATGTCCATGAAGAGGTAGAGACTGGGAGAGCTCCTACTCTCGTGCACATCGCTGGCTCAGGTAAGTATTCGGGTGGGGGGGGGGGGCTGCGAGGGGAGCTGCACGCTGGATAGAAGCTGTGTAAGTACTTGACCTGCTATCTGCCTGCTAAAGTCCATGTACAGCAGAGTTCAGACTGGGGGGAGGAAGAAAGTAGCACAAGAAAACAGTCCGTTATTGTGCTAACTAGAAGCATGTTGATTGAAGACAACAGAGTGGTGGAGATGAGTTCATAACTGTGCTGCTTTCCCTACAATGTCCAATCACAGCCTGGTGGAGGGACCATGATTGCCTGTGCTCAGCAAGTGGGTGGAATAATGCTGTCTGCCTAGAAGACTGAGGACATCTAGAGGTGGTAAAGAAGTACTGTGGGCTCCAGGTTTAAAACTGAGTATTACATCAAACGCTGCTTTTTTAAAAAAAAAATTTGGTTTGACTGGAGGTCTGCTTTAATGTCACCTGCAGTAATATTGGTGACCTAACAATCGTAGGCCACTGCTAACATTTCCTGCTACCATGCAAAGAACATTTAAAGGAAATGGGACGGGATCAGGGCTTCCTCATGCCACTTTGGAAAGACTAATATTTATACTGCACTTCCCATAAAGCTCTGTTGTGTGCCATGGTCGTGCTGCATTGCCAAGTTTTACCAGCAGGTGAAACCAAAGTTCATAATTCTGATCTTCCTCTATTTTTGTGATTTTTAGGCTGAAAACCAGAAATTTTTGGATATAGCAGCTGAATTGGAGATTGCGACAGAAGAGGAGGGGTACATTTGGGCCAACAAACTCTCTAGAGAAAAGCGGTTTCTGAAATTTGCAGTAGGAGAGGAGCGAATTCCTGCAGGGACTAGCAAAGGTGAGTAATAAACACTAAATCCAGAAAAGAGTCTTGGATTCTCTGATGTTTCTTCCCATCTGTGCACCCTGCTCGGTTTGGGGAGGGAGGATGAGGGTTAACCCTGCAGGCTCTGCTTGTGTAGTGTAATTACTGCATGGGCAGAGAGAGGGATGTGACCTGTGTGCTGACAGCTCACACCTGGCAGGAATCTGTGGCAGGTTTCTATATGGAGAACTGATATAATCCCTGCATGGGTAGAGAGAGAGGGATGTGTCCTTCACGGGCAGAGAGAGAGGGATGTGTCCTTCACGGGCAGAGAGAGAGGGATGTGTCCTTCACGGGCAGAGAGAGAGGGATGTGTCCTTCACGGGCAGAGAGAGAGGGATGTGTCCTTCACGGGCAGAGAGAGAGGGATGTGTCCTTCACGGGCAGAGAGAGAGGGATGTGTCCTTCACGGGCAGAGAGAGAGGGATGTGTCCTTCACGGGCAGAGAGAGAGGGATGTGTCCTTCACGGGCAGAGAGAGAGGGATGTGTCCTTCACGGGCAGAGAGAGAGGGATGTGTCCTTCACGGGCAGAGAGAGAGGGATGTGTCCTTCACGGGCAGAGAGAGAGGGATGTGTCCTTCACGGGCAGAGAGAGAGGGATGTGTCCTTCACGGGCAGAGAGAGAGGGATGTGTCCTTCACGGGCAGAGAGAGAGGGATGTGTCCTTCACGGGCAGAGAGAGAGGGATGTGTCCTTCACGGGCAGAGAGAGAGGGATGTGTCCTTTACGGGCAGAGCGAGAGGGAGGGAGGTGTCCTTTAAGGGCAGAGCGAGAGGGAGGGAGGTGTCCTTTAAGGGCAGAGCGAGAGAGAAGGAGGTGTCCTGCATGGGCAGAGCGAGAGAGAGGGAGGTGTCCTGCATGGGCAGAGAGAGAGAGGAGGATGTGTTCTGCACGGGCAGAGAGAGGGAGAGAGAGAGAGGGAGGTGTTCTGCACGGGCAGAGAGCGAGAGATGTGTCCTGCACGGGCAGAGAGAGATGTGTCCTGCACGGGCAGAGAGAGAGAGAGGGATGTGTCCTGCACGGGCAGAGAGCAAGAGATGTGTCCTGCACGGGCAGAGAGAGAGAAAGGGATGTGTCCTGCATATGCAGAGAAAGAGAGATGTGTCCTGCACAGGCAGAGAGAGAGAGAGAAAGGGATGTGTCCTGCATAGGCAGAGAGAGAGGGGGGGACATGTCCTGCATGGGCAGAGAGAGAGAGCGAGAAAGGCATGTGTCCTGCATGGGCAGAGAGAGAGAGAGAGAGAGGGATGTGTCCTGCATGGGCAGAGAGAGAGAGAGAGAGGGATGTGTCCTGCATGGGCAGAGAGAGAGGGATGTGTCCTGCATGGGCAGAGAGAGAGAGAGAGAGGGATGTGTCCTGCATGGGCAGAGAGAGAGATGTGACTTGTCTGACAGCTCAAATTCTATTTGACAGATCACACCTGATAGGAATCTGTTGCAGTTTTCTATATGAAAAACTGTCATATTTCCTGCACGAGCAGGGAGAGGGATGTGACCTGCACGGGCAGGGAGAGGGATGTGACCTGCACGGGCAGAGAGAGGGATATCACCTGTCTGCTGACAGTTCCTATTCCATTTGACAGGTCACACCTGGCAGGAATCTGTGGCAGTTTTCTGTATGGAAAACTGCCATATTCCCTCTGTTAATAAGGGGCAGACCTGTGCTAGTTTCTATTTCACTGAAATAGAAACTGGTGCAGATTGACCTGAAACAGGTCTGCTTAGTTAATATGGTGAACAGCCACTTATGACGTTTTCCGTTACAACGGTGCAGGAAGCTTAATTCCCCGGCATGTGCCCAGTGGGGGGAGTCAGGAGCTATCTGCATCTACTGTTTTATACTCTGGCTATGACTCTTCTGCATCCCTCTGGAGGGAGGGATGCAGAAAAGTGTAAGGGTTAGACCCTCTGTAGGGTTTTTCTTGCTTGTGGAACTTAAAATCTTTGGCGCCAACATTATTATAAAGTCCAGGTGGTGGGCAGTTCGTTGGACCTCTTGAGTGTTAACGAGAAGCAAGATTGGATTCACCTTCTCCATTTTTTTCCTGGAGACTAGAAGTGATGGGGAAATCCAAAATATTTTATTAGGTTTTATTGAGACAAAAAAGACGTTAACGACACGCAGACGATGTAGACTGCTGTCAATGCAGTGTTCAATACGTAAGCTTTGATACATTGTACAATGTAAAATATTCTTACACATCTAGAGCGAGTCCGTGTGTCAGTGATTCATGGAGTACATGTCCCATCGTGTAGGTCTGGTGTCTGCGTTCCACATTAGGTAAAGAGATAAAGGAAGGGAAGGAAGAGTTGAGGGCGTGAACAGGAAGGGGAAGAAGAGTAGAGGGTTAGGCGCAAGTGCAGTGTGGTGGGGTCCACCCCAAGAACGGGTGAGGCTGAAGAACATCAAAAACTCTGCCATCCATGCCACCTGCTGTGCGCAGGGTGTGGGTACTTGAGACCAACCCCCCCCCCCCCCATAAAGAAGGAGTGAGGCTTTTTTATGACAAAATTCCCATAGACTGAAAACAAGGACCCCACAAGATGTCCTATTAATCTTGGGTTTCATGTATGTAAGCTGCGCTCCATTGTCACAAGGTGAGAAAGCTCCCATACCCAGTCTTGAAAGTGTGGGGTTGAAGGAGATCTCTAGTGTCTGGTATGATAGTGCGCCAGGGGTGGCCCGTCCATTAGGGGCACACGGGCGCCGCCCCCTCTCTTCAGCCACCCCCCTCTATGAATAATGGATAGATTCATGCATAGCATGAATCTGTCCATGGCCGCCGCCGCCCCCTATGCAGGCGTCCGGCCCCTTTTTGGACACGGGCGCCTGAAATACAGCGGCGGGGGGGGGTGTATTTTTTTAAGCACCTGATTAGAGCCATAGGCTCTAATAGGCTTCCAAAAAGGTGGACTCGGAGCGCAAAGCATTGCGCACCAAAGTCCCCCAGGTGTGTTAGAAAAGAAAATTAATATTCACTTTTCTAACACTGAACCGCCTCCCCACCAATCAGGAAGCATGGGTCTGTTGTCCGTCGCCTGATTGGTTGAAGGTACAGGCGCTACTATTGGACGCCTATCGGGAAGAGGGGAGGAGACGCATGGAGGACACAGCCAACCGCTGTCTGACCTGCTACAATGTCCCACAGTTCGCCTCCGTCACCAAGAAAGGGTAAGTTCCGTTCAGACGGTGAGCGTGTCACAGTGGCAGCAATTGATGGGCACAGTGAGGCTGCAATTGATGGTTTTTTTTCAGTATTTTTCAGTTTGTTTGCGCCACCCCAAAAATTTTGAGCACCAGCCGCCACTGTAGTGCACACTTATGAAACAAAGAAGCGAAGGAGGTCCTTTGCAATATGAGAATAGGAAGCAGGCAGGGATGTGCAAAATTTCTTGCTCCTGCAGTACAGGACACAGACAGGTCCAGACACCTGGGTTATAGGTAGGTACCTTTAGGGCTCGTTTACACTTGCTTTAAAACGTGGCATTGAATGCCAGTCAAAGCTTCTCTCACTAAATAAAATGGTAACCTTACAGTCCTGGTCACACGTGTTTGCTATGCTTTAAAAATTATCCCCCATGTCGGCAAGAGCTAGGGGGTTTCTACCGGGTGGGAGATGGGGCAGAGCTGGGGTTTTCTACTGAGTGGGGGAAGGGGCAAAGCTGGGGATCTGCTGAACGAGGGTGCTAATGAGCTGGGGATCTGCTGAACAAGAGTGCTAATGAGCTGTGCTTCTACTGACCCCCTTTAAAACAAATAGAAAATCAACACACACACACACAGCATTTACCAAGCTTCATTAAAGCATCACCGAAGC
The DNA here is from genome assembly GCA_037952835.1 of Lithobates septentrionalis. Classification (NCBI taxonomy): domain Eukaryota; kingdom Metazoa; phylum Chordata; class Amphibia; order Anura; family Ranidae; genus Lithobates; species Lithobates septentrionalis. The sequence goes on from JBBDGP010000241.1 coordinate 3,111,004, forward strand.
ATCAAAAACACATAAAAAAGCATGTGTGTTAAAGTCAAAGCAAGTGTAAATGAGCCCCTTGGGTGTTTGGAAAAAGAACCCTGCAAGGTCCCCCATATATCCCTTTACGTTCCCAGCAAGCTTCAGCCCATTGCTAGTGTCCTCAGTGTTGGCATTGCCAGATCGCCCTTCCCTCATTGGTATTGCTTTGGGACGTCCCAGTCCTCTCTGAATCTGCCTGTGTCCTGTAATGTATAAGGAAGAAAAATCCTATTTTACAGTCATCACCAGAATAGGTGAAAGGAAATTCATTTGGGACACCTGTTCCAGTAACCACTTTCCTAGGAAATTGTCACTTTAGAGAGAATTCTACTCACTTCCTGTAGAGTCTCTGGAACAGGAAGTGAAGGGAAATTACCTTAGTGGTAACACAAGCAGCAGTAAAAACCCAACACATTAATTATGCCCCATAAAGTGTAAAATCATCCAGCAACTTTTATTTCATAAGGAATTGCATTTACTATTCATTCAGGGCAATGGTACATACAAGCTGGCAGATGGACAACTTCCGGGATCCTTCCGGTTGCGCAATGACATTAGCGTGTAGCTCCCCCTACCTGTTTCGTCATATGTGACGTCTTCTGGGGTGATTTTACACTATATGGGGCGTTTTTGCTTTCATTCCCTTTCCGAGCTAATGTGGCTTGATGCTGGAGGTGGTGACCTTTTTAATAAATCGGGCTTCCTGCAGACAGATTCCCCTATCCATGCTTTTACAGACAAATCTCCTGCCGTGGCTCTTAAGTTCTGACAGCCCCAGCCAACGCCTGTCTGAATACTCAACCGGCGGCTGTTCGGCTGTCAATTTTCCACCCGGCTCCTTCGATTTTTTAATTGAAGGATGTCAGGTGGATGGTGGTTGTCAAGGCAGCCCACATAGCAAATTTTGTCTGGTTCCCCGGGAGCTGGCTGAAATTCGTATACTCTATATACAGCTTCAAACATTAATTCGGGTAACAGAGCTTTAGCACTGAAAATCATAAAAATCTAAATTCATACATCAAACTCAATAAGTCCCAAAGTAAATAATGTGACTTTGTCTCCCCCACTTAGAGTCGGCAGGTAACCCGATTTATTATAGGTCACCATCTACAGCATCCAGCCACATTAGCTCAGAAAGAGAATGAGAGCAAATGCCACATATAGTGTAAAATCGCCCTGGAAGATGTTGCATATGATGAAACGCGTAGGTTATATGTATGTGTGTGTGTATAATATATATATAATAAATATATATATATAATAATATATATATATATATATATATATATATATATATATATATATATATATATATATATATATATATATATATATATATATAATGCCATTTTGACATGGGTTGGTTTTCTATATCCCAGGTAAACTCAGCCAAAGGGACCCTCCTAAGAAACCGAGCTACCGCCCGAAATTCAGCGGTGGAGTAATTGCTTACAGCAGTCTACAAAAGAGCACCTTGGCCCACAGTCAGTCCCCTTCCAGCAAACACGAGCTGTTTTCCTGCTCGACCTGCGGAAAATGCTACATCTCCAAGCGGAGACTGGAGATCCATGAGGAGTCCCACAGGGAACAGAAGACAACGTTGTATTTCTGTACGGACTGTGGGAAGTCTTACCGCACAGAGAAGAGTATGACCATGCACCGGAGGATACACAGCCAAAAGATATACCAGTGTCCAGACTGCAGAAAGATATTCGAACAGATCTACTACCTGGTCTTACATATGAGAGGCCACAGGGAAGGCCTTCAAAATGGCCAGGAGGATAAAGCTTTATAACCAGGAACTGGGGCGCCCAAGTTGTCACATCATCCAGACTTGGCGCCACCAGTTTTGTGAACTCAGCCTGGCGCATCCCTAGTAGGGATGGTTCCTTTATTGTTGCCAGAAAAGAACCACAACCAGCTCAAGTCAGTTCACCAGGAAGGGTCCGTCAGTCAGGCACTGAAAATAGAGTGGTCCCAGACCTCTTCCTGCCGCTAAAGAGGAAGGGACTGGGGGCAAGGAAGGACAAAAGAGGAGGGTGGGAGTAGGGAACTGCGGATGTGGAGCCTGAGCCGAGCCAAGTTTTTTCCCTCCACTAGTTTCCAAGCGATGCATCTCCAGCCAGTTAAATACTGACCAGTTGGGCAGAAGATCCTCCTCCTTTTTGAAGGGTTTTGAATGAATGAATGAATGAATGAATGATTTATAAAGCGCTACAAATGCGAACTGAATCGCCTCAAGGCGCTGGATGCATTCTCTGATGTTAGCTTCTCAGAAAAGGAAGGTCTTTAGTTTTTTTCTGAAGGCCTGGTGGTTTTCTTCCATGCGGATGTTGGTAGGAAGAGCGTTCCATAGTCGGGGTCCTTGGACTGCGAATCTTCGTTCTCCCTTTGCTTTGTAGCGGTATTTGGGAATGGTAAGGAGGTTTTGGTTAGCTGATCGTAGACTGCGATTCGGTGTATAGTGTTTTATTTTCTCGCGGAGATATGGTGGGGCGTTTCCTTGTACGCATTTGTGGGTGAGGCAGAGGGTCTTGAATGTGATCCGTTTCTTCACGGTTAGCCAGTGTAGGCTCTTTAGGGAGGGGGAGATGGATTCCCAGGGTTTTTTTCCTGTTAACAGTCTTGCCGCCGTGTTTTGGATGAGTTGTAAGCGCGCAAGCTGATATTGGGGTAGTCCTACGTAGAGCGAATTTGCGTAGTCGAGTCGGGAATTGATGATTGTTCCCACAACTGCCGCTTTGTCCTCTTCTGGGATGAAGGGGATGAGTCTACGTAGTTGGCGGAGGAGATGGTGGGATCCGCTCACCACTGATCCTATTTGTGCATCCATTGTCATTCCTGAGTCAAAAATGACTCCGAGACTCCTGGCTTTGGTGCTTGGGGAGATGGTCTGTCCAAGGATGGTGGGAGGTGTCCATGTAGTCTTTATTTTGGAATTTTTGTTAGCTTGTAGGAGAAGAAGTTCTGTTTTTGATCCGTTGAGTTTGAGGGAGCTAGTGGTCATCCAGTCGTCTATTGAGGAGAGGCATTTCTGTAATTGCTGATGATGATCTTTTTGTCCGTTGATACGAAGGTAGAGTTGGGTGTCGTCAGCGTATGAGTGGAAACAAAGATCAGTTTTCCTGATGATATTGAGAAGTGGGCGGATGTATATGTTGAATAGTACTGGTGACAAGGGTGATCCTTGAGGGACTCCGCAGGAGACTGCCCGGGTTTCCGAGGTGAATGTACCTAGTTTCACTGTCTGGGAGCGATTCTCTAGGAAGGATGTAAACCATTTTTGAGCAGAACCTGTTGCTCCTGCTACTTCAGCGAGGCGGACGAGTAAAGTGTTGTGGTTTACTGTGTCGAATGCTGCGCTAAGGTCTAACAGTACCAGGAGACTCTGTTCTCCGTCGTCTGCTGCTTCAAGGGCATCATCCCATATTTTGAGAAGTGCTGTTTCTGTGCCATGGCCTGGGCGGAAGCCTGATTGCAGAGGGTCCAGGAGTTGGTGTGTGTCCAGGTGGCGTTGTAGCTGTTGTACCACCGCTTTCTCCATAATCTTGGAGATGGCGTTGAGGCTAGTTATTGGTCTGCGGCAGTTAGGGTCCTTAGGGTCGAGATTGGCTTTCTTTAGCAGAGGTTTGACGATGCCTTGCTTGAGGGAGGTTGGCACAGTCCCTTCTTTAAATGATTGATTTATGAGCTGTGTTAGGATGGGAGCCAAGATGTTGGAACATTCTTTAAGCAGTTTAGTGGGGATGATGTCGTTCGGTGATGTGCTGTCTCGAAGGCTTCTGATGATGTTTTTGGTTGTATCTATGGTGATTGGGGACAAAATGAAATTCGGTGGTTGAGTGATGTTTGTGTCGATATCTTCTTTTTGCTTTGGTTCAGTGAGGGTGATCGTTGTTTTCTGATGGATTGATTTCCGAATGTTGTCGATTTTGTCGATGAAGAAATCTGATAACTCATTGCAGAATTCTTGAGTATCATTTCCTGGGGGCTCTAAGCAGGTCGGGTTCATAGACTGAGCCACTATTTTGAACAGTTCCCGCGGACGGTTTAAGGCGGAAGAGATGGTGTCTGAGAAATGTTCTTTTTTGGCTTTAAAGATTGCCTTGTGGTATTTCCCCGTGAGTGCTTTGTAGTTAGCATGGTTTTCCTTGGTAGGATTTCTTCTCCATGCTCTTTCAGCTCTTCTACGTTCTTGCTTGAGTAGGGTGAGAGTACCGTTGAACCAGCTGGAGTTTTTTTTGCTGATACATTTCCCTTTTCTGTTGGAGGTGGTGCCTATCTCTCATGTGCTGTCCTTGAAGACTGAAGGACAGGAGAATAAGTCTCAATAACCAGGAACTGCAATGCCCAGGCTGTGACATTACCCCACCTGGGCTTTGCACTACCAGTTTTGTGAACTCAGCCGGGTGCAACTGCATACCTCCCAACATTTTGAGATGGGAATGAGGGACACCTACTAACAAACGTATAAAGGCATAGGACACACCCCCTGTCACACCCCCTCAAAGGAGAATTAATAAAAAATTGGTTAATTAAATCCAGAAGGGCTTTTTTTACCGCTACTATTCCTTTATATTGGCTTTTAAACTTTAGAAATGCAGCAATTTAGAAATCAGATGAAAGGTTTACCGCTAGGGAACACTTTTTGAAAGATAAAAAGTGCATTTTATATACAACTCTATAGATCAGACCAAAATAAGGGACAAATGAGGAGGAAAGAGGGACATTGCTCCAAATGAGGGACAGTCCCTTGAATTTAGGGACAGTTGGAAGCTATGCATCTGCAGTAGGGATGATCCCTGCTAGAACCATACTGGCTGAGGCCAGTCCACCAGGAGGGGTAAGTCACCTCCCCAAACCCTCCTCAGGGACTGAAAAGGGAGTGGACCCAGACCTCTTCCTGACTGTAAAGAGGAAGCGACTGGGGTGCAGGGAAAGACAGTCAAGAAGGGTGGGGGACTGCAGACAAGAAGCTTGAGCTAAGCCAAGCCTCTTTCCTCCACCAGATTCCAAACGTTGTATCCCCTCTGTATAGAAGAAACACTAACTGACCAGTTTGTCAGAAGATCTTCCTTTTTGAAGGGTTTTCGGTGATGCACTTCCTGTTCCTGTTGAAGGTGGGGCCTCTCATGAGCTGTCCTTTTAGACTTCTGGTAATTGAGTTACCAGGAAGTCTTAAAGCGGGGTTCCACCCAAATTTTGAACATTATCTCTATGCATTCTCTTCCTTGCCTAGATGCTGACATGCTGTGTAAAAAAATTTAAATCGCCGTAATTACCTTTTTTTTTCTAATCTTCTTAGCATTCCTGGTTTTCCTCCCATGGGAGTAGGCGTGTTTCTAGCTTCTCCTAGACCTCCCACAGTCCCCTGGGAGCTAGTCTCAGGCTTCCCAGCATGCATTGTGCAACAGCGTTATCACAGAGATCTCGGAAACTGTTGTGATGGCAACCCAGAATCTTACGGCGATGACACTGGGCATGCGCGGGAACGAGCGGTAAATGCTGGGAGCACAGCATTCACCGCATCCAGGAAATACATGCTTGTGGGCTTCAAATGCCCACAATGAAGATGGAAACCGCCTTCAGTGTATTTTATAAGTTATTCTTTACAACGAAATCGGCCACAGGCGGACTTATTACACAGAACATGTGAGTAGATAATCATGAGAAGAAAAGTTTGTGAATGAACTCCAAAGAAAAAAAACAATAGATAGGTGGACCCCCGCTTTAACTGATCTTTTAGAAGGCCAGGAGGATACGTTGTCCAAAAAAGTAATAGACTTCCTAGGCTCCTGATTGTCCTGCTGGAGGTTGGTGCTTCCTTGTAGGAATAATGTTGGTGATTTAAAGTCTTTTCCTGACTAGTCTGTAAAGGAAAACTAAGTACTTGAACAGGAGCACCACATGCATTAGTCCCATGCGCAGTTGGCATTTAGACCTAGTGCATGAGGCTTAAGTGTTTTAGGTGCGGGTGGAAGGTACAGGTGCACCGTAGAAGTCTGCCTTCTGGGCAGTCACCCTAGGGCAGTGATGGCAAACCTTGGCACCCCAGATGTTTTGGGACTACATTTCCCATAATGCTCATGCACTCTGCAGTGTAGTCGAGAATCATGGGAAATGTAGTTCCAAAAAATATGGGGTGCCAAGGTTCGCCATCACTGCCCTAGGGTGTATACTGCACTAAACCTCTCCTAGGCGCACTGTCCATCCCTGTTGGGGTGTTTAGACTTTTACAGTCTGCCAGCAGTGGGGCTAAACGGTGTGCCCGTACCTTCCACCCACACGTAAATACTGGACCCTCATGCATCAAGACTAAATGCCAAGCGTAGAGAGAGAGAAAACACCAATTTGACTTCTTTTGATGCCTTTATAAACTCCGACTATCAACACTGGAAAACATGACCATGCACACTGTAAATGTTAATTGGGTTAACAAAATAAAAAAATTGAAAGGATAAATCTGGTGATTTTTGGATTTGTGATCTGTAGTGCTACATAAATTGTATTTTTGTAAAACATTAATTTTTTTTTGGAGTCCACTGAGCGACTATCGCGTTATATTGCTGTCTACAGGATTGGACACTTTGGACAGAAAAAACTGTAAACCAGCCTTAGGATAACCCCCCCCCCCCCCCCCCGCTACCCAGGACATCTCAGTTTGTATCGAGCAGTTCCAAGACCAAGTAGTAGTGAGGCCTGCGTCCCTCAATGGACTCCAAGAAAAGTACTTTACAGTGAGTACAAAAAACTATTTGAGGTGTCCCTTTAGAAATTCAAGATTTCAAAGTGTCTAGGGGTGGCAGCACAGCAGAATTGCCATCAGGCCCAATGAAAGAACTGGGGCTTACCTGCAGCTCAGGAGTTGCCTGAGGGTTCAAGATCCGAATCGGATACCAGATGTGTTTGGACCTCCTAGTACTAACGAGGGTAACTGACCAAGCAAGACTAGTTAGACTTCCCTCAGTAGAGCAAAAGAAAAGGCCTCCATCATAGGACACTAGCAAAAAACTGAGGCATGCTGTGTAGGGGGGGTTATTCTGGGGTTGGCCTTCACTGTTTGCCAGTGTCCCGTTCTCCTGTAGATGGAAGTATGAACCAACAGTATCTGAATTCCTGTGTCCTCAATGGAGGAGAAAGAAAATCGATGTTGTTTTTGACACCACTCTGGAGTGGTCCATGGTTTCTGTTTTAGGTTTACAGTGCCTTGAAAAAGTATTCATACCCCTTGAAATTTTCCACATTTTGTCATGCTACAGCCAAAAAAGTAAATGTGTTTTATTAGGATTTTATGTGATAGACCAACACAAAGTGGCAAATAATTGTGAAGTGGAAGGAAAATAATAAATGTTTTTCAAATCATTTTACAAATAAATATGCTAAAAGTGTGGCGTGCATTTGTATTCAGCCCCCCTGAGTCAATACTTTAGATGCCTTTCACTGCAATTACAGCTGCAAGTCTTTTTGGGGATGTCTCTACCAGCTTTGCACATCTAGAGACGGACATTTTTGCCCATTCTTCTTTGGAAAATAGCTCAAGCTCTGTCAGATTGGATGGAGAGCGTCTGTGAACAGCAATTTTCAAGTCTTGCCACAGATTCTCAATTGGATTTAGGTCTGGACTTCAACTGGGCCATTCTAACACATGAATATGCTTTGATGTAAACCATTCCATTGTAGCTCTGGCTGTATATTTAGGGTTGTTGTCCTGCTGGAAGGTGAACCTCCGCCCCAGTCTCAAGTCTTTTGCAGACTCCAACAGGTTTTCTTCTAAAGATTGCCCTGTATTTGGCTCCATCCATCTTCCCATCAACTCTGACCAGGTTCCCTGTCCCTGCTGAAGAAAAGCATCCCCACAACATGATGCTGCCACCACCATGTTTCACAGTGGGGATGGTGTGTTCAGGGTGATGTTAGTGTTAGTTTTCTTCCACACATAGCGTTTTGCTTTTAGGCCAAAAAGTAAAATTTTGGTCTCATCTGACCAGAGCACCTTTTCCCACGTTTGCCATGTCCTCCACATGGCTTCTCACAAACCAGACTTATTTATGGCTTTCTGTCACTCTTGCCACTCTTCCATAAAGGGCAGATTTGTGGAGAGCACAACTAATAGTTGTCCTGTGGACAGATTCTCCCACCTGAGCTGTGGATCTCTGCAGCTCCTCCAGAGTTACCATGGGCCTCTTGGCTGCTCCTCTGATTAATGCTCTCCTTGCCCGCCCTGTCAATTTAGGTGGACGGCCATGTCTTGGTAGGTTTGCAGTTGTGCCACACTCTTTCCATTTTCAGATGATTGATTGAACATTTTTCCATGAGATGTTCAAAGCTTGGGATCATTTTTTTTATAACCTAACCCCACTTTAAACTTCAACTTTAAACTTCTCCACGACTTTATTTCTGATCTGTCTGGTGTGTACCTTGGCCTTCATGATGCAGTTGACAAAAATATGACAAAATGTGGAAAATTTCAAGGGGTATGAATACTTTTTCAATGCACTGTATGTGGTGACAGCTTCTGCAGTGTAGCTCCTTAAGTCTTCTTTCCATATATGGCAATAACCTGTAAAGTTGGGGTGATTGTGCCCCCAGGCACTAGAAGAAAGGCATTGAAATACAATGGAAGTACGATGTTCTACTGATCTGTACTTTTACTCAATAAAGTGTTCCTATGCAAACCTATACAGAGTCATTTTCTTGGCTTATACGTATATTGCATGAGCAATGCTCAGGTACACTTTAAGGCCCATGCTAGTGTTCCTTCACACTCTGTATGCTACCCAATCCCTTATTAGGCGTTTAGGTTAGGGGGAGTTAGGTGTGACATGAACAGTTACCTGTTTCTTAGTAGATTCTTTCCCTGCAGTAGCTTTATGGACCATCTGTGCAAGCTTTACCTAACTCTCCTACAACCTAACCTTCTAGTGATGTTCTGCTCCTTTTTCATGTATTTTTAGATATTGTGTATTGAACTGCATTAGGTTATCATTCTTCTGTAGCATTCTGACATCTAGTGGTGGTTTTGGGCTACTGCAGCTTGTTTACTAATGCAATTTTGGTGACCAGCCCTCCTGTTTAATGCTAGTTAGACCCTCCCTGCTTCTTCCATGTTCCCGAAGTCAGCTTTAGATATACACAGAGATAGGACTCAAGTCATTGTCTTCTTACGCTTCAAAAGACTGGATTATTTATTCTCCCCGTAAAATCCTTTTGTCTTTCGTTCATTGAAGGACACGGCCATAGAAGGATAGGTTTGATGTTGCCACCTACAGGAGCATCCATCATAAAGTGGTTGTGTCCTTCAATGAACGAAAGAGAAAACGGGATTTTTGTACTCTAAAATCCTTTTCTCTAAATTCATTGAAGGACACAACCATACTTTATGATGGATGCTCCTGTAGGTGGCGACATCCCATCCGTCATGAAGTATGCTGTGTCCTTTAATAAACAAAAAAAAACAATATTCTGTACTGCGATCGGCTGCAGCAAAATTGCGTTATATTCAACGCCTTACTGAGGAGTTAAGCTCTCTGTGGATGGTGCCAAGTCAGCAGGTGACCATACTGTCCGGACAGACTGGGTCTAAGGAGGTAGGTGATGTCATTGGCTCTTACCATATACAAACGGCAAAGCTTAGTTGTGCAGGCGGGTGTTTACAGTGAACCTATATATGTTATGTACAATGGTTCCTGAAACTACCACTCAAAGTAATTGGTCTGTAAAGAAGCAATGGGAGGGGGCAGGGCTTCCAGGTAGACCAGTGTTTGAATGAAAACCAATACCCTCGCTCGACCGCTTCAATCAGAATCCTGTGGCTAAAGGCTGGTGCTCCTGCCTAGGATGTTTCGTCCCCGGTAGACTCCGTCCATAGTAAAGGCAAGCCTGCTCCTTGGCGTCCTCTAATGCAATTCTTTATTGGCTACATATTAACCACTTCACACAAATCGCCGTACGTCGGTACTTTGATGCTAAATACCGTTGTTATGGCAGCAGCTAGCGATTTATTTAGGAACGGCGTGCGTTTCTTTAAGAGAAAAGTGGTCTCTGTGGCGGATACGCCGCAAAATCACTTTGATTGATGGCGGGAGAGGGCCCCCTTCTGCCACGCTCCGGTTGTCTCTGCCGCTTAATGGACCTGCCGCTAGCGGCGGAGGCGATTGCGTCCTTTCTCCTTACTTTCTGGATGCCGAGTGAGGGAAAGATGGCCCCCGCTCGGGCTCCATAGCATTGGAGGGTGGTAAACGTTGCTTCCGCCCAATGCTCTTAAAGGAGACATTTTTAATTTTTTTAAAATCACTTTTTTTTATTGAATTTTAGTGTAAATATGAGATCTGAGGTATTTTTGACCCCAGATCTCATATTTAAGAGGTCCTGTCATGCTTTTTTTTCTATTACAAGGGATGTTTACATTTCTTATAATAGGAATAAAAGTGACACGAAAAATGTTTTTTTTTTTGTAAAAAAGGAGTGTCAAAAAAAAAAAAAAAAAAAATACAAAAATTTTTATTTAAAACCCCGTACCAACGAGCTCGCGCACAGAAGCGAATGCATAGGTTAGTAGCCCCTGCATAGGAAGGAAAACAGTGTTCAAACCACACATGTGAGATATCGCCGCGATCGCTAGAGCGAGAGCAATAATTCTAGCCCTAGGCCTCCTCTGTAACTCAAAACTGATAACCTGTAGAAATTTTTAAACGTCGTCTATTGAGATCTTTAAGGGTAAAAGTTTGTGGGTATCAATTTACTCGACGTAACATTCTCTTTCAAAATATAAAAGAAAATTGGGCTAACTTTACTGTTGTCTTATTTTTTTAATTAAAAAAAAGTGAATTAAAGAAAAAAAAAAAAAAAAGTGCGCTTGTAAGACTGCTGCGAAAATACGGTGTGACGGAAAGTATTGCAAAGGTGCAGTGTAAAAAAAATTAAAAAATCTCCGCGCAGAAGCGAACGCAAGTCACGCATATGTAAACGGCCCTAACGTTTGCCGCGAACGTTAGGGCAAGTGCAATATATTTAGCGCTAGACCTCCTCTAACTCTAAATTGGTAACCTGTAAAAATGTTTAAAACTTTGCCTATGGAGATATTTTAAGTATCGTAGTTTGTCGCGTGCGCAATTTTAGAGCGTGACACATTAGGTATCTATTTACTTGGCGTAACATCTTTTACAAAAAATAAATAGAAAATTGGGGTAACTATTGCATTTGGTTTTGTTTTTTTATTCATTAAAGTGTAATTTTTTTGCGTTTGCAAAACCACTGCGCAAATACCGTGTGACATAACATAAAAAATTGCAACGATCGCCATTTTATTCTTTAGGGTCTCTGCTGAAAAAAAATACATATATAATGTTTGGAGGTTATAAATAATTTTCTAGCAAAAAATACTGATTTACAAAAGGTGAAACGCGTCAGTAAGGTGGTTACATTTCATAGTTTGCCGCCATTCCACAAGCGTGCGCAATTTTAAAGCGTGCCATGTTAGATATCTATTTACTTGGCCTAAGATCATCTTTTACATTTTACCAAAAAAAAATTGGTATTGTGTTTTGTTACTTAAAAATGCATTAAAGTGTATTTTTTCCCAAAAAACTGTATTTGAAAAAAAAAAAAAAAAATGCTGCACAAATACTGTGACGTAAAAAAAATGGCAATGACCGCCATTTTATTCTCTAGGGCCTCTGCTAAAAAAAAAAATAATTAAAAAAAAATATATATAATGTTTTGGGTTCCAAGTAATTTTCAATCAAGAAAAAAAAAAATACAGATTTTTACCTTGGTGTCAGAAGAAGGCCTGGTCTTAACGTCGTTAATAGTAGATGCAACAATAAACACTAAAGCCAAAATAATCCAAAAGGCATCACTTTTATTTACTTGTAACCAAACTCCACCCAGCCAAAAAAAAAAAAAAGATAGTGGACCAATCAGAACACAGGCTGGGTTACGGTGACAGATAGGACAGCGAGAGGCCAAGGCTGGATACCCCGCCGGGGGCTCAATAGGTTATGGCTCAACACCCAACTGTGGGTGGAGTTTTCGAAACATGCATGAAAAAAAAAAAAAATAATAGAAAGGTATCAGCTTTTTTTTTTTCTCCCCCCCCCCCCCCCCCCCCCACCAATACAAGGTGTTAGAAACACATCTCTAATATACTTTAGAAACTACATCTGTATATAATACAAATTTATTATTAGTACATAAAGCCGGGCTCCATCCTTCTTGCATGTGCAAGAAGAACTACTCCACCTTGTTGTCTGCGATCCATCTTCCTTCCTTTATGCCCATACCGGCTTTTTAGGCATCTACTGCGACTAATACGAAGCACTGTGGCCACTCCCCCATGCAAGACCTGATTGTTACCCTAATGGGCACTTCAACAGCCTGTACAGACTTGAGGGAGTAAAACTGATTGTGCATCTTGCAATTTCACTGCCTTATAAGGTCGTATTTTTCAGGAAGGTGGAGCTACACTTTTAAAAGGTGCCATGTTTTTGTTTTGTTTTTTTTAAACTGTAAATATGAATTACAAAAATAAAAGAAGTCCAACCAATGGCCTTCTTTCTTTCATTTAGAGGGGATGTCCACCGGTTTCCAGCCAATAGTATTTTTGTCAGTCTTGCTCCATTAGGCCCTTTAAGCCTCTCTGGGGGGCTGTGCTTGTTACTATGGTGATGCATAGCTGTTGATTGCTAGAACAGTACGTTCGGTCATTTCCCGCAGGGCCCGGCCCACACTTTCAGGAGCCCATCCTAGCCTAACGGAACAAGGTGGTGGATCCTGACTGGTCGCCAAGTGGATGTTTTTGCCCTTCTTCCTTGGAGGATCACCTCCCACAGATGGGCGGACAACTCCTTTAAGACTCGATGTGTCTATCCAGTTGGGCTGGAACAAGGAATCCGAATCGAATTACATGGCAGTTAATGAGGAGTTGGAAGGCTCGTTCCAAGCTCCGTTACGACCGCCAACTTTCGCGAGTCGGCAGTCGATAGTGCTGGTATCCATGGAGTGCAGTCTATTGATCATGTTCCAATTCACAGTTCCTGCATGTAAGGGCGAGGTGATGGTGGTGAGGTGGTGTACGTGTAGGCTGTCTCTCCGTGTTGCCCGGGATGCGAGGTTTGATAAGACGTGGAGGTGGATGAGACGTGGCTATACGAGGAGGAAGTAGCGGGCAGGTTGCCATAAGAAGCCCTGTTGTACCGGGCTGGCGGGGTGGGCTGAGATGGCAAAAAAGCACCAGAAATGGAATGGTCGGAGTATTGGGTCTCGACAGAAGAGGGCGGTGGTGAGTTCTCATAGACAGAGCAGTCCACGAACTGGGAGACGATGTTCAAGACGCCAATCCGCAGGTCCAGCTTCCTGTTCTCCGGTGCCCTTCTGAAGTACGGCAGCAAGCTTCTCAGAAAGGTGACGTCGTCGTCATTCATGTTCTGGAAGAGATCAATCTCCGGAGGGCTTTCGCCAAGCATCTTCCTCTGCTCCTCGTGGAACTTCTTCTGCTTGTCCTGCATGCTGGCCATCATGTCCATGATCTTGGACTCAAAGTCGTCTGCTGGCTTTAAGGCCATCTTGTGCTTCTTGGAGGTTTTGGCGGCCTTGGGAGCCGACGTAGATGGCTCTACAGGAATGTGGTAGGTGGGGGCTACAGGAGGTGGCGGGATTGGGGAGATCTGGACAATCGGTGGCGGCGCTGGCTCCTCGGTTTCGTTAATCTCCGGCATCTCCAGGGTGTCGTCCTCGGTGATGGGTGTTCTTAGCGGTTCGGAATAGTCTTCGTCGTCCTCGGTGTTGTTGGCATTCTTGCTTTTTCTGTTAAAGAGAACACATGTATACCTGTGTTTCAGTTAGAGGCATTCATCACCATTGATTACTTTTAGTTCTCATAAAACAAGAATTGGGGCAGGTCCACGGGCTCGGGAAACGTCTTACCACTGACGTGGTCAACAGACGTAAGAAACTACTGGTCAGTTTAACTTTCCAGCATCCACTGGATATTGAAATATTACACAGACTGAAACCCTTCCTGTATAATTTAAAGCAGTGGTCTCCAAACTGCGGCCCAGGGGCCAGATGCAGCCCTTTACCTGCTTTTATCCGGCCCTCGGGGCCTTATTCCCCACACCATCAGCAACAGTGTGGCATACAGTGCATCCGGAAAGTAGTGACAGAGCTTTACATTTTCCACATTTTGTGTTATACTCGAGTATAAGTCGTTCCGAGTATAAGTCGAGGCCCCTAATTTACCACAAAAAACTGGGAAAAATGTATTGACCCGAGTATAAGACGAGGGTGAGAAATGCAGAGGGTCAACAATGCCCATCTGCAGCTGCCTGCCTCCCTGTGTAGCCTACCTGTACCCTGTGCATGTGTCCTGTACATGTGTGTCCTGTGTTCCTGTGTGCATGTGTCCTGTACATGTGTGTCCTGTGTGCATGTGTCCCTGTGTGCGTGTGTCCTGTGTGCATGTGTCCCTGTGTGCATGTGTGTCCTGTACATGTGTGTCCTGTACATGTGTGTCCCTGTGTGCATGTGTCCTGTACATGTCCTGTGTGCATGTGCAGCCTCCCTGTGGCGATCTCCATCCTCCCTGTGGCGATCTCCATCCTCCCTGTGGCGATCTCCATCCTCCCTGTGGCGATCTCCATCCTCAAGCGGCGGACGGCGTGTGATGACAGTGTTCGGCGGCCATTCCACAGTTCAAAAGCCGCGCCTCCTCCTCGTCTGATAGGCTGACCGCTGACTGCCTATCACGGACATTCTCTCATTCTCATACCACGGACGAGGATGAGAGAATGTCCGTGATAGGCTGTACACTGACAGCTGTTCAGCCTATCACAGACGAGCAGGAGGCGCGGCTTTTGAAAGCTGGAATAGCCGCCGAACACTATCATCACACGCCGGCCGCCGTCTGCCTGCATGACACGCTGATCATGCGGACAGACGGCGGTGACTCGAGTAGAAGTCGAAGGGACACTTTCAGCCCAAAAAAAAAGGGCTGAAAAATTCGACTTATACTCGAGTATATACGGTAACTTCATTATTTTCCTCAAAATTCTACAAACAATACCCCATAATGACAACGTAAAAAACGTTTGTAATATTTGCAAATTTATTAAAAAGAAAAAAATCCCATGTACATAAGTATCACAGCTTTTGCTCAATACCTTGTTGAAGCACCTTTTGCACCAATTACAGCCTCAAGTCTTTTTGAGTATGATGCTACAAGCTTGGCACACCTATTTTTGGGCAGGATCTCCAATTCTTCTTTGCAGGACCTCTCAAGCTTCTTCAGTTTGGATGGAGAGCGTCGGTGCACAGCCATTTTCAGATGTCTCCAGAGACGTTCAGTCGGGTTCAAGTCAGGGCTCTAGCTGGGCCACTCAAGGACATTCACAGAGTTGTCCCGTAGCCACTCCTTTGTTATCTTGGCTGTGTGCTTAGGGTCGTTGTCCTGTTTGAAAGATGAACCTTCACCCCAAGCTGAGGTCCAGAGTGCTCTGGAGCAGGTTTTCATCTCTGTACAATTCCTTGATCCTGACTAGTCTCCCAGTTCCTGCTGCTGAAAAACATCCCACAGCATGATACTACCACCACCATGCTTCACTGTAGGGCTGGTATTGGCCAAGCGATGCGCCGTGCCTGGTTTCCTACAGACACGATGCTTGCCATTCAGGCCAAAGAGTTCAATCTTTGTTTCATCAGACCAGAGAATTTTATTTCTCATGGTCAGAGTCCTTCAGGTGCCTTTTGGCAAACTCCAGGTGGGCTGTCATGTGCCTTTTATTAAGGATTGTTTTCTGTCTGGCCACTCTACCATACAGGCCTGATTGGTGGAGTAAAGCAACGATGGTTGTTCTTCTTGAAGGTACTCATCGCTCCACAGAGAAACGCTGGAGCTCTTTCAGAGTGACCATCAGGTTCTTAGTCACTTCCCTGACTAAGGCCTTTCTCCCCCCCGATCGCTCAGTTTGGCCAGACAGCCCGCTCTAGGAAGAGTCCTGGTGGATCCAAACTTCTTCCATTTACGGATGATGGAGGCCACAGTGCTCAATGGGACCTTCAATGCTGCAGAAATTTTTCTGTACTCTTCTCCAGATCTGTGCCTCGACACAATCCTGTCTCGGCGGTCTACAGACAATTGCTTGGTTTGTGGACAACTTATATGGACATCATGTCCAAACAACTGAATTTACCACAGGTGGACTCCAATCAAGTTGTAGAAACATCTCAAGGATGATCAGTGGAATTTCATAAAACTGAATAAAAAGTAATTTACAAAAAAAAAGGATGATCAGTGGAAACAGGATGCGCCTGAGCTCAATTTCGAGTGTCATGGCAAAGCCTATGAATACTTATGTACATGGGATTTTCTTTTTAATATATTTGCAAAGATTTGAAACAAACTTCTTTTGCGTTGTCGTTATTCCGTTTGTAGAATTTTGAGGAAAGTAATGGGTTTAATCCATTTTGGAATAAGGCTGTAACATAACAAAATGTGGAAAAAGTAAAGCGCGGTGAATAATTTTCAGATGCACTGTGGTTCCTCCTACTGACACCAACAATGAGGCACTATTCTTTCCACTGACGGGACACTATTTCTCCCACTGACACCAATGGCGGGGCACCATTCCTTCCACGGACACCAATAATGGGGCACCATTCCTTCCACTGACACCAATGGCGGGGCACCATTCCTTCCACTGACACCAATGGCGGGGCACCATTCCTTCCACTGACACCAATGGCGGGGCACCATTCCTTCCACTGGCACCAATGGCGGGGCACCATTCCTTCCACTGACACCAATGGCGGGGCACCATTCCTTCCACTGACACCAATGGCGGGGCACCATTCCTTCCACTGACACCAATGGCGGGGCACCATTCCTTCCACTGACACCAATGGCGGGGCACCATTCCTTCCACTGGCACCAATGGTGGGGCACCATTCCTTCCACTGACACCAATGGCGGGGCACCATTCCTTCCACTGGCACCAATGGCGGGGCACCATTCCTTCCACTGGCACCAATGGCGGGGCACCATTCCTTCCACTGGCACCAATGACGGGGCACCATTCCTTCCAATGGCGGGGCACCATTCCTTCCACTGACACCAATGGCGGGGCACCATTCCTTCCACTGACACCAATGACGGGGCACCATTCCTTCCACTGACACCAATGACGGGGCACCATTCCTTCCACTGACACCAATGACGGGGCACCATTCCTTCCACTGACACCAATGACGGGGCACCATTCCTTCCACTGACACCAATGACGGGGCACCATTCCTTCCACTGACACCAATGGCGGGGCACCATTCCTTCCACTAACACCAATGAAGGGACACCATTCCTCTTGTTGACACCAATGAAGGGACACCATTCCTCCTGTTGACACCAATGACGGGGCACTATTTTTTTCCTAATGATGCCAATGATGGGGCATTTTTTACTCTCACTGATGCCAGGAAATTTTCTTCTCTCACTGGCCACAGTCTACACCCCCCCCTCCCCCTAAAGTTTAAAGGACAGTAAGCTGGCCCTTTGTATATAAAGTTTGGAGGCCCCTGATCTAAAGCGCGAGGTTTGCCCAGCCATGGAGATGGCCAAACTGGACTGATAGACCTGTGCTACCCTGTTTCCCCGAAAATAAGACCTTGTCGATTGTCGGTGATGGCTGCAATATAAGCCCTACCCCCAAAATAAGCCCTAGTTAAAGTCCTTGTAGGTCTTATTTTCAGGGTAGGGCTTGTTTTCGGGGAAACAGGGTAGGGCTTATTTGGGGGGGGGGGGGGTAGGGCTTATATTGCAGCCATCACTGACAATCACGCTAGGTCTTATTTTCGGGGAAACAGGGTATGTGTAGCAGATACTCATATTACAAGATGGAAAGGGTTGTAGGAGAGCTTCATGTATGTGACCCTCATTGAGCTACAGCTTCCATACCCAGCCATTTAGGGACTGTTGACCTCCTCTAAGGCCCACAATAGGGAGAGAAGGTCTAAGATGATGGGCTCCCAGACGACAGTCACTTCATGTTGGGATTTTCTACATTCAATGGAAAATATATTTAGATAATGGACAAAGATTCTCCACCTGGGACCTCCTTCACCCACAAGGTCCTTAGAGGGCCACCATGGAGCACAAGGTTTGCCCTGCCATGGAGACAACCAAACTTGACTGATGGACTCCTCCCCTCAAATGTCTTTGTCCATACCCACCACGATTTAGCAATCATCACATAGGATGTCCCCACGTGGCAATCCATTCAAGGAGGCGTAAATCCTGTAGAGGTCCACGAAATCCAAACACCTCGGAGACCTATTGTGTTTGAGATTGCAGTACTTACTCCCGCATCTCCATGCTCCTCTTCAGGAAGTTGAGGTCTTTGAAGAAGACGTAGGGCTTCTTCTTCTGGCTCCCCGGCAGGCCCCTCCCCTGGCTGTCGTTTAGGTCCCTCCGATAGCGATCTCTCGCTGAGCGCCAACGCGTCTGAATGTCTTTTGCTGGAAGAGCAAACAGAGAGAGAGAGAGAGACACACAACGTAGGTTTAGGCAACTAAGAGTGTGCCGCAAGAAATAGCAAACTGGCATCAGTTATTGAAAAGATGATTTTACCATTAGTACAGGGAGGGGTTCTTTACAGTAAGAGTGAAAAAGCTGTGTGAGGTGCTCAACCACATACAGTTGCAACAGTAAAACAGAAAAAGCAAATGGACTTTAACTATTTTTTTTTTCAAAATCCATACAAAGAGGACATCAGTTATGGAGAGGTTCTGCAGTTTGTATAGGGAGATCTTCTTTAAAGCAAGAGCAGTTAAGCTGTGGGATGAGCAACCACATTGGGTGGAGCGAATAAAACCCATAACCTGAGCTTTTACTCCCAAACACCATACGTAGAAGAAAACAAAAGCAATAAATTGCATATGGAGGAATTCTTACTTTGGTTTGGGATGTGGCTCTTTTCAGTAACAGCAGTAAATCTGGAGGATGTCCTTTTGTAGGGTCCTTGGGATAAAAAGTTGTCCCATGGCATTATAGATTTTACTGGTGGCATCTGTAAAATCTATAATGCAATGGTGCAACATTTTATCTCAAGAACCTTACAAAGTCACAAAAAAATAAGCTGGAAGGAAGTTTTAAGTGCAATTTAGGTAGGGGTTCTTTTCAGTGAGAGCAGTTAAGCTGAGGGATACAGAAGTCCATAAGGTGTCACTATGGAAAATCAACAAGGGCTGTACAAAAGAGAAAAGGACATCAGCTGCGTATAGACAAAAGGAAGTAACAACATTAGTTTGGGAAGAGTTCTTTTTGGTAAGAGCAGTTAAGCTGTGTGGTGCAGTAGTGCATAGGGTGTCACTATGGCAAATCAACTTTTTAAGGGCTTTACAAAGGACAAGAGGGCATCGGCTGCGTATGGACTAAGTGAAGTATCAACATTAGTTTGGGAAGTGGTTTCTTTGATAAGAGCAGTTAAGCTAAGGGATGCAGAAGTTATTACTATGGCAAATCTACTTTTTAAGGGCTGTACAAAAGGACAAGAGGGCATCAGATGCCCATGAACCAAGGAAGTTTCAACATTCGTTTGGGAAGGGGTTTCTTTGGTAAGAGCAAAGCTCTTAAGCTGTGTGGTGTAGTAGTGTCACTATGGCAAATCTATTTTTTAAGGGCTGTAGAAAAGGACAAGAGGGCATCAGCTGCGTGTGGACTAAGGGAAGTATCAACATTAGTTTGGGAAGAGTTCTTTTTGGTAAGAGCAGGTAAGCTTTGTGGTGCAGAAGTTGTTACTATGGCAAATCCTACTTTTTAAGGGCTGTAGAAAAGGACAAGAGGGCATCAGCTACGTATGGACAAAGGGAAGTATCAACAGTTTGGGGAGAGTTTTCTTGGTAAGAGCAGTTAAGCTGTGTGGTGCAGAACTGCAAAAGCAAATCTAAATCTATAAAGAAACATCAAATTAACATTTTATTCCAAGGACCATACAAAGGAGAGGGGGCATTTCAAATGAAACATTTAACTGTAGGTGTTCTTTTCAGTAAAAGCAGTTAAGCTGTAGCATTTAAAGCCGCACAAATTGGCACCTTTAAAAATCTGAAATGTGATGGGAGATTAATTATGTATGCCAAGGGCCATACAAAAAGGACAAAGGAGTCTTTAGTGGGATATGGAAGAAAGAAAATGTTATTATTATGAAGGGGTTCTTTTTGGTAAAAGCATGATGGCAAAATTAAAAAGGACCAGATTATTTTTTTATAAAACTATTTTGGCACACGTTTTATTATTGATATATAACAGAATATTTGATTCGAGGAACGGCCTGTTACCCTTGCGGGGTCAGGAAGGAAGAGCGAAACTGGCCGCAGGTGTCCTTAGTAGAAGGGGCGGGGTTTATGTGACCTTCCTCTGGACCGTGGGAGTTACATAGAAGAAGACCGAGCCCCATTCTCACCTCTCTGTTTTTTCTGCCGCTCGCTGAGGATGGCCCAGTCGGGGGTCAGCAGCGCACACACCTCGTCCCAGACCTTCTTCTTCCGGTAGCGGTCGGAGTATCGCGGGCACTCGGTGTCCCATAACTCTGGGCGCTCGTGGACCATACTGATCAGCTGCTCCAGGCTGATGTCCCAGCGGGAGCTTTTCCCTTGGATCCCCTTCTCTGTTAGGAGAACAAGACCCGCAAGACATTGGTCAGCACCGGGGGGCATGAAACGGCATTGTGGGAGGTCGCCATTTAAGGGGCCAGCTGGTCCAGAACCAGAACACCCCCCCCCCCCCAGCTGGTTCCTGTGGGCCTCATTTGGGTCTCCTAAGATGGCAAAGAAACCCTGAATCTATGCAGTAGGTAAAACACCACTTAGGACTGAGGCCTGAGAAAAGGGGAGATTGTTTTACCCCCCCGGTACTATTAAGCCAATGGCATAATATTCTCTCTAGAGATTCAGAGTCCCCCCTTATGTTAGAAACCCCCCTCACATCAGCGGTGCCCATCAGGGTCCCCCCTTACGCCAGGGCACCTCCTCTTCTGTCAGGGTGCCTATCGGAGTCCCCCCTAACGTCAGGGTGCCCATCAAATTCCCCCCTTATGTTAGGATCCCCCCCTTACATCAGCGTGCCCATCAGGGTCCCCCTTTATGCCAGGGTGCCTCCTCTTCTGTCAGGGTGCCCATTAGGGTCCCTCCTTACGCCAGGGTCCCCCCCACTTTCATCAGGGTGCCCATTAGATTCCCCCTTATGTTAGGATCCCCCCTCACATCAGCGTGCCCATCAAGGTCCCCCCTTACGCCAGGGTGTTCATCAGGGTCCCCCCTTACGCCAGGGTGCCTCCTCTTCTGTCAGGGTGCCCATGAGAGTCCCCCCTTACGTCAGGGTGCCCATCAGGGTCCCCCCCTACATCAGGGTGCCCATCAGGGTCCCCCCCCTACATCAGGGTGCCCATCAGGGTCCCCCCACTTACATCAGGGTGCCCATCAGATTCCCCCTTATGTTAGGATCCCCCCTCACATCAGCGTGCCCATCAGGGTCCCCCCTTTCGCCAGGGTGTTCATCAGGGTCCGCCCTTACGCCAGAGTGCCCATCGGGGTCTCCCCTTACGTAAGGGTGCCCATCGGGGTCCCCCCTTACGTCAGGGTGCCCATCGGGTCCCCCCTTACGTCAGGGTGCCCATCGGGTCCCCCCTTATGTCAGGGTGCCCATCGGGGTCCCCCCTTATGTCAGGGTGCCCATCGGGGTCCCCCCTTACGTCAGGGTGCCCATCGGGGTCCCTCCTTACGCCAGGGTGCCCATCGGGGTCCCCCTCACGTCAGGGTGCCCATCGGGGTCCCCCCTTACGTCAGGGTGCCCATCGGGGTCCCCCCCACTTACATCAGGGTACCCATCAGATTCCCCCTTATGTTAGGATTCCCCCTCACATCAGCGTGCCCATCAGGGTCCCCCCTTACGCCAGGGTGCCCATCAGGGGCCCCCTCATGCCAGGGTGCCCATCAGGGTCCCCCCCACTTACATCAGGGTGCCCATTAGATTCCCCCTTATGTTAGGATCCCCCTCACATCAGCGTGCCCATCAGGGTCCCCCCTTACGCCAGGGTGTCCCCATCAGGGTCCCCCCTTATGCCAGGGTGCCTCCTCTTCTGTCAGGGTGCCCATCAGGGTCCCTCCTTACGTCAGGGTACCCCCCACTTTCATCAGGGTGCCCATCAGATTCCCCCTTATGTTAGGATCCCCCTCACATCAGCGTGCCCATCAGAGTCCCCCCTTACGTCAGGGTGCCCATCAGGGTCCCCCCCTACATCAGAGTGCCCATCAGGGTCCCCCCCCTACATCAGGGTGCCCATCAGGGTCCCCCCCCCCACATCAGGGTGCCCATCAGGGTCCCCCCCCCCTACATCAGGGTGCCCATCAGGGTCCCCCCCCTACATCAGGGTGCCCATCAGGGTCCCCCCCCTACATCAGGGTGCCCATCAGATTCCCCCTTATGTTAGGATCCCCCTTACATCAGAGTGCCCATCGGGGTCCCCCCTTACGTCAGGGTGCCCATCGGGGTCCCCCCTTACGTCAGGGTGCCCATCGGGGTCCCCCCTTACGTCAGGGTGCCCATCGGGGTCCCCCCTTATGTCAGGGTGCCCATCGGGGTCCCCCCTTACGTCAGGGTGCCCATTGGGGTCCCCCTCACTTACATCAGGGTGCCCATCAGATTCCCCCTTATGTTAGGATCCCCCCTCACATCAGCGTGCCCATCAGGGTCCCCCCTTACGCCAGGGTGCCCATCAGGGGCCCCCTCATGCCAGGGTGCCCATTAGGGTCCCCCCACTTACATCAGGGTGCCCATCAGATTCCCCCTTATGTTAGGATCCCCCTCACATCAGCGTGCCCATCAGGGTCCCCCCTTACATCAGAGTGCCCACCAGGGTCCCCCCTTACATCAGGGTGCCCATCGGGGTCCCCCCTTACGTCAGGGTGCCCATCGGGGTCCCCTCTTACGTCAGGGTGCCCATCGGGGTCCCCCCTTACGTCAGGGTGCCCATCAGAGTCCCCCCTCTTACATCAGAGTGCCTATCAGAGTCCCCCTTTGCCCATCAGATTCCCCCTTATGTCAGGATGCCCATCAGGGTCCCCCCTCTTACATCAGAGTGCCCATCAGAGTCCCCCTTTGCCCATCAAATTCCCCCTTACGTCAGGGTGTCCATCACAGTAACCCCTTACGTCAGGAACCCTCCCCCTTACTTCAGAGTGCCCATCGGAGTCCCCCTTACATCAGGGTCCCTATCACAGTCCACCCCCACTGCATAATCATGACTCACACATGAAGCCCAGGACGGAAGCTCCGATTGGTTCACGAATGGACTTTTTATTTGTTGTTCCTAATTCAGAACTGCGCAGTCATACTGAAGATAAGTGACTTTTTATTTTCTTCCCCATATGACTTATAGGGGTTTGTTTAGTAAAAAAAATTCATAATTTGTAGACATTCGTGCAGAGAAGCTGCGTGTACATTCGATCCGTGCCAGCAGAAAACAGGTTCATTCATAACAAATATAGAGAGAAAATCTGGAAAATACTGCTTTCTGGCAACTAGATGGAGATAAGAATCATCTACTACTCACTCTGCAGCATGTGCATGGGGATCCCCTCATTCATACCCTGCGGCTCCATCTGCTCCTCCCCGAACTGACCCTCTACGTGTTTCGTCATGGTGTCTCCGGGGTCTGTGAATGAAGAGGAGAGTGGGCGGTATGAGAGACCCCAAAGAGGAGGAAGGACCTTCCTGGGAGGTGATCACTAACCTGCGCTGATCTCGGTGGGGATTTCCTCCTCTTTTATCTGAACGTAGATCTCCTCCTCCTCCAACTTCACCACCGGCTGAAACTCGTCCTGGAAAAGTCAAGTCACAGCGTTCCATCAAATAGAATATATATAATAATAGTGACTTCTGTCCCAGGAGAGAGCCCTTTACATCAGAGTATCCCTTACTCCAGGGTCCCCCACCTCTACTTTAGGGTCCTCATTAGAGTCCCCCTTACACCTGAGACTCCCTCAAAGTCCCCCTTCTTCAGGGTCCCCATGAGAGTCTCCCCTTACTTTAGGATCCCCATCAGAATCCCCCCTTACTTTAGGATCCCAATCAGAATCCCCCTCTTACTTTAGGATCCCCATCAGAGCCCCCCTTACATCAGAAACTCCCTCAAGGTCTCCCTCACTCCAGGGCCCCCATCAGAGTCTCCATCAGAGTTCCTCTTACTTCGGGATCCCCATCAGTTTCTCCCTTCCATCAGAGTTTTCCCTTATATCAGGGTCCCTGTCAAAGTTCCCCCTTACAGCAGGATCATCATTGGAGACCCCCTTGCATCAGATTCCCCCTTACTATAGGGTCCCCTTTGGAGTCCCCTTTTACAGCAGAGTCCCCCTTACTACAGTGTCCCCATCGGTGTCCCCCTTACTATAGGGTCCCCATCAGAAATCCCCTTACTTCAGTGTCCTTGTAAGAGTCCCCCCTTACACAGTTCCCGTCAGGGTCCCCCTTACAACAACAGGGTTCCCCTTACAACAACAACACGGTTCCCGCCAGGGTCCCCCTTACAACACGGTTCCCGCCAGGGTCTCCCTCGGAGTTGCCACCTTACATCCAGGTCCCCATTACAGCAGAATCCCCTCCTTACTATAGAGTCCCCCCCTTACATCAAGGTCCCCATAGAGTGCCCCCCCCTTACATCAGGGTCCCCATGAAGAGTTCCCCTTCACATCAGGGTCCCCATCATTTTTTTCTTTACACCAGGTTAAAGCAGAGACCATGGACAGCCTGCGCTGACCTGAACCCTCAATCTTTGCACACTGATCCTAGCTGCAGGGTGAATAATACCTTGTAGTAAATATGGTCCGTGGGCCGTAGTCTGGAGACTTCAGCTGTAGGTTCAAGTGCTTGGGGAAAATACCACATTATGGCCACAAGATGGCGCTGAGGCTCATACATACGTCCTATATTCCTCAGCACCATCTAGTGGTGATCATGTGGTACTACTCTTTTTATAAATGAATAACATTGTTATGGTCTATGGTACCCACCTGGAGGTCCAATGAGGACATGCTGTGCTCCTCTGGTTGGCCCTGATCCTTGTCCATCTTGGATGAAGGCTGAGCAGACAGTTGACGGCACTCCGGGACCCCCGGGCTGAAGCAGAGAAGGGGGAGGCGTTAATATTTCCAACACACTGGGTACAAAGGTGCGCTAATTATCTAAACAGACAAGGGAGTTTCCCCCCCCGAATCTTACTCCCTGCACCCGTGATTGGCTCACTTTTTGGCTGCACAGAGCTGGAGGCCAAGTGTCAGGCATCCCCTGCAGCATCTTTTGGCTGACTAGTAAGGATTTTTTTCTGGTGAAAATGCTGCTCTGTGCTCCCTTCAGTGCTGACCGTACATGTAAAGGCCTTGGTATTCGGTTGAGGGGATGATCACCAAAAGTAGAGCCTGGATCCCTTCTGGTCAAAGGAGATCACAAGGCCAAATGCCAGGTCTTTAAAAGAACGGCCAGCACTAAAGGGAGTCTGAAGCAGCATCTCCCCCCCCCCAAAAAAAATGGGAGGAGCTAAAGGTTCAGCGATCCTCCCACTTCCACAGACATCACATGACTGTGCCTAGGGCCCAGTGATGGTGAACCTTGGCACCCCAGATGTTTTGGAACTACAATTCCCATGATGCTCAATTACACTGCAGAGTGCATGAGCATCATGGGAAATGTAGTTCCAAAACATCTGGGGTGTCAAAGTTCGCCATCACTGGCCTAGGCCTTTGAACACATGGTTAGCATGGAAGGGAGCTCAGAGCAGCATTTTCCCCGGGAAAGGTAGACATGTCAGCCCATTCCCCTTATTTGTTCATCTCCCTGAGGCTGTTTAAGAGAAGGTGTCACCGACCCGGGCAATGTGAAGAGAAGGTGTCACCGACCCGGGCAATGTGAAGAGAAGGTGTCACCGACCCGGGCAATGTGAAGAGAAGGTGTCACCGAGCCGGGCAATATGAAGAGAAGGTGTCACCGTCCCGGCAATACGAAGAGAAGGTGTCACCGACCCGGGCAATGTGAAGAGAAGGTGTCACTGACCCGGCAATGTGAAGAGAAGGTGTCACCGAGCCGGGCAATATGAAGAGAAGGTGTCACCGTCCCGGCAATACGAAGAGAAGGTGTCACCGACCCGGGCAATGTGAAGAGAAGGTGTCACTGACCCGGCAATGTGAAGAGAAGGTGTCACCGAGCCGGGCAATATGAAGAGAAGGTGTCACCGACCCGGGCAATGTGAAGAGAAGGCGTCACTGACCCGGCAATATGAAGAGAAGGTGTCACCGTCCCGGCAATACGAAGAGAAGGTGTCACCGACCCGGGCAATACGAAGAGAAGGTGTCACCGACCCGGGCAATACGAAGAGAAGGTGTCACCGACCCGGGCAATGTGAAGAGAAGGCGTCACTGACCCGGCAATGTGAAGAGAAGGTGTCACCGAGCCGGGCAATATGAAGAGAAGGTGTCACCGTCCCGGCAATACGAAGAGAAGGTGTCACCGACCCGGGCAATGTGAAGAGAAGGTGTCACTGACCCGGCAATGTGAAGAGAAGGTGTCACCGAGCCGGGCAATATGAAGAGAAGGTGTCACCGACCCGGGCAATGTGAAGAGAAGGCGTCACTGACCCGGCAATATGAAGAGAAGGTGTCACCGTCCCGGCAATACGAAGAGAAGGTGTCACCGACCCGGGCAATACGAAGAGAAGGTGTCACCGACCCGGGCAATGTGAAGAGAAGGTGTCACTGACCCGGCAATGTGAAGAGAAGGTGTCACCGAGCCGGGCAATATGAAGAGAAGGTGTCACCGTCCCGGCAATACGAAGAGAAGGTGTCACCGACCCGGGCAATACGAAGAGAAGGTGTCACCGACCCGGGCAATGTGAAGAGAAGGTGTCACTGACCCGGCAATGTGAAGA
The DNA here is from genome assembly GCA_037952835.1 of Lithobates septentrionalis. Taxonomy (NCBI): domain Eukaryota; kingdom Metazoa; phylum Chordata; class Amphibia; order Anura; family Ranidae; genus Lithobates; species Lithobates septentrionalis. The sequence goes on from JBBDGP010000241.1 coordinate 3,137,982, forward strand.
GAAGGTGTCACCGAGCCGGGCAATATGAAGAGAAGGTGTCACCGTCCCGGCAATACGAAGAGAAGGTGTCACCGAGCCGGGCAATACGAAGAGAAGGTGTCACCGACCCGGCAATACGAAGAGAAGGTGTCACCGTCCCGGGCAATACGAAGAGAAGGTGTCACCGTCCCGGGCAATACGAAGAGAAGGTGTCACCGTCCCGGGCAATACGAAGAGAAGGTGTCACCGTCCCGGGCAATACGAAGAGAAGGTGTCACCGTCCCGAGCAATATGAAGAGAAGGTGTCACCGACCCGGCAATACGAAGAGAAGGTGTCACCGTCCCAGGCAATACGAAGAGAAGGTGTCACCGTCCCGGGCAATACGAAGAGAAGGTGTCACCGTCCCGGGCAATACGAAGAGAAGGTGTCACCGTCCCGAGCAATGTGAAGAGAAGGCGTCACCGACACAATGTATAGTGATCTCTATGAGGATACATAGAGGATGAGGATACAATGATCTCTATGGGGAAACAATGTATATTGATCTCTATGGGGATACAATGTATATTGATCTCTATGGGGATACAATGTATATTGATCTCTATGGGGTATGCAATGTATATTGATCTCTATGGGGTATGCAATGTATATTGATCTCTATGGGGTATGCAATGTATATTGATCTCTATGGGGTATGCAATGTATATTGATCTCTATGGGGTATGCAATGTATATTGATCTCTATGGGGTATGCAATGTATATTGATCTCTATGGGGTATGCAATGTATATTGATCTCTATGGGGTATGCAATGTATATTGATCTCTATGGGGTATGCAATGTATATTGATCTCTAGGGGTATGCAATGTATATTGATCTCTATGGGGTATGCATTGTATATTGATCTCTATGGGGTATGCATTGTATATTGATCTCTATGGGGTATGCAATGTATATTGATCTCTATGGGGTATGCAATGTATATTGATCTCTATGGGGTATGCAATGTATATTGATCTCTATGGAGTATGCAATGTATATTGATCTCTATGGGGATACAATGTATATTGATCTCTATGGGGATACAATGTATAGTGATCTCTATGGGGATACAATGTATAGTGATCTCTATGGGGATACAATGTATAGTGATCTCTATGGGGATACAATGTATAGTGATCTCTATGGGGATACAATGTATAGTGATCTCTATGAAGATACAATGTATAATGATCCATATGAGGATACAATATATAGTGATCTCTATGAGGATACAATGTACAGTGATCTCTATGAGGATACAATGTATAGTGATCTCTATGGGGATACAATGTATATTGATCTCTATGGGGATACAATGTATATTGATCTCTATGGGGATACAATGTACAGTGATCTCTATGGGGATACAATGTATATTGATCTCTATGAGGATACAATGTATAGTGATCTCTATGGGGATACAATGTATATTGATCTCTATGGGGATACAATGCATATTGATCTCTATGAGGATACAATGTATAGTGATCTCTATGGAGGATACAATGTATATTGATCTCTATGGGGATACAATGTACGGTAAACTCTATGAGGATACAATGTACAGTGATCTCTGAGGATACAATGTATAGTGATCTCTATGGGGATACAATGTATATTGATCTCTATGGGGATACAATGTATATTGATCTCTATGGGGATACAATGTACAGTGATCTCTATGGGGATACAATGTATATTGATCTCTATGAGGATACAATGTATATTGATCTCTATGGAGGATACAATGTATATTGATCTCTATGGGGATACAATGTACAGTGATCTCTATGAGGATACAATGTATAGTGATCTCTATGAGGATACAATGTATAGTGATCTCTATGAGGATACAATGTACAGTGATCTCTATGGAGGATACAATGTACAGTGATCTCTATGAGGATACAATGTACAGTGATCTCTATGGGGATACAATGTACAGTGATCTCTATGGGGATACAATGTATAGTGATCTCTATGGGGATACAATGTATATTGATCTCTAAGAGGAAACAATGTATATTGATCTCTATGAGGATACAATGTACAGTGATCTCTATGAGGATACAATGTACAGTGATCTCTATGAGGATACAATGTACAGTGATCTCTATGAGGATACAATGTATAGTGATCTCTATGGTGATACAATGTATATTGATCTCTATGGGGATACAATGTATAGTGATCTCTATGGGGATACAATGTATATTGATCTCTATGGGGATACAATGTATAGTGATCTCTATGGGGATACAATGTATATTGATCTCTATGGGGATACAATGTACAGTGATCTCTATGAAGATACAATGTACAGTGATCTCTATGAGGACGCCCCTCCCCCTCAGCCCGCACTCCTCTCACCCGTCCAGCGTTGGACTCTCCGCTCTGATTCCTCCGACTATGCTGAGAAGCGGAAGCAGATCCCGCCCCCCCTTTCCCGGCCGCTGATTGGCTGCACGCACACCCTCTTCTATGGCTGAGCTTTGCGTTACATTCAACGTATGCGAAGACCTGCGCGCTAGAGGCCGGCCTTTGACCTGACAGCGTGTCTCCTCTGGAGACTCCGACAAAATGGCCGCCATCTCTCCACCGCTTTGCTATTGCTGTGTTCATTGGAGGGCAAGGCAGCGCTGGGACAGGGCGAAGTACACCCGATCTGCTGGAAAATAACATCTCCCTGTATAGTGACCTGGACAGGCGTGATGTCATATAGAGGTTACTGGCACCTCATTGGTATAGGAGACTCAAGAGGGAGGAGTTTTGTCATGGCGATCCCCAGAGCTGAAGGAGTCCCACCTGGGCCAATGCAATAATTTAAATAAGGCTATAAAAATTTTGTTCCAGAGTTGCCCTCAGACCAAGTTGGTCTTCAGATCCAGAGTCGCACTCGGATCTGACTCCCAGCTCCAGAGTCGCACTCGGATCTGACTCCCAGCTCCAGAGTCGCACTCGGGTCTGACTCCCAGCTCCAGAGTCGCACTCGGATCTGACTCCCAGCTCCAGAGTCGCACTCGGATCTGACTCCCAGCTCCAGAGTCGCACTCGGATCTGACTCCCAGCTCCAGAGTCGCACTCGGATCTGACTCCCAGCTCCAGAGTCGCACTCGGATCTGACTCCCAGCTCCAGAGTCGCACTCGGATCTGACTCCCAGCTCCAGAGTCCTACTCGGATCTGACTCCCAGCTCCAGAGTCCTACTCGGATCTGACTCCCAGCTCCAGAGTCCTACTCGGATCTGACTCCCAGCTCCAGAGTCGCACTCGGATCTGACTCCCAGCTCCAGAGTCGCACTCGGATCTGACTCCCAGCTCCAGAGTCGCACTCGGATCTGACTCCCAGCTCCAGAGTCGCACTCGGATCTGACTCCCAGCTCCAGAGTCGCACTCGGATCTGACTCCCAGCTCCAGAGTCGCACTCGGATCTGACTCCCAGCTCCAGAGTCGCACTCGGATCTGACTCCCAGCTCCAGAGTCGCACTCGGATCTGACTCCCAGCTCCAGAGTCGCACTCGGATCTGACTCCCAGCTCCAGAGTCGCACTCGGATCTGACTCCCAGCTCCAGAGTCGCCCTCAGACCAAGTTGGTACTCAGATCTAACTCCAAGCTCCAGACTCAACCTCAGACCAAGTTGGTATTCAGATCTGACTCCCAGCTCCAGTCAACCTCAGACCAAGCTGATTCTCAGATCTCTGAGCGCCAGAGTTGCCCCCCGAATCAACCGATTCTTAGATCCGACTTCCAGCTCCAGAGTCGGCCTCAGACTGAACGAAGGATTGTAAAACACATACAGGGACAGTCTTGCCTACATTAAAGAGAACCAATTCAATAATCAGTCTTTAACTATTTTGCTTCAGAGTTGCCTGCAGACCAAGCTGATTCTCAGATCCGACTCCCAGCTCCAGAGTTGCCTATAGACAGAGCCGATTCTCAGATCTCTCTGCCTCAGAGTGGCCCTCAGACCAAGGGGTTTCTCAGATGTGACTCCCAGCTCCAGAGTCGCCTTTAGAGTCTAAAGGCGACTCTGGAGCTGGGAGTCGGACCTGAGAATTAGCTTGGTCTAACGTTTAGACCAAGCTAATCCTCAGATGTGACTCCCAGCTCCTGTCAGCCTCAGATGGAGCTGATTCTCAGATCTGACTTCCAGCTCCAGAGTCGGTCTCAGACTGAAAGGATTATAAAACACATACAGGGATGGCTTTACTTACATTAAAGAGAACCAGTCCTGCCAGGGCCAATTCATGAATCAAAAGGTTCCGTCTATAAATATTTTGCTCCAGAGTCGCTTTCAGACCAAGCTGACTCCCAGCTCCAGAGTCGGCCTCAGACTGAAAGAAGGATTATAAAACACATACAGAGATGGCCTTTCTCACATCAAAGAGAACCAATAAACAATACAGAAAGGACTTTGTGCTTAGTGCTAAAATAACAAATAAAGCGGGTAAGCTACACACTAATCCTCTGAATACTCAACTGTGCTAAAAAATGGTGCACTGTCCCTTTAAGAAGTGAAAAATATGAAAGCAGCAATGTGCATAAGGTAAATGATGAAACAGAGTGAACAGTCTTTTTAAATAAAGTGCCAAATTCCAAATCCAGTGGCTCAAAAATTCTTGTGATGTCACTGTTGTCCCCTTTACGCATTTCATCATAATCAACGTCGTCAGTGTGCCCTGTCAGTTATGATGAAACGCATAGGGAGGAGCCATCGGTGATCACCTAGATGGGATTGTTTTTTTCTCAGCAAAAGTGGAGTTCCGGCGAGTTCACACCACATGCAGTCCAGTGCATTTTTGTTCTGCATCAAACACGCATGGAAAGTAGGTTATTATGGTTTCCAATGGCATAGTTCACAGTAGTGCGGTCAGTTTCAGGGCTTTTCAGTTCCAGAAAAAAAAGTAGAACATGGTGCATTTCCTACACTGGTACGCAGTAAAATTTAGCAAAAACGCTCTAAATACCACTGGAACGCATCAAAAACGCACTGGATCCTAGTATAGTGGGGGGGGGGGGAGAAGAAAAAACGCACCGGAATGCATCAAAAGCGCCTTAAAACGCACATGCAGAAACGTACCCGGAGTGCGTTTTTGTGGTGTGATGGACTTTGTTCACTTTATGGTTAATAATTTACCTTTCTGCACGTTACACTTTGCTGTTTTCATGTTTCACTTTTTAAAGGCATTGTTGTATATTAAAGAGAACCGGTCCCGCCAGGGGCGATTCAAGAATGTAAATGCTCGGTCTGTAAATATTTTGCTCCAGAGTCACCTAAAGACAAAGCTCCAGAGTTGCTCTCAAAGCAATAGCTTGCGTGTGTCTCATTCACCGCTCTGCACTAGGATAGTACTGCAGCTCCTGATTGACAGTCTCCTCCTGCCATTACCACTCTCCGTACCAACGCGTTTCGTCACTGTGGATTAGAGAGCTGCAGAGCTTACATGTAAATTATGTTCTAATTTGGGGAGATTTGATATATGTAGCAGCAGATATAGGATTTTTTTTTTAACAGAGTGGGGAGTTGTTATATTTATTGTTGGCCAGAACTGACACCCAGCTCCAGAGTTGCCCTCAGACAGAGCTGTTTCTATGATCTGTCCCCCCCCCCCCCAGAGTTATATTTAGACAAAGCTAACTTTTAGATCTGACACCCAGCTCCAGAGTCGCCCCCAAACCAAGCCGATTCTCAGACCCGACTCCCAGCTCCAGAGTCACCCTCAGAATGAGATGTTTCTCAGATCTGACTCAGAGTCGCTCGCAGACCAACAGCTTGCCTGTGTCTCGTTCACCGCTCTGCGCTAGGATTTTGCTGCCGAGGATTGTACTGCTGCACTAGATTGACAGGGGCTTCTCCTGCCATTATTTGTTGGAACTAATGTTAGGAGATAACGCAGCATAGTCATTTTCAATTGTTTTCACACAACTGTATGGGACGTGATCAGTGCTAGCAGCTGTCGATCATTATTACTCGTCTAGTATATTTTGTTATCTATGTATTTTGTCACTTTTAAAACAAGTAGCTCTCATCCTCATAGTTTGTTTTACATATAAATTCTGTTCTAATTGTAGGAGATGTAATATACAGTATCTCACAAAAGTGAGTACACCCCTCACATTTTTGTAAATATTTTATTATAGCTTTTCATGTGACAACACTGAAGAAATGACACTTTGCTACAATGTAAAGTAGTGAGTGTACAGCTTGTATAACAGTGTGAATTTGCTGTCCCCTCAAAATAACTCAACACATAGCCATTAATGTCTAAACCGCTGGCAACAAAAGTGAGTACACAAGTCAAATTGTCCAAACTGGGCCCAAAGTGTCAATATTTTGTGTGGCCACCATTATTTTCCAGCACTGCCTTAACCCTCTTGGGCATGGAGTTCACCAGAGCTTCACAGGTTGTCACTGGAGTCCTCTTCCACTCCTCCATGACGACATCACGGAGCTGGTGGATGTTAGAGACCTTGCGCTCCTCCACCTTTCGTTTGAGGATGCTCCACAGATGCTCAATAGGGTTTAGGTCTGGAGACATGCTTGGCCAGTCAATCACCTTTACCCTCAGCTTCTTTAGCAAGGCAGTGGTCGTCTTGGAGGTGTGTTTGGGGTAGTTGTGTTGGAATACTGCCCGGAGGCCCAGTCTCCGAAGGGAGTGGGATCATGCTCTGCTTCAATATGTCCCAGTACATGTTGGCAATCATGGTTCCCTCAATGAACTGTAGCTCCACAGGGCCGGCAGCACTCATGCAGCCCCAGACCATGACACCCCCACCACCATGCTTGACTGTAGACAAGACACACTTGTCTTTGTATTCCTCACCTGGTTGCCACCACACACGCTTGACACCATCTGAACCTAATAAGTTTATCTTGGTCTCATCAGACCACAGGACATGGTTCCAGTAATTCATGTCCTTAGTCTGCTTGTCTTCAGCAAACTGTTGCAGGCTTTTTTGTGCATCATCTTTAGAAGAGGCTTCCTTCTGGGATGACAGCCATGCAGACCAATTTGATGCAGTGTGCGGCGTATGGTCTGAGCACTGACAGGCTGACAACCCCCCACCCCTTCAACCTCTGCAGCAATGCTGGCAGCACTCATATGTCTATTTCCCAAAGACAACCTCTGGATAAGACGCTGAGCACGTGCACTCAACTTCTTTGGCCGACCATGGCGAGGTCTGTTCTGAGTGGAACCTGTCCTGTTAAACCGCTGTATGGTCTTGGCCACCGTGCTGCAGCTCAGTTTCAGGGTATTGGCAATTTTCTTGTAGCCTAGGCCATCTTTATGTAGAGCAACAATTCTTTTTTTTAGATCCTCAGAGAGTTCTTTGCCATGAGGTGCCATATTGAACTTCCAGTGACCAGTATGAGAGAGTGAGAGCGATAACACCAAATTTAACACACCTGCTCCCCATTCACACCTGAGACCTTGTAACACTAGCAAGTCACATGACACCGGAGAGGGAAAAGGGCTAATTGGGCCCAATTTGGACATTTTCACCTAGGGGTGTACTCACTTTTGTTGCCAGAGGTTTAGACATGAATGGCTGCATGTTGCGTTATTTTGAGGGGACAGCAAATTTAAACTGGTATACAAGCTGTACACTTATTACTTTACATTGTAGCAAAGTGTAATTTCTTCAGTGTTGTCACATGAAAAGATAGAATAAAATATTTACAAAAATGTGAGGGGTGTACTCACTTTTGTGAGATACTGTATGTAGCAGCAGATTTGGGATTCTTCTAACAGAGAGTGTGAAGTTATTATATTTATTGTTGGCCAGATCTGACACTCAGGTCCAGATTCAAACTCTGACCAAACTAAATATCAGATCTGACAACCAGTTCCAGAGTTGGCCTCAGACCAAGCTGATTCCCAGATCCAACTCCCAGCTCCAGAGTTGGCCTCAGACCAAGCTGATTCCCAGATCCAACTCCCAGCTCCAGAGTCAGCCTCAGACCGAGCTCATCCTCAAATCTGATTCCCAGCTCCAGAGTTGCCCTCAGACAGAGCCGATTCTCAGATTTCTCAGCTTCAGAGTAGCCCTCAGACCAAGGGGTTTCTCAGATCCGACTCCCAGCTCCAGAGTCGCCTTTAGAGTCAAAAGGCGACACTGAAACTGGAAGTCAGACCTTAAAATCAGCTTCTCAGATCCGTCTTTCAGCTGCAGAATCAGTCTCAGACCGAGCCGATTTTCAGATCTGACTCCCAGCTCCAGAGTCAGCTTCAGACTGAAAGAATGATTATAAAATACATACAAGGATGGCCTTATTTACATTAAAGAGAACCAGTCCTGCCAGGGCCAATTCAAGATTTAAAAGGTTCCATCTATAATTATTTTGTTCCAGAGTCGCCTTCAGACAAAGCTGACTCCCAGGTCCAGAGTCGGCCTCAGACTGAAAGAAGGATTATAAAACACATACAGAGATGGCCTTTCTCACATCAAAGAGAACCAATAAACAATAAAAAAAGGACTTTATGCTAAAATAACAAATAAAGCGGGTAATCTGCACGCTAATCCTCTGAATACTCAACTGAGCTCAAATATACAAAAATAGTGGGCTATCCCTTTAAGAAGTAGAAAAAAATGAAAGCAGCAAAGTGCAATGCGCATAAAGTAAATGATAAAACATAAAGTGAACAAAGTCTGTTTAAATAAAGTGACAAAGTCCAAATCCAGTGTCTCAAAAATTCTTGTCATGTCACCACTGGCTCCTCCCTACGCGTTTTATCATAATCAAGGTAGTCCAGGTCCCCGATGATGGCGATATGATGAAACGCGTAGGACAAGCCATCACTGATCACCTAGAAGGGATTGTTTTTTTTCTCAGCAAAAGTGGACTTACTCTTTAAATGGACTTTGTTCACTTTATGGTTAATAATTTACCTTTCTGCATGCTGCACTTTGTCGTTTTCATATGTTTCACTTCTTAAAGGGATAGCGCACAATTGTTGTATATTAAAGAGAACCAGTCCAGCCACGGCCGATTTAAGAATGTAAATGCTCGATCTGTAAATATTTTGCTCTGGAGTCACCTAAAGACAAAGCTGATTCTTAGATTTGACTCCCAGCTCCAGAGTCACCCTCAGAGTGGGCTGTTTCTCTGATCTGCCCCCCCCCCCCCCCAGTTCCAGAGTTACCTTTAGACAAAGCTGATTTTTAGATCTGACTCCCAGCTCCTGACTCGCCCTCAAACCAAGCCGATTCTCAGATCCGACTCCCAACTCCAGAGTCACTCTCAGACTAAGCTGATACTCAGATCTCACTTCCAGCTCCAGTCAGTCTCAGATCAACATCTTGCCTCTGCATCATTCACTGCTTCGCACTAGGATTGTGAAGACAGGGTCTCCTCCTGCCAGTACCACTCTCCGCCCCAACGTGTTTTGTCGCTGTGGATTAGAGAGCTGCAGAGCTCACATATAAATTCTGTTCTAATTTTGGGGGGTTTGATATATGTAGCAGTAGATTTGGGATTTTTTTTAACAGAGTGAGGAGTTGATATATTTATTGTTGGCCAGAGTTACATTTAGACAAAGCTCATTTTTAGATCTGACACCCAGCTCCAGTCGCCCTCAAACCAAGCCGAGTCTCAGATCAGACACCCAGCTCCAGAGTCACCCTCAAATGAGCCGTTTCTCAGATCTGACTCCCAGCTCCACAGTCACTCTCAGACCAACAGCTTGCCTATGTCTCGTTCACCGCTCCGCACTAGGATTTTTTTTATTTTTTAACAAAGACCACACTAGGATTTTACTGCCGACGATTGTACTGTCGCACCAGATTGACAAAGGCTCCTCCTGCCATTACCACACTCCCCCCCCCAGCATGTTTTGTCACTGTGGATTAGAGGGCTGCAGAGCTTACATATAAATTCTGTTGGTAATTTTGGGAGATCTAATACATGTATCAGCAGATTTGGGATTTATTTATTTTTCTAACAGAGAATGGGGAGTTGTTACATTTATTGTTGGCCAGATCTGACGCCAAGGTCCAGATTTAATCCCCGACCAAACTGAATATCAGATCTGACGCCCAGCTGCAGAGTTGGCCTCAGACTGAACCGATTCTCAGATCCGACTACCAGCTCCAGAGTCAGCCTCAGACCAAGCTGATTCTCAGATTTGACTCGCAGCTCTAGAGTCGGCCTCAGACTGAGCTCATCCTCAGATCTGACTCCCAGCTCCAGAGTCAGCCACAGAACGAGTTGATTCTCAGCTCCGACTCCCAGCTCCAGAGTTGGCCTCCGGCCGAACTGATTCTCAGATCCAACTTCCAGCTCCAGAGTTGGCCTCAGACCGAGCTCATCTTCAGATCTGACTCCCAGCTCCAGAGTTGCCCTCAGACAGAGCCGATTCTCAGATCTCTCCGCTTCAGTCGCCCTCAGACCAAGGGGTTTCTCAGGTCCGACTCCCAGCTCCAGAGTCGCCTTTAGAGAGTCTAAAGGCGACTCTGAAACTGGAAGTCAGACCTAAAAATCAGCTTGGTCTAAAGTTTAGACCAAGCTGATTCTCAGATCCAACTCCCAGTTCCAGAGTCGGTCTCAGATCGAGCCGATTCTCAGATCGGACTTCCAGCTCGAGTCAACCTCAGACTGAGCTGATTCTCTGATCTGACTCCCAGCTCCAGTCAGCTTCAAACTGAAAGAAGGATTATAAAACACATACAAGGATGGCCTTATATTAAACAGAACCAGTCCTGCCAGGGAAAATTCAAAAATCAAAAGGTTCCGTCTATAAATATTTTGCTCTAGAGTTGCCTTCAGACAAAGCTTACTGCCAGCTCCAGAGTCGGCCTTAGACTGAAAGAAGGATTATATGTAGTTTATGGTGAAACGCGTAGGCAGGAGCCATTAGTGTTCATCTAGATGGGATTGTTTTTTTCCCAGCAAAAGTGGAGTTACTCTTTAAATGGACTTTGTTCACTTTACGTTTAATAATTTACCTTCTGCATGTTGCACTTTGCCGTTTTCATTTTTCACTTCTTAAAGGGATAGTGCACCATTATTGTATATTAAAGACAATCAGTCCCCATTTGTAAATTAAAATCATATCCTCTCTAAGGATGGGGCGTGACCGGATGCAGGTGTGAGCAGTGAGTGAGTGCTCTCTCCCGGCCCTGATGCTGCACCAGTGCCTCGGCCTGAATGGGATTGTCTGTGTGAGAACCCAGTGAGCTCCAGAGCCCTGACTATCGATGCACTGAGGCGTTCCTTGCTGGAATATTGTGGGACGGCAGGCTGACTGACTGGGGTGATAAGCGCCTAGAGAGAAGGATACAAGAAGGCTGAAGGAGACTAGTCGCTTTATCTCCCTGTTGTACGGCTGAGTTAAGCGGAGCTCGGGACCTGTGCTGGTGGCGTCGCTGGGTTGCTTAGCAACGCCACGCCGCAGCTGCGAGAGGCTTGTTATGCTGACTGGAAGTAAGTGAGGAGGCCGAGAAGACCAGCTGAGCGGTGTAGAGAATCAGGAACGAACGCCGACGCCGTTCCCGTGGCTGTGACTGGCTGTGTTTGGCTGACTGGGGATATACTATCGACACTGTGGAAGGCTGGGACAAAAACCCTGTTGAAGTACTGCTGAGGCCCTACAGATCCACCAAACGCCGATGGAAGAGAGGTAAAGACTTTGAACATATAACCATATATAACAGAGACTGTATAGTAGAGCGGGGAGCTTGGGATTTGTCATTTGCTATATAAATACCGGTCTGCTAAAGTGAGGAAGGACTGTCTGCTGAACCTGTCAATCTAGTCGGTTACAGGCTGCTAAACTATTTTGGCTGGCTATGACCAAAAGGAAGGGGGAAGAACAGCTACAGCAGCCCCTAGAAAACATGCCTGTTCAAATCACCCGGGCAGCCAAAGAAAAGGAAAAGGGGTCTCAAAACGCATCTGCATTATCAGCTGCTGCGAAGCTGGAAAAATTTGCACACAGTGCTACGCTATCTCCAGCCAAAAATAATCAACTGACCGCGGGAAAGTCGTCAGCGGGGGGCCTAGGGGATAGAAGGAGTCTGGGGAAAGGACCAGATACCCAGTCAGCCAGCACAAGAGCAACAAACAAAAAGAGTCCGGAGAGGGAGCAGCCCGGAAGAGCAGGGGATAGTAGCCCCACTGTAGATGTAGTTGGTGACCAAGAACCCACCTTAAAAGAGGTATTATGCGCCATAAATGCATGCAGAAGCTCGATAGGCGGGATGTGGGAAGAGCTGAAAGCTTTGAGCGAGGAGTTTGGCAGCATTAAACAAGAACTCCAGAAAACAGTCGAGAGAGTTAAAACGGTGGAAGAAAGGGTTAGCCAAGTAGAAGACATCGTAACCCCAATGCGACTTGAACTCAAAAAAATGCAAGCACAGTTAGACGCTAACAGCCTTAAAATGGATGAATGGGAGAATAGGTCCCGAAGACAGAACGTAAGAGTGATGGGTCTTCCTGAGAAAAGTGAGGGGTCCCGCCCTGAAGAATTTATGGAAAAGTGGCTTAAAGAGGTGTTCGGGGCTGAGGCGTTTTCACAGTTTTTCTCTATTGAGCGTGCCCACAGAGTGCCGTCTAGATCAGCATATTCAGGAGACCGCCCGAGACCAATGATTTTAAGATTTTTTTGTTATAAAGATAAGCTAAATTTGATACAAAGGTCTAGAGAGAAAGGAGATATTTTTTTCAATGGTGCTAGAATAGCGATATATCCAGATTATTCCCCAGACTTACAAAGAAGAAGAGCAGGCTTTCTGGATATTAAGCGCACATTACGGAACCATAACATCCCATACGCGTTATTGTATCCAGCACGGCTGCGCATAGAGGCTCTAGGAACTATCCGTTTTTTTGAATCTGTCAAAGGTGCTACGGACTGGTTTGAAGAGAACAAAAGGAACTTATAAAACCGAAGTCGCATACAGATGACTGATGGTGTTTTTTTTTTTTTTTTTTTTTTTGTTGCCGCAGGGCCGGGAGAGGTTGGGTGGATTATGTGTGGGATGAGAGTATGGTTTAGATTGATGATAGGTGTTATTGCAATCTTTGGGTCAGTGGATCCATTGGGGGGGGGGGGAGGGGGGAGGAGGGGGGAGGATGGTGGGATGAGGGGAATAGAGTGGTCACAAGGAAGGCTCCCAGGGCACGCCGAGTAAGGCAAGGGAGGGGGCAAAAGGGATTATTTAAAGTAGGGGACAACACAGTTGTTTTAAATAGATTTGTAATACAAGCCACGTGGTTAAAAATATTGGTTTATAACTATGTGAATTTTTGGAGATTGAACACAATGAGGAATTTATGTCGGTATGGAAGGGGGGGGGGGTACGGGGGTAATATTCCTCGGGACCCACCTGTTCCCCTTCCCATAATAACAGCACTGAGTGTGGCAAGAAGGGGTATCATTGATTTGAAACAGAAGGTTAATAGCCTAGGGGGAAAAAGGGCACATGTGGTGAACTGGTATGACCAGTCTAGATGTTGGAGACTTCTTCCTTGTAACTCTTTTCAAAAAAGCGCCAGGTTAAAACAGCATAACTGTATGCCTTTGAATTATCGTGCTATCAGCAGAAGGATGGACCTATCCCAGTACCTGCATAACTGGTATTGCCCTTTATCAAAGTACAATTTGAATGAAACCTAGATCATTTGGAATTAGTTCTTGGAACATTAGAGGTATGAGTGACCCTACGAAAAAAGCCACTGTGTTCCAGGAGCTAGAATTATGTGCTACTGATGTGGTGTGCCTGCAGGAGACCCACCTGACTGATGATACTAAGTTATTAATCAGAAGTAAAAAATTTCAATTACAATATCACTCTGTGTATTCCTCTTACTCAAGGGGAGTGAGTATCTTGATTAGGAAGGGTCTGGTGTTCTCCTGCAGGGATATCAGTATTGATAAATTAGGATGTTTTATTTTTTTGTATTGCTTGATTGAAGGAAGGCCTTTTGTTATAGTAAACGTGTACATCCCCCCACCTTTTAAAATGGAGGTTCTGCTTTTACTATTAGGGTTCCTGGAGGATAAGAGAGAGGACCCAGTGGTGATAGTTGGGGATTTCAATACAGTTCTTGATAGTAGGATCGACAGATTTCCACCAGGGGTTAGTCGAAATAGAGGATCAGAGGGAAGGCTGGCACAGTTCCTTGAGGAGGTGGGGTGGTGTGATATTTGGAGGACTCGTAATCCCACCAGTCAGCAATATTCTTGTTTCTCAGGATCCTACCAAACGCTTTCCCGTATTGATATGGCCATTGGCAATAATGAAATCCAACCCCTAATTCAAACGATCGAATACCGCCCAAGGGGAGTGTCCGATCATTCGCCACTGATATTGACAATAACCATGCGGGATAACGGGGGCCCGAGAATGTGGTCACTAAATCCAACATGGTTGGGACTGATAGGGAACAGGGACGAAATTAATGCAAGGTTGAAAGAATTTATTGACTTTAATACAGGCACTGCATCGCGGGGTGTGATGTGGGACTCCCTGAAAGCGTTTCTTAGAGGGCTGCTGATTCAACAGATTTCCAAGTTAAAGAAGCAAACAAGGGCAAGGGAAGAGAGTATTAGGGAAGAGGTTCGGGAATCAGAAAGAAAATATGTACTAGATCCAACTGTGGAAAATCGAAACCAATGGGTATTGAAGCAGCAAGAATATAAAAATGAAGAATTTAAAAGAGCAGAGAATAGGAAGATCTTCCAGAGGCAAAGGAATTTTGTCGAGGGGGAAAGAGTTGGTCGGACGCTGGCTATGCTGGCCAAAACCAACTCTCCCTCTTCAACAATTCCTATGATCAAAACAAAGAAAGGGGACATCTCATCAGACCCGGGGATAATTTCTGATACATTTGTAGAGTTCTATAGGGATCTATATAAGAAACGCCACTCTCCTGTACAAGAAGAGATGGAGGAATTCTTGGGAGGAACGGTGTTGCCGGTGCTCTCGGACACAGACATGAATAGCCTGGAAGCCCCAATAACACTGGAAGAAATAGAGCAAGCAATAAAGAATATGCAGAGCCAAAAGTCCCCGGGTCCTGATGGATTACCAGCTGAGGTGTATAAACAATTTGGGGAGGTTTTGTCCCCAGAACTTTTGAAGGTATTTAATTGGTCAGCTGAAGTTGAGACTTTACCATTATCAATGTACGAGGCCATTATAGTACTGATTCAGAAGGAGGGGAAAAACCGGCTGGATACGTCATCATATAGACCAATCTCGTTGTTGAGCACGGATGCCAAGATCCTGGCTAAGGTCTTGGCTACCAGGCTCAATAAATGTATACCTGGTCTGGTACACCCGGACCAGTCTGGGTTTATTCAGAATAGGTCTACTAGTAAAAATATAAGAAGAACCTTTCT
Organism: Lithobates septentrionalis; assembly: GCA_037952835.1. Classification (NCBI taxonomy): domain Eukaryota; kingdom Metazoa; phylum Chordata; class Amphibia; order Anura; family Ranidae; genus Lithobates; species Lithobates septentrionalis. The sequence goes on from JBBDGP010000241.1 coordinate 3,153,351, forward strand.
GAATGTCCAGACGCCGGTAAAAATCGCAGGCTCCAGAGTTGTCTTGTCCCTGGACATTGCCAGGGCATTCGACTCTCTGGAGTGGGATTATTTATGGTGGGCACTGGGAAAATTTGGGTTTGGTCCCCGGTTTATAAAGTGGCTTAAGATAATATATCATCACCCCAATGCCAGATTAAAAATAAATAATTCATACTCAGAGCGGATTTCCCTTGAGAGGGGGACTAGACAGGGGTGTCCTTTGTCGCCTCTGCTGTTCGCCCTGGCTATGGAACCGTTCGCAGAGGTAATAAGAAAGTCCCCAGGCCTACAGGGTTATAAAAGAGATGTCGGTGAGGAAAGAATTGCACTCTATGCCGATGATGTACTACTGTTCTTGGGGGATATGGGGCCGTCATTAGTTAGGGCGATGCAGTTGGTGGAGGGGTTTGGAACGATCTCAGGATTAGCAGTCAACTGGGAGAAATCCACAATTCTCCCACTTGACTCGACTACGGGTTCCCTTCAGCAGAAAATACCTCATCTTAGAGTGGTGGAGAACTTTAAATATCTGGGTATAGTAATAACTAATACCCCAATGCAGTATATTAGAGACAACTTAGTGCCGTTGCTAGAAAAGTTTAAAAGGAAAAAGGAGATCTGGTGTCGACTCCCTCTATCTATGGCAGGGCGCGTAAATCTGATCAAGATGATCTGGATGCCACAATTAATGTATATATTACACAATTCACCAGTTTGGATTGGGAGGGAATGGTTTATAAAAATAAACTCCCTCTTTCGTGAATTGATCTGGAAGAAGGGCCAGGCCAGGATTAGTCTCCAGACGCTGCAGCGCCCTAACAGGGAGGGGGGACTGGCGGTGCCCCACCCATATAGATACTTTCTGGCGGCCCAGATGCAACACCTGGGGGGAAGTGAGTGTGGGGGAGAGCTGAACACATGCGCGAAAATTATGCTGTCAGGGAATCCGCATAACTCCCTGTCGGGAGCACTGGAAGCCGGGACACTGGGAAACGTACTCCCAACACACAAGCTGGTTACAAAAGTATGGCGGTCAGTGAAGATAGAAATGGGCTATGGGGGCCCCACGGAATTCTCACCTATTTGGCAGAATAGGCAGTTACAAGAACTGAACTCTATAGAAGTAAACAGGATCTGGGAAAGGGCGGGCATAAATAGATTGAAGCAAATGTTTGATGGCAACACACTAAAATCTTTTACAGACCTAAGGCAGGAGTTCGAAATTCCCAAAGAAACATTTTATTTTTACCTCCAGGTTAGACACGCGCTAGAGAAGCAATTCAGGACTGCGGTACTGGAATGGTGTAGTGCACCTTTGCTCAGTAGGGTGGTGAGGGCACCCGGCCTTAAAGGGCTGATATCAGGGACATACGCTCAGTTAACGGAAAGGGCAACTAGCCTGTCCCCACTCTTGCGGGCAAGGGAGGGGTGGGAGGCCGATGTGGGGGAATTGAGTAATGACCAGTGGGAGAAGGTACTGGAGCTCGGCCCACTGGTTTCTCTCTCCCCGTCACAACGGGCATCGCACCTACTATTGACACACAGAGCCTATTATACCCCCAAGAAACTCTATAGATTTGGAAAAAGACCAGATGACAAGTGCCCTAGATGCCTGGAGACAGGCGATCTTGTACACATGATGTGGAGGTGTCCGAAATTAGTAAGGTATTGGACTGAGATCCTAAGTATTATAGAAGCTAGGCTTGGGAAAAGAGTGGAATACGAGGCCAAGGCGTGTGTACTGGGGCTATTTAGTAAGAACGTGGGGGAGGATCATATAGGTATAGCAATAGTGCGGGGGCTATACCAGGCGAGGAAGTTGATTGCGAAGGCATGGTTATCAGCAACGCCCCCTACTTCGGAAGAATGGGTTAATACAATGAATGCGCTGGTCAGAACAGAGAGGACTATATACGGTAGAAGGGGGAATTATAAGAAATTTTCAAAGATTTGGGGTTTGTGGTGCCAGGGTAGAATTATATAATACTCTAGTGCTGGTAGGATCCAAGGGAAACGGTATTTAGGAGTATGTATATGGTCGGTAACAAGGAGTGTTAAAGTTAAGAGATTTTTATATTTGTGGAAAGCAACTGTGGGGGTGGGGGGTGGGATTGGTTAATAGAGGGTAGAGCAAGGGGTTGATATTTTCACTCGTTTTCTTATTTAACTTGATTTGGGACAATATATGTATCAATGAACTGTCTTTGATTGTCTGATTTTATAATGGAAATTGTATAACTTGAAAATTAATAAAAATGACTTGAATTAAAAAAAAAAAAAGACAATCAGTCCCGCCAGGGCCGATTCAAGAATGTAAATACTCGGTCTGTAATTATTTTGCTCCAGAGTCACCTAAAGACAAAGCTGATTCTTAGATCTGACTCCCAACTCCAGAGTCGCATTCAGATTGAGCTGTTTCTCAGATCTGACTCCCAACTCCAGAGTAGCTCTCAGACCGACAGCTTGCCTGAGTCTCATTCACTGCTCCACACTAGGATTGTACTGCCACTCCAGATTGAGAGAGGCTCCTCCTGCTATTACCACTCTCCACCCCAACGCGCTTCATCACTGTAGATTAGAGAGCTGCACAGCCTACATATAAATTCTGTTCTAATTTTTGGAGACCAGCAGATTTGGGATTTTTTTTTTAACAGAGAGTGGGGAGTTATATTTATTGTTGACTAGATCTGACACCCAGCTCCAGAGTTGCCCTCAGACCGAGCTGTTTCTCTGATCTGCCCCCCCCCCCCCCCAGCTCCCGAGTCACATTTAGACAAAGCTAAATTTTAGATCTGACTCCCAGCTCCAGAGTTGCCCTCAAACCAAGCCGATTCTCAGATCCGACTCCCAGCTCCAGAGTCACTGTCAGACCAACAGCTTGCCTGTGTCTTGTTCACAGCTCCGCAGTAGGATTGTACTGCTGCACCAGATTGACAGAGGCTTCTCCTGCCATTACCACTATCCGTCACAGCACATTTTGTCACTGTGGATTAAAGAGCAGCAGAGCTTACATATACAAACTGATTATCAGATCTGACACCCAGCTCCATGGTCAACCTCCGACTGAACTGATTATCAGATCGGACGCCCAGCTCCAGATTCAACCTCTGACTGAACTAATTATCAGATCTGATGCCCAGCACCAGAGTCAACCTTTAACCAAACAGATTGTCAGATCTGATGCCCAGCTCCATGGTCAACCTCTGACCCAACTGATTGTCAGACTTGACGCCCATCTCCAGAGTTAACCTCGGACCAATTGATTTCCAGATCTGACGCCCAGCTCCAGAGTCAACCGTTGACTGAACTGATTGTCAGATCTGATGCCCAGCTCCAGAATCAACCTCCGACCCAACTGATTGTCAGATCTGATGCCCAGCTCCAGAGTCACCCTCCGACCCAACTAATTGTCAGATCTGACGCTCCGCTCCAGAATCAACCTTTGACCGAACCAATTATCAGAGCTGACACCCAGCTCCAGAGTCAACCTTTGACCGAGCGGATTATCAGATCTGACGCTCAGCTCCAGAATCAACCCCCGACCCAACTGATTTGTTAGATTTGACACCTAGCTCCAGAATCAACTTCCAACTCAACTAAATGTCAGATCTGATGCCCAACTCCAGAGTCAACCTTCAAACGAACTAATAGTCAGATCTGACACCCAGCTCCAGAGTCACCTTTAAATGAAGCTTATTTTCAGATCTGACTCCCAGCTCCAGAGTTGTTCTTACAGGAAGCTAACTCTCAAGATTAGATTTCCAGCGTCTCAGCACCCCCTGCAAAAGCTGATTCTCAGCTCTGACGTCCAGCTCTAAACTTATCCTCAGACAAAGTTGGTTCTCAGATCTGATTTCTAGTTACTAAGTCACTTTTAGATGAAGCTGATTCTTAGATCGGACTCCTAGCTCCAGAGTCAGCCACAACAAATCTGCTTTTTAATACGGACTCCTAGCTACAGAGTTTACCTTTCGTTGAAGCTGATTGTTTTTAGATCTAACTCCCAGCTTCAGAGGCAAAGTTCTCAGATTAGACTCCCAGCTCCTGAGCATCCCTCAGAAAAAGATGTTTCTCAGCTCTGACTTCCAGCTCCAGAGTTATTTTCAAACAACGCTGGTTCTTAGATCTGACTTTCAGCTCCAGTCAGCCTCTGACCAAGTTGATTTTCAGATCTGATTTCCAGCCCCAGAGCCACTTTTAGACAAAACTGACTCGGTCATCTGATTCCCAACTCCAGAGTATCCTTCAAATAAAGCTGCTTCAGAGGAAGTAAAGGCAAAATCTTTCTTATAATATCATGTTTAATGTTCAGATTATTGCATAAGCCCAGCCATGGCTGGTTCTCTGTAACAAATAAAACTGGCAGTGCCGATTGTCACGTGTCCTTGCCCACATGGATTCTCTCATGTTGGGCAAGGTAGGCCTTGCACAGGAAACGCTTTCCGCACGTGGGGCAGGCGAAGGGCCGGTCGCCGGCGTGGATCTTCTCGTGGCGAACCAGGTCTGACTTCTGCGTAAAGCGCTTATCGCACTGCAAGCAGGAGTACGGCTTCTCCCCGGAGTGGGAGCGCTGGTGTATGACCAGGTGGCTGTTGCTGATGAAGCTTTTGCCGCATTGGAGGCAGCTGAATGGTTTCTCCCCGGTGTGGACGATGTGATGCTTGGCCAGGTGCGACTTCTGCGTGAAGCGCTTGTCACACAGCGGGCATCCAAACGGCTTCTCCCCTGTGTGCACCCGCACGTGCGCCACCAGCCGGGCGTTGTTACTGAAGCACTTGCCACACTCTGAGCAGCCGAAACGTTTCTCCCCGGTGTGGACGATCTGGTGGATGACGAGGTGGGACTTCTGCGTGAAGGACTTGCCGCACAGGTCGCACACGAATGGTTTGTGGCCTGTGTGAGTCTTCTGGTGCTTGAAGAGGTTGGAGCTCTGATTGAACTGCTTTCCGCACTCACCACAGCAGTATGGCCGCTCGCCCGTGTGGCTCCGCTGGTGCTTCACCAGGTACGAGTTGCAGGAGAAGCTCTTGCCACACTCGGAGCACTCAAAGGGCTTCTCGCCCGAGTGGATACGCCGGTGGATGATGAAGTGGGAGAGGCGGGTGAAGGCCTTGCCGCAGTCCTGACAAATGTACTGCCTGCGGCTGCATGGCAAGCCGGCTTGTTCTGCCTGGGGACTCAGGGGCATATCACACACTTGGTAGTCTGAAAAGAGAGTCAGAGAATTTAGAATTTAGTATAAGCTTTGCATTACATATGGTTTTATCCCTTTCATGATCAGGCCATATTCTGCTATTCAGCACTGTGCTACTTTAACTCACAATTGCGCGGTCATGCAACATTGTACCCAAATGAAATTGATATCATTTTTTTTTCACACAAATAGAGCTTTCTTTTAGTGGTATTTGATCACCACTGCGTTTGTTATATTTTACTATATAAATGAAAAAAGACCCGAAATTTTGAAAAAACGCCAATATTTTCTACAATTATAAAACAAATCCAATAAAAAAAAAAAATAAGAAAAAATCTATTTTTTTGATAAATTGAGGCCAAAGGGTATTCTACTACATGTCTTTGGTTAAAAAAAAAGAAAAAAAACCCTAAAAAAAGTGTAAATGAATTGTTTTTTGTGAAAGTTATAGTGCCTACAAACTAGTGGTGCACCAAAATTAAAATTCCAGGTGCTGAATACGAAACCAAAAATTCTGGATGCACTTGGCTGAACAGCAACACCAAAATAGACAGTTAAAAAAATAATAAATGTGTATATATATATATATATATATATATATATATATATTGTATCTCACAAAAGTGAGTACACCCCTCACATTTTTGTAAATATTTTATTCTATCTTTTCATGTGACAACACTGAAGAAATGACGCTTTGCTACAATGTAAAGTAGTGAGTGTACAGCTTGTATAACAGTGTAAATTTGCTGTCCCCTCAAAATAACTCAACACACAGCCATTAATGTCTAAACCGCTGGCAACAAAAGTGAGTACACCCCTAAGTGAAAATGTCTAAATTGGGCCCAATTAGCCATTTTCCCTCCCCGGTGTCATGTGACTCGTTAGTGTTACAAGGTCTCAGGTGTGAATGGGGAGCAGGTGTGTTAAATTTGGTGTTATCGCTCTCACTCTCTCATACTGGTCACTGGAAGTTCAAGACCAGACCATACAGCGGTTTAACAGGACAGGTTCCACTCAGAACAGGCCTGGCCATGGTCGAACAAGGAGGTTGAGTGCACGTGCTCAGCGTCATATCCAGAGGTTGTCTTTGGTATTAGACGTATGAGTGCTGCAGAGGTTGAAGGGTTGGGGGGTCAGCCTGTCAGTGCTCAGACCACACGCCGCACACTGCATCAAATTGGTCTGCATGGCTGTCATCCCAGAAGGAAGCCTCTTCTAAAGATGATTCACAAGAAAGTCCACAAACAGTTTGCTGAAGATAAGCAGACTAAGGACATGGATTACTGGAACCATGTCCTGTGGTCTGATGAGACCAAGATAAACTTATTTATAGTTCAGAGGGTGTTAAGCGTGTGTGGCGGCAACCAGGTGAGGAGTACAAAGACAAGTGTGTCTTGCCTACAGTCAAGCATGGTGGTGGGAGTGTCATGGTCTGGGGCTGCATGAGTTCTGCCAGCACTGGAGAAGTACAGTTCATTGAGGGAACCATGAATGGCAACATGTACTGTGACATACTGAAGCAAAGCATGATCCCCTCCCTTCAGAGACTGGGCCACAGGGCAGTATTCCAACATGATAAGAACCCCAAACACACCTCCAAGATGACCACTGCCTTGCTAAAAAGAATCTGAGGGTAAAGGTGATGGACTGGCTAAGCATGTCTCCAGACCTAAACCCTATTGAGCATCTGTGGGGCATCCTCAAACAGAAGGTGGAGGAGTGCAAGGTCTCTAACATCCACCAGCTCCGTGATGTCATCATGGAGGAGTGGAAGAGGACTCCGGTGGCAACCTGTGAAGCTCTGGTGAACTCCATGCCCAAGAGGGTTAAGGCAGTGCTGGAAAATAATGGTGGCCACACAAAATTTTGACACTTCGGGCACAATTTGGACATTTTCACATAGGGGTGTACTCACTTTTGTTGCCAGCGGTTTAGACATTAATGGCTGTGTGTTGATTTATTTTGAGGGGACAGCAAATTTACACTGTTATACAAGCTGTACACTCACTACTTTACATTGTAGCAAAGTGTCATTTCTTCAGTGTTGTCACATGAAAAGAGAGAAGAAAATATTTACATAAATGTGAGGGGTGTACTCACTTTTGTGAGTGAGATAGATAGATAGATAGATAGATAGATAGATAGATAGATAGATATGAAAATGATAAATGATACAAATAAATATGTGAAAAGTGTGGGGTACATTTGTATTCAGCCCCCCTGAGTCAATACTTTGTAGAAACTCCTTTCACTACAATTGCAGCTGCAAGTCTTTTTGGGGATGTCTCTACCAGCTTTGCACATCTAGAGAGGGACATTTTTGCCCATTCTTCTTTACAAAATAGCTCAAGCTCTATCAGATTGGATGGAGAGCGTCTGTGAACAGCAATTTTTAAGTCTTGCCACAGATTCTCAATTGGATTTAGGTCTGGACCATTCTAACATGAATATGCTTTGATCTAAACCATTCCATTGTAGCTCTGGCTGTATGTTTAGGGTTGTTGTCCTACTAGAAGGTGAACCTCCACCTCAGTCCCAGGTCTTTTGCAGACTCCAACAAGTTTTCTTCTAAGATTGCCGTGTATTTGGCTCCATCCATCTTCCCCTCAACTCTGACCAGCTTCCCTGTCCCTGCTGAAGAAAAGCATCCCCACAACATGATGCTGCCACCACCATGTTTCACGGTGGGGATGGTGTGTTTAGGGTGATGTCACACGTAGCGTTTTGCTTTTAGGCCAAAAAGTTCAATTTTGGTCTCATCTGACCAGAGCACCTTCACCCACACGTTTGCTGTGTCCCCCACATGGCTTCTCACAAACTGCAAACAGGACTTCTTATGGCTTTCTTTCAACAATGTCTTTCTTCTTGCCACTCTTCCATAAAGACCAGATTTGTGGAGAGCACGACTAATAGTTGTCCTGTGGACAGATTCTCCCATCTTAGCTGTGGATCTCTGCAGCTCCTCCAGAGTTACCATGGGCCTCTTGGCTGCTTCTCGGATTAATGCTCTCCTTGCCCGGCCTGTCAGTTTAGGTGGACGGCCATGTCTTGGTAGGTTTGCAGTTGTGCCATACTCTTTCCATTTTCCGATGATGGATTGAACAGAGCTCCGTGAGATGTTCAAAGCTTGGGATATTTTTTTTTATAACCCAACCCTGATTTAATCTTCTCCACAACTTTATCCCTGACCTGTCTGGTATGTTCCTTGGTCTTCATGATGCTGTTTGTTCACTAAGGTTCTCTAACAACCCTCTGAGGGCTTCACAGAACAGCTGTATTTATAGGATATATCTGAACCATAAAGTGCTGCTGGCAACTGTGGAATGTGTAAATTACAGATTTCCTTAAACAATTACAGGTAAAAAAAAAAGACATCAAATCACAGACATTGATGTTGAAGGTAGTTTTCCCTTTGTACTCACTGGAAGCAATCTCTACGGGGATTTCCTCCTCTTTGATCCTCTCTGGGTAAGCCTCGTCTATGTACCCCTCCTCCTCCGTTTTTGGCACAACTATAATGTTCAGACCGTCCTCCAGCTTGACAAGACAGAAATACATAAAAGGCAGATGATCTATTTACTGTGCAGAATCTCCAAAGCAATTACTGTAAATAAACTCTACTACTCTTACCGTAGAGAATCACTACAGTTGTTAGTGTAGATCATCTGCTACCATAGAGAATCTTTAAGGATATTGCTGTACATAACCTCACAGTCTCCAAAGCTTTTACTGAATGTAATCGCCCCGTCTTTTGCTGTTGAGGATCTCCAAACCTATCACCATATCATATCTTGAAAGCTTTTATTTTAACCTCCCTGGCGGTATGATTCTTTCTGATTTTAGGTGCTGAAAGCGGTACAATTATTTTGCATGGAAAATTGGCGTTTTATATTGTAGGTCTGTAATTATTAACAATAACACACTTAAATCTGTCCAAACAAGAGTCTAGTAGATATCCCGGGTATGATAAAGTTTGAAACACAAAAACATAAATTATAATATAATAAAAAAAAAATATTAAAAAAAAATAAAAATAAATAGTAATAAAATAAATTTCCACACGATTCACTATCGCTCAATTCTGCAAGTGTTCTAATTTACTATCGCTGTTTTCTAGCTGGTCTAAAGCCATTTTTGACGTAAAGGGACACTTTTTGGTTGCTATGGACAATCTCCAGTTTCCAGGCAGAAAGAACAGTATATGCAATATAAAACTGCATGCAGGGCATGGGCCAAAGCACTGGGGACAAATGGGATGTGAAATGATTTCATACAGTACTGTAATCTGTAAGATTACAGTACTGTATGTGTTATGCTTTTTACATTTTTTTGAATTTGCCGCCAGGCTCCGCCCCCGTGCATCGCGACGCTCACAGGGAACGGAGCCTGGCAAGGAGAGGCTTCGGAACAGGACACAGCCCGCGGACACTGCGGGGGACATCGCAGGATCCCGGGGACAAGGTAAGTAAGGAGGCACCAGGATCCTGCGATGCAATCCCGAGTGTGGCTCGGGGTTACCGCTAATGGTGCTGAATTTTAACCCCCGAGCCACACTCGGGAAAACCGCCAGGGAGGCTACGGCACCTCCACTACTTTTACTACAAAGAATCCAAAGCTTTTACGAATCCAAAGCTTTTACTACTATTCCCACTGCTTTTTCAGTAGAGGATCATTATAGAAAATAATCCCTTCTACATTTACAGTAGATCTTCTCCAGAGCTTTTACTGTATATAACCTCCACCACATAAACATTAGAGTCTCCAAAGGTTTTACTGTAGAGAAACTCCACAGATATTACTGTAGATAAATTTAATTATTTTTACTATAGAGAGATTCTCCAAAACTATTACTATGCACAGGAAAAAGATAGGTATAGACCGGAGAACACTCCAGCAACCTAAAGGAGGGCGGATTATAACGGTCAAAGCAAGGGAGACGAATCTTTAAAAAATAATATTATTCTTTATTATACAAATGTTAAAACAGAAAGATTAGACAGTAAAAGTTCCAAATGTCTTGTCCAAAAGATTTTGTGGGGCAGGACAATTGATAAAAATGCACACACTCATATGTATACATACTGTATAGGTATAGTTGCATGTAACATGTATCTTGTAGCCTGCTGTCTGTATGGTCAACGTGTTTCGCTGGGAAGGCTTCCTCAGGACTCAGATCTAGACACGGATCTAGAGTTTTGATGTGCATGTCAGGGTGTTACATTGAGTGTCTGTCCAACATCCACAATAGTATTATAGTACCAGGGTTAGAGGGAGTACATGTAGTCAGGATATCCTGATGCTCATCAAAAACTCTAAGATTTCTAAGTAAGTTATACAAATCAGATGTTCCAGGCCCACTCTATAGTCCCCTCTTAATTTGGCTTTACACTTGTATGGTATATGTGTTTAATATCTAGATCTTTTTTGTCTGCCCGTCTCTACCTATAGTTTGTTGAGGGGGTTTGCCCGTTTTTGGTGTCCTGTTCCTGCCCCAGACGCGTTTTGGAGGAAGATTTGGCTGCTGCGCCTTTTGTTATGGATACACAGATCTAGACTTGTAAGTGTATATCTAAGTATGTAGTATAGTGAATATTGTATCCTACTGGTATACTAATATTGTATTAGTACACCAGTAGGTATATTGTACTAGGAAGCTTGCTACTCTCCTGTCTGTGTCCTGAGGAAGCCTTCCCGGTGAAACGCGTTGACGATACAGGCAGCAGGCTACAAGATACACATTACCCAACTATACCTAAATGTATACATATGAATGAGTGCATTTTTATGAATTGTCTCGCTCCACAAAAACTTTTGAGCAAAATATTTGGATCTTTTACTGTCTAATCTTTCTGTTTTAACCCTCTAAATCTAAGTTTCCATAACTTACCGGAAATCCCTGAAAAATGTTTTCTTCCTTAATATGGGGTAAATATTCAGGAGTGGGACATCGCTCTGGCATGGTTCCATATTCCTGTTCAACTGTTGGAAAGACACTATGACCAGAGAAGTCCGGCTACAGATCCCGCACCCTCCCTTACAAGAAATGAAAGTCTCCTCTTACCCGGTGATGTGAGGGGCGGCTGATTCTCCATCATGACGTCCTTGTAGAGATCCTTGTGTCCTTCTATATACTCCCACTCCTCCATGGAGAAATAGACAGTAATATCCTGACACCTTATAGGAACCTGACACACACAATGATACAGTCACCATCCAGACACATCCCTTGTCTGTTACTGGATAATGTCCCAGAATTCCCGGCACCGCTCACCTCTCCTGTCAGCAGCTCAATGATCTTCTGGGTCACTTCTAGAATCTTCGTGTCGTTGTTCCTCCCAAATATTAGGGGGTAAGGTGGAGGATTGCAGGGCTTCTTCTTTATGGGTCCATAATCCTAATAAAGGAGTTATAATATATATCACAAAGGCATTGCTACCTGACATTTGAGAGGAGAAAAGAGAGTGGAGAGAGGGAGAGAGGAGAAAAAAAGAGAGAGAAAGAGGAAATGGAGAGGAGGAGGAGGAGGAGGAGATGGAGAGGAGGAGGAGGAGGAGGAGGAGGAGGAAAGAAGAAGGAAGGAAGAAAGAAGAAGGAAGAAAGAAAGAAGAAGGAAGAAAGAAGAAAAAGAAGAAATGAGAGAGGTGGAGAGAAGAAAAGAGAGAGGATAGAGGGGGCAGAAGAAAAGAGAAGAGAGAGAAGAAAAGAGAAGAGAGAGAAGAAAAGAAAAGAGAAGAGAGAGAAGAAAAGAGAAGAGAGAGGGAGTAGAGAAAAGAGAGGGACAGGGAGAGAAAAGACAGAGGCGAGAGGAAGAGAGGAGAAAGATGAGGGAAGAAAGGAGAGAAGAACAGAGGGAGGGAGAGAGAAGAGAAGAGAAAGAAGAAAGAAGGGAGGAGAGATAAGAGAGGAAATAGAAGAAAGGAAAGGAGAAAAGGGGGAGAGACGAAAGGATAGAGAAGAGAGGAGAAAGAAAAGAGAAGAAAAGAGAGAGGGGGGAAAGAAGATCATAGAGGGGAGGGAAGAACAGAGAGAGGATGGAGAAGAGGGGGAGAGAGGAGAAAAGAGAGAGGGGAAAGAAGAGAGGAAAAGAAGAAAAGAGAGGAGAAAAGACAGAGGAGAGAGGATAAAGATGAGAGAAGATAGGAGAAAGAAGATAGGAGAAAGAAGAGAGGAGAAAGAAGAGAGGAGAAAGAAGAGAGGAGAAAGAAGAGAGGAGAAAGAAGAGAGGAGAAAGAAGAGAGGAGAAAGAAGAGAGGAGAAAGAAGAGAGGAGAAAAGGAGGAGAGAGGGGAGAGAAGAAAAAAGGAGAGGAGTGAGGATAAAGATGAGAGAAGAGAGGAGAAAGAAGAGAAAAAAAGGAGAGAGGGGAGAGAAGAAAAAAAAGAGATCCAAAAAAAAAAAAAGAGAGAGAGGAGTGAGGATAACAATGATAAATATGAGAGAAGAGAGGATAAAGATGAGAGAAGAGAGGAGGCGAGAAGAAAAGAGAGAGGAAAGAAAAGAGAGGAGGGAGAAAAGAAAGGAGAGAGAGAGGAGGGAGAAAAGAAAGGAGAGAGAGAGGAGGGAGAAAAGAAAGGAGAGAGAGAGGAGGGAGAAAAGAAAGGAGAGAGAGAGGAGGGAGAAAAGAAAGGAGAGAGAGAGGAGGGAGAAAAGAAAGGAGAGAGAGAGGAGGGAGAAAAGAAAGGAGAGAGAGAGGAGGGAGAAAAGAAAGGAGAGAGAGAGGAGGGAGAAAAGAAAGGAGAGAGAGAGGAGGGAGAAAAGAAAGGAGAGAGGAGGGAGACAAGAAAGGAGAGAGGAGGGAGAAAAAAAAAGAGAAAAAAAGAACGGGGAAAAGAGGGAGAAGGGAGAAGGAGAGGAGAGAGGGAGAGATGAGACAAGGGAGGGGTGAAAAAAGAGAGGAGAGAAGACAGGAGAGAAGAGAGGAAGAGAAGAAAGGAGAGAAGAAAAGGAGAGAAGAAGGGGAGAGAAGAAGGAGAGAGGAGAAAAAGGAGAGAGAGGAAAATAAAGGAGAGAGGGGTAGAGAAGAAAAAGGGAGAGAGGGAAGTGGGGAAAAGAGAGAGAAGAAAGGAGAGAGGAGACAAGGAGGGGAGAAAAGAGGAGAAAAGAAAAAAAGGAGGAGAAAAAAAAAGGGAGAGAAGAAAAGAGAAGAGAGAAGAAAAGAGAAAGGAGAAGAAGGAGAGAGGGAGAGAAAAGAAAAGAGAGATGGGAAAGGGGGAGAAGAGAAAGAAGAGAGAAGAAAGCAGAGAGGTGGAGAGAAGAAAATAGAGAGGAGAGAGGGAAAGAGGAGGAGAGAGAAAACAGGAGAGGAGAGAAGAAGAGAAGAGAGAGGGAAAGAAGAGATGTTATATGAGCCATGTGGATGTGATGTAGGCTGAACTCGCACTGACTTGCAGTAAAATGCAGGACAATAACATTTCCATCCATGTTATACACACTGTAAAGCGATCGGGCAGCTCTCCTCTCCTGTGTGAATGCACATTGACCTGCATTGTAGCAGACTTGTATAATGTAGGTGAATGGACGGACACAACAATTGTTTTCTATGTGTTCTGCACTGTAATGAAGCTCAGGTCAGCGCAGTGTTGTGGAGAGAAGAGGACACATAGAAACCAATAGAAATGACGGAGTGACTTCTGCCTGAAATATGAATTAAGTGGAAGGAAATGGATTTTCCTTCGTGAATTCGGTATAAAGATCACCTCGGCGTCCTTCAGACTTATTTCTAGGTGACCTCTGAACTTGTTTTTCCTCCAATGATCTGCAGGTGATTGACATCTGGCCTCTTTGTTGACGTGTGAATGACCCCCAGCTTATTTCTGTCCTAAATACAACGGGAGTTTTTCATGTTTCACCTCTTGAGGACCCGCCCTTTTTCTGACAGTTGTTGTTTACATGTAAAATTCTGTATTTTTTTGTTAGAAAATTACTTAGAACGTATATATATATATATATATATATATATATATATATATATATATTTTTTTTTTTTTAAGCAGAGGCCCTAGAGAATAAAATGGTGGGTGTTGCAATTTTTTTTTATGTCGCACACTATTTACGCAAAAGTTTTTCAAATTAAATTTTTTTGGGAAAAAAAAACACTTTAATGAATTTAAATGCACAAACACAATATAATACCCAATTGTTTTGTAAAATATAAAAGATGACGTAACACCGAGTATATAGATACCCAACATGTCACGCTTTAAAACTGCGCACACTCGTGGAACGGCAACAAACAAACGACGTACATTATATAATACATAGGCCACGCTTTAAAAGCCTTTACAGATTATCACTTTAGATGTACACGGGAGGTCTGGAGCTCGAATTATTGTTCTCAATCTGACGATCGCGGGGATATCTCACATGTGTGGTGGCTGATTACATACCGAGGCGGGACTGAAGCGTGCGCTCACCTTTCCACGCAAGCACCAGGGGGCTTTAAACATTTTTTTCAACTGACTTTACTATTTATTTTTTTACATTGTAACTTTACATTTTTGTTATGACTTTTGTTGTTATAACAAGCAATGTAACCATCCCATGTGATAGAAAGAGGCAGTGACAGGTCCCCTTTACTGAGACATCTGGAGGGGTCTATTAGATTCCACAACTCTCCTGTGTACTTAAAATCTTTGGATCACAACTGGAACAATCCAATGCATTCTTTAACCACTTGACCACTGGGCACTTAAACCCCCCTTGTGACCAGACCAATTTTCAGCTTTCAGCGCTCTCACACTTTGAATGACAATTACTCAGTCATGCAATACTGTACCCAAATGAATTTTTTGTCCTTTTTTTCATACAAATAGAGCTTTCTTTTGGTGGTATTTGATCACCTCTGGGTTTTTTATTTTTTGCGCTATAAATGAAAAAAGACTGCAAATTTTGAAAAAAAACGCATTTTTCTTTGTTTCTGTGATAAAATTTTGCAAATTAGTAATTTTTCTTCATAAATTTTGGCCACAATTTATAATGCTACATATCTTTGGTAAAAATAACCCAAAATTAGTGGATATTATTTGGTCTTTGTGAAAGTTAGAGAGTCTACAAGTTATGGTGCAAATCATAAAAAATTGATCACACCTGAAGTACTGACGGCCTATCTCATTTCTTGTGACCCGAACAAGTCAGGAAAGTACAAATAGCCCCCAAATGACCCCTTTTTTGAAAGTAGACATTCCAAGGTATTTAGTAAGATGCATGGTGAGATTTTGGATGTTGTCATTTTTTCCCACAATTCTTTGCAAAATGAAGATTTTTTTTTTTTTTTTTTTCCCCCACAAAATTGTCATTGTAATAGGTTATTTCTCTCACATGGCATGTATATACCACAAATGACACCCCAAAATACATTCTGCTACTCCTCCTGAGTATGGGGATACCACATGTGTGGAACTTTTTCACAGCCTGGCCACATAGAGAGGCCCAACATGCAGGGAGCGCCATCACGTGTTCTAGGAGCATAAATTACACATCTAATTTGTTGACTACCTATTACACTTTTGAAGGCCCTGGAGCACCAGGACAATGACACGTGACACTGACGTGGCACTGATGACAAATGGCACTGATACGTGGCACTGATGTGGCACTGATGACAGATGGCACTGATACGTGGCACTGACGACAGATGGCACTAATACATGGCACTGATGACAGATGGCACTAATACGTGGCACTGACAGATGGCACTAATACGTGGCACTGATGACACATGGCACTAATATGTGGCACTGATGACATGTGGCGCTGATGACAAATGGCACTGATATGTGGCACTGATGACACGTGGCACTGATGAAAGATGGCACTAATACATGGCACTGATGACAGATGGCACTAATACGTGGCACTGATGACAGATGGCACTAATATGTGGCACTGATGACACTGATGACAGGTGGCACTGATACGTGGCACTGATGACACTGATGACACGTGACACTGATGACAGATGGCACCTGACACTGACAGGTGGCACTGATGACAGATGGCACTGATGACAGATGGCACTATGTGGCACTGATGACAGATGGCACTTATATGTGGCAGTGGGGACAGATGGCACTGGGGACAGATGGCAGGGGCAGATGACAGGGGCAGATGACAGGGCAGATGGCAGGGGCAGATGGCAGATGACAGGGGCAGATGGCAGGGCAGATGGCAGGGACTGTTAACAGCGGGACACCTTTTTTTCCTTTTTTTTTTTCTTTTACACTCACCGCCGTAGCGGTTCCGCTCTCCCTCCTCACACGCTGTCTCTGTGTGAGGAGGGAGAGTCGGCGATGAGAGATGATCTCATATGTTTACATATGAGATCCTCTCTCATTGGCACCGCCGATCGCACCGTAAACGGCCGCTGTCATTGGCCGTTTACGGTGATCTGTGACTGGCTGTGTCCGAGGGACACGGCCAGCACAAAACTTCCGCGATGCGCGCCCGCGGGAGTGCGCAATGCGGAAGTAAACAGGAGGCCGTCCAGGGACGCCCTCCCGGCAATTGGAGTCCGCGCTGTAGCCGTCTTTCGGCTATAGCGCGGACGCCTAGTGGTTAAACCAGTAATGGTTTGTTTACAACCAAATGATGTCATGTGACCTCCCAGAATCCTCCTCACCTCTCCGGTCAGGTCTGTGTTTTATTAATAGAGATAAGAGTGATGTCATGTGACCTCCCAGAATCCTCCTCACCTCTCCGGTCAGGTCTGTGTTTTATTAATAGAGATAAGAGTGATGTCATGTGACCTCCCAGAATCCTCCTCACCTCTCCGGTCAGGTCTGTATTTTATTAATAGAGATAAGAGTGATGTCATGTGACCTCCCAGAATCCTCCTCACCTCTCCGGTCAGCAGGTAGATGATCTCCAGGGTGAGGCTCAGTATTTGTTCGGTCAGGTGACTCTGATCGTTCTCCATCCTGTCCCTCTATGGAGAGTTAGCGGGGGTGGGGGGGCGGCTCCTGTAAATATATAATCATCGTCCTACAGGTTATCAATCCGCTGCGTACGCACATCACCTCCTATGCTAAATGACATTCCTGAATTCCCCGAAGCTCATCATACTCCGAGCTGCAGAACACAGCACACTGGGGGGGGAAGATATTTTGGCGCACACTGGGGGGGGGAGATATTTTGGCGCGCACTGGGGGGGGGGAAGATATTTTGGAGCGCACTGGGGGGGGAAAGATATTTTGGAGCGCACTGGGGGGGGGGAAGATATTTTGGAGCGCACTGGGGGGGGGGAAGATATTTTGGAGCGCACTGGGGGGGGGGAAGATATTTTGGAGCGCACTGGGGGGGGAAGATATTTTGGAGCGCACTGGGGGGGGGAAGATATTTTGGAGCGCACTGGTGGGAAGATATTTTGGAGCGCACTGGGGGAAGATATTTTGGAGCGCACTGGGGGGGAAGATATTTTGGAGCGCACTGGGGGGAAGATATTTTGGAGCGCACTGGGGGGAAGATATTTTGGAGCGCACTGGGGGGAAGATATTTTGGAGCGCACTGGGGGGAAGATATTTTGGAGCGCACTGGGGGGAAGATATTTTGGAGCGCACTGGGGGGAAGATATTTTGGAGCGCACTGGGGGGAAGATATTTTGGAGCGCACTGGGGGGGGGAAGATATTTTGGAGCGCACTGGGGGGGAAGATATTTTGGAGCGCACTGGGGGGGGGGGGAAGATATTTTGGAGCGCACTGGGGGGGGGGGAAGATATTTTGGAGCGCACTGGGGGGGGGGGGGAGATATTTTGGAGCGCACTGGGGGGGGGGGAGATATTGGAGCGCACTGGGGGGGGAGATATTGGAGCGCACTGGGGGGGAGATATTTTGGAGCGCACTGGGGGGGAGATATTTTGGAGCGCACTGGGGGGGAGATATTTTGGAGCGCACTGGGGGGGAGATATTTTGGAGCGCACTGGGGGGGGGAGATATTTTGGAGAGCACTGGGGGGGGGGAGATATTTTGGAGAGCACTGGGGGGGGAGATATTTTGGAGAGCACTGGGGGGGGAGATATTTTGGAGAGCACTGGGGGGGGAGATATTTTGGAGAGCACTGGGGGGGGAGATATTTTGGAGAGCACTGGGGGGGGAGATATTTTGGAGAGCACTGGGGGGGGAGATATTTTGGAGAGCACTGGGGGGGGAGATATTTTGGAGAGCACTGGGGGGGGGGGTATTTTGGAGTGCCCTGGGGGGGGGGTATTTTGGAGTGCACTGGGGGGGGGGGGGTATTTTGGAGTGCACTGGGGGGGGGTATTTTGGAGTGCACTGGGGGGGGGGTATTTTGGAGTGCACTGGGGGGGGGGGGGTATTTTGGAGTGCACTGGGGGGGGGATTTTGGAGTGCACTGGGGGGGGGGTATTTTGGAGTGCACTGGGGGGGGGGGGGTATTTTGGAGTGCACTGGGGGGGGGTATTTTGGAGTGCACTGGGGGGGGTATTTTGGAGTGCACTGGGGGGGGGTATTTTGGAGTGCACTGGGGGGGGGTATTTTGGAGTGCACTGGGGGGGGGTATTTTGGAGTGCACTGGGGGGGGGGGGGTATTTTGGAGTGCACTGGGGGGGGGGGGGGGTATTTTGGAGTGCACTGGGGGGGGTATTTTGGAGTGCACTGGGGGGGGGGGTATTTTGGAGTGCACAGGGGGGGGGTATTTTGGAGCGCATGGGAGGGGGGAGATATTTTGGAGCGCACTAGAAGGGAGATATTTTGGAGCGCACTGGGGGGAGGGGGGGGGAGAGATATTTTGGAGCACACCAGTGGAAGATATTTTGGAGCACATTAGGGGAAGGTATTTTGGGGGAGCACTGGGGGAAGATATTTTGGGGGCACACTGGGGGAATATATTTAGGAGCACATTGGGGGGGAAGATAATTCGGAGCACACTGGGGGGGGGGGGAAGATAATTCGGAGCACACTGGGGGGGGGGGGGGAAAGATATTTCGGAGCACACTGGGGGGGGGGGGGGGAGATATTTCGGAGCACACTGGGGGGGGGGAAGATATTTCGGAGCACACTGGGGGGGGGAAGATATTTCGGAGCACACTGGGGGGGGAGAGATATTTCGAAGCACACTGGGGGGGGGGATATTTCGAAGCACACTGGGGGGGGGGGGGATATTTCGAAGCACACTGGGGGGGGGGGGGATATTTCGAAGCACACTGGGGGGGAAGATATTTAGGAGCACACTGGGGGGAAGATATTTAGGAGCACACTGGGGGGAAGATATTTAGGAGCACACGGGGGGGGAAGATATTTAGGAGCACACTGGGGGGAAGATATTTAGGAGCACACGGGGGGGGAAGATATTTAGGAGCACACAGGGGAGAAGATATTTAGGAGCACACGGGGGGGGGGGAAGATATTTAGGAGCACACGGGGGGGGAGATATTTAGGAGCACACGGGGGGGGAGATATTTAGGAGCACACAGGGGGGAAGATATTTAGGAGCACATGGGGGGGAAGATATTTAGGAGCACACGGGGGGGAAGATATTTAGGAGCACACGGGGGGAAGATATTTAGGAGCACACGGGGGGAAGATATTTAGGAGCACACGGGGGAGGAGATATTTTGGAGCGCACTGGGGCGGGAGATATTTTGGAGTGCACTAGGAGGAAGATATTTTGAAGCACATTGAGGAAAATGTTTTGGAGGACACCGGGGGAAGATATTTTGGGGGCGCACTGGGGGGAGATATTTAGGAGTGCACTGGGAGGAAGATATTTTGGGGGGAGCACTGGGAGGTAGATATGTCTGCGTGCACTGGGGGAATATATTTCGGAGCACACTGGGGGGGGGGGGAAAGATATTTAGGAGCACACTGGGGGGGGGGGGGAAGATATTTAGGAGCACACTGGGGGGGGAAGATATTTAGGAGCACACTGGGGGGGAGATATTTAGGAGCACACTGGGGGGGGGGAGATATTTAGGAGCACACTGGGGGGGGGGGGGGGGGATATTTAGGAGCACACTGGGGGGGGGGGGGAGATATTTAGGAGCACACTGGGGGGGGGGGGAGATATTTAGGAGCACACTGGGGGGGGGGGAGATATTTAGGAGCACACTGGGGGGGGGGGATAATTTGGAGCACACTGGGGGGGGAGATATTTAGGAGCACACTGGGGGGGGGGGAGATAATTTGGAGCACACTGGAGGAAGATATTTTGGAGTGCACAATACACCAATCCCTATAAAAAAGGACTTTGCTTCTATCCCATGGAGTGTCCTTAGTACAGGGGACCTCTATGGAAAGTCACTTCATATATGGAGGTTCTGTGAGGCCCCCAGCAGTGATGAACTCCTCCCAGTCCAGAGGAAGCAGGCACACAATGGCTGCAATCCCCCCCACACACCCCTCACCTCTCTCCACCTTCTGCACCTCTTTGTAGCTCCCAGCTCGGCTCCCTGATGACATCAACTGCCCTAGTCCGCTGGCAGGAGAGCATCATGGGAAATGCAGTGCTTCAGGACCCCTGCACAGTATGATGGTATGTGCTGGATAAAGTGTCCGCAGTTCCGCTCTATTGGAGTAAAGGGCGGCAGCCATTTTTTTGGAGACCAGAGCTGGCAGGAAAGCACAGCATAGAACGGTCTTGTAGGGACACGTTGAGGGCGACAGTTTGACCTCTAACGCGCAAGTGAATAATAATAAAAAAAAGTTTATTGAAAAAAAAACAATTACAATAATAATTTTATTTTGAATTAATTCTAATTATTACTATTTCTGGTTAATATATATATATATCTATATCTATTAGTAATCGTACTACTAATGATATTAATAATAATAACTATATTTTTAATTTCCATTTCCGATTAATAACAAAATATAAATAATAGTAATAATAATTTTAATAATATTAATTGTATTTTTAATTTATTCTAATTATTACAATTTCTGGTAATATAATATATAAATAATAATAATTATTATTATTATTAGTAGTAGTAGTAGTAGAAATAATAATTATAGTTGTTCTTGTTGTTATTATCATTATTATTATTGGTCAATATAAATACATTGTAATAATTAATATTTCACTTAAATTTAATTATAACCATTTCTGGTTAATATTTATCAATACACCTAACTATTTTTGTTGTTATTTCTTTATCATTTCTGATAACAATCTCCAGGTACTATAAACATATACTAATTATTATTACTATTTTAAGATTTCTAATAATATAATATAAATAAATATAAACTAAACACTATAATAAAAATAACAATAATTATTATTATTGTAAAGTGCTACATAAACTGTTCCCGCTATCTAAATCCTGTATAATAATAATTATGATTACTGGCTTATCAATTCTAATAATTAACTATTTCTGGTTAATATACATGAATAATAATAACTTTATTTTTAATTATTCTATTACAATTTCTTATTAATAAAACATATAAAAATACTTGCTAATACTATTTTTATTATTTGAAATAATGATTTCTGGTTAATATAAATAATTATTTTAAAAATTATTATTATTTTTGTTTTTTAATTCATTCTACTTATAACCATTTGTGGTCAATTTAAATGTTGTTGATATTGCTTTATCAATTCTGATAACAATTTCCTGCTAATAGAAAAAAATACAAATTGTTATTACTATTATGACTGTGAATAATTTTATTGTTATTAATATTATTTTATCAATTCTATATATAATATTGATATGCTATAAAAACATGTAATAATAAATATGCTGTTATTATTATTATTGATGATAATAATAATAATAATAATAATAAACATAATAATCTTTATTAATTCTAAAAATAACAATTTCTGGTTATTACAAATAAATCCCAATTAATATTATCATTATTATTCTATTATTATTGTTATCTTTATTAATATTCTTGTTTCTTGTGTTGATGTTATTTTCATTACTTTAAATCATAACCATTTCTGGGTAAAATAAATACCAACTATGTTGACGATGATTATTAATATTATTTTTCCCAATGTGTGGAATGAGGGAAAGAAACAACAACAAAAAAACAAATCCATATCTGGAGCGCATAGACCCGGAAGTGAGGCGGTGGACCGCACAAACCCGGATGCGCTATGGTGGAACGCACAGGGCGCAGGTCAGTTGGAACGCAGAGCGGTGTGGCTGTGGACCGCATAACCCGGAAGTGATGGTGCAGGCTTTGTCTAAATGAGAGAAGCAGAGGGGGGAAGATCGGGATTTCTTCTTCCGGCGATCTTGTCAACATAGCCAGCGAGGCTCCCGTAAGTAAGCCTATTTGGTGCCTTTATTTCTCCCTATAGCCCTCACACAGGCCATGGGGGTGTTTTATTTACATTCAGCCATCATAAGGCAGAGGGGTGACCTCCCTTCTGTGCAATATTTAAAGGGCAGGTCCATCCTGCTTGGCCATCAGGTGCTTGTTTTGCTTTGTAATGGTGCTGGCCCATCGGCCTCACCTTCACAAGGAAAGAGGGGGTGCGTTCTACGGTAGGCCTTCCCCTCGCTGCACCGCTGTGATTGGTGACTATTTGCCATTGTAGCAGCGCGCTAATTTTGGATCTCACCGTTTTTTAAAAACTAGATTTACAAAAAAAAAAATTGATTTTTCTCAAAAAAATTTTTTTTATTGGCTTATGTAATTTTTCGTTTCCATGACAACGTGTGTAGGGTTGGTTGCCCTGCCCTCATCTAACCTACAGGACCAGTGATTACGATAACCTTTGCCCCGGGGTACCTGCATTTTTCATACATGAGGGTGGGTGGTAGGATGCCTCGGTAGGTATCTGATTTTTTTTTTGTTTTTTTCCTCATTAATCTACACTCCGTACCCCATAAAAATCAAACTTTAGAAATGTATCGGCATAAATATTCAGACCCCCTGCAGCAACCCTTGAAATGTAGCTCAGGTGCCTCCTCGTTCCTCTTGATCGTTGCTGAGTTGATTGGAGTCCTACTGTGATAAATGACGTTAACGAATTGGACGTGATTCGGAAAGGCTCACAGTTGACTGTATCAGAGCAAAAGCCATGAGGTCCAAGGAACTAGCCACAGACCTCAAAGACCGTTTTATTGCAAGACACAGAACTAGGGAAGGCTACAAAAAAAAAAAATTCTGCTGCACTGAAGGTTCCTAAAGAGCACAGTGGCCTCCATAATTCTCAAATGGAAGAAGTTTGGCATAACCAGGACTCTTTCCAAGTGCTGGTCGCCCAGCCACGCTCGGCAATCAAGGGAGAACGGCCTTCGTGAGAGAGGTGACCACGAACCCGATGGTCACTCTGAGCTCCAAAGATCCTGTGTGGTGATGGGACAAAGTTCCAGAAGGACAACCATCACTGCAGACCTCCATCAATCTGGGGCTTTACGGCAGAGTGGCCAGACGGAAGCTCCTCCTCGGGGAAAAACGCATGAAAGCCCGCTTAGAGTTCGCAAAAAAAAAAACAGCACCTGAAGGACTCTGACTGTGAGGAACAAGATTCTCTGGCATGATGAAATCAAAGATTGAACTGTTTGGCCTCAATTCTAAACGTTATGTTGGGAGGAAACCAAGCACCGCTCATCACCCGCAACATAACAAAATGAATATAAGTGAAAGGGGTCTGAATAATTTAAGGAAAATGCTGCCTAGTTATTTGTGGGGTGAATGCACAACATCAAAGATTTTCTACCAAAGCTTTGATTGGTCAGATAAAGATATGATACCAACACCTGACAACTGAAGAAGGTGGCATGTGATGAAAAGCCTTTTGCTTTGCATGGAGGTAATGTTTTGGGTGGACACTTTAGTGAGGCCCCTCTTGTGTGGTGGACTCTTTCCAGAATGGCGAGGCCTTTCTTGTAAAATGGACACTTTCCGGGAAGGTCGGGGCTCCTGTTGCGTGGTGGGACACGTTTCAGGTCTTTCTTGTTACCTGTTTTTCGAAAAAAAGTTTCTCTAATCATCCAGCAGTGGGATGCAATGGGATGCAATGAAGCACCCCGAGGCTTGGAGAATAACATCTGAGGCTTCGGAGTCTAGATCAGCCAAAGGAACCCATTCAGTTTATAAGGAACCTTGGGAAAAAATGGTTATTTCTATGGCTCATGGTATATTAGTGAAGTCACTTGTAGATCTAATGGTGAATAAGAGATTTAGCCCTGGTGCACATTGATGCAATGTGACATGTCAAATCGGCGGCAATTGCCAGGAATGGCACCGTCCGAATCGGTGCGACGCCACATTTTCAAAAGTAGCTTCTGTACTACATTTGGGGGTGCGATTTCCAATAACCTCTGTGCAGAAACCCGTACAGATGTCTCTGAAATCACCCCCGAAGAAACAATTTCATTCCCGCAGTCAGTGTGAACCAGGGCTTAAGCATCTAATTTTACTTGGCATTTTTGTCACCCAGGGGGAGTCCTCTTTAACCCCCCCCCCCCCCCCCTCCCCTTTCCTCTGTATAAAAGAATTATCTTCAGTAATAATGACATAAAACTATTAAATGGCCAGAAAAGAAAAACAGACTGAAATTTTGACGCGTCCAATTACCCCCTTGCACTGGCAGTCATTGGGAGAATAGCTCCCTTGAGTTGGCGGTCGGAAGGAAAAAGGTAGTTTGGGCTGGTGGTAGAAAAATGGGCCCCCTTGATTTGGCAGCCTTTGAAAAAAAAGGACACTCTTGGGTTGGTAGTTGGTTGAGGAAGGGCCTCCTTGAGTTGGTGTTAGCATCCAGTTACCCCCTTACACTGGCAGCCAGTGGGAGAATGGCCCTTTTACGTTTAGAGGTCAGGGTAAGAATGGTCCTCCCTAAATTGGCGATTGCAGGGGCAAAAAGGCTCTTTGGGTTGGTTGTTGGTAGGAGAATGACCCCCTTGATTTGGCGGCCCTTGAAAGGAAAGGCTCTGATTTGGATTGGCACTTGGTGGAAGAAGGACCTCCTTTGGGTCGTGGGATAATTGCCCTCTTGGGTTAGTGGTCGGTGGAAGAAGCGCTTCATTGACCTGGCAGGCAGTGGAGAGAAGGACCTTCTTGGACTGGCAGTTGGGTGGGGAAGTGCTGCCTTGGGTTGGAATGCCTGCATTGAGGGGGAGGCCTGATCAGTGGAGGATTCCTTTTGTATACAGCTAAAAAGGTCACGACTTGCCTAAGAGAGGAGAGGCTGCATTGGTCCCATACTGCTGGGGCTGCCAAGTGATGGTGCTGGTACTATACAATCACTGTCAGGCAGGAGATGAATCCACCACTACTCAAGGAACTTCTATCAATCTCTTGAGGAACCCAGGTCTTAATGGCTTGTCCATCATGGAGACTTCATGTAATTCTATCAGCTACATAGGTTGCAGGAACCTATTCTTAGTGGGGAAAATCATTATTTGAACCCCTGCAGATTTTGTAAGTTTGCCCACTTACAAAGAAATGAAGGGTCTATAATTTTTATCATAGGTGTATTTTAAATGATAGAGACAGAATATCAACCAAAAATCCAGAAAAAACACATGATATAAATTGAGTTGCAGTGCAGTTGGTTACCAGGTTTGCACACATCTCATGCCGCGTACACACGACCGGACTTTACGAATGAACGGACTTGCCTACACACGATCAACCAAAGTCCGACGGATTCGTACGTGATGACGTACGACCGGACTAAAACGAGGAAGTTCATAGCCAGTAGCCAATAGCTGCCCTAGTGTTGGTTTTTGTCCGTCGGACTAGCATACAGACGAGCGGACATTTCGACCGGACTCGAGTCCATCGGATAGATTTGAAACATGTCTCAAATCTAAGTCCGTCAAACTTTTGAGAAAACAAAGTCCGCTGGAGCCCACACACGATCGAATTGTCCGACGAAATCCGGTACACAGGACCAAGTATGCCGTAAAGTCCGATCGTGTGTACGCGGCATTAAGGAGGGATTTTGGGCCACTCTTCTTTGCAGATCTTCTCTAAATCCTTAAAGGTCTTGCAACTCGGTTTCAGCTCCCTCCATAAATATTCTATAGGATTAAGGTCTGGAGACTGGCTAGGCCACTTCATAATTTTAATGTGGTTAAGGTTACAACCACTTTTTACTACAGGTAAGCCTAATAAATCTTACCTGTAGCTACCCTGGATATCTCCTAAACTTGCACGGTTTAGGAGATATCCCCTGTATCAGCTTGTACCGACGTAATCGGTGCAATGGCACGTTCGGGAGTGATGTCATCGCGGGTCCGGCCAATCACAGCGTCGGAGCCCGCGATACCCAGGAAGTAACTCTGGGAACGATGTCACGGCCAGAGCGGTGTACGGGGACCGCTATGGGGGCTTCGATCTAAGGTGAGTATATCATAATGAGCTAGTATGCTATACATACTAACTCATTATGCCTTTTGTCGCGTGTGTGTGGTTTTTTTTTTTTTTTTTTGTTTTTGTTTTTTTCCCCATTATTGTGGGTTTACAACCACTTTAATGTGCTTCTTCTTGAACCACT